>JAPZDV010000002.1:12418822-12433891 GCA_029814665.1 Acanthurus lineatus | reverse complement strand
CTTTTTAAATGTATAAGTCAAAAACCAATGACTGACAAACTTTTTTTTTTTGATAAAATGATCTGAAGCAGATTTGACCACCTTCTTTTAAGCCACACTTGAAGTAAGCCCCAGCAGTTTTGAAAATTGTACTGTAATGGGCGCTTTGATTTGTTGAGTACTTACATTATTTCAAATGTTGCCAACAATGTTCAAACTCAAAGAAATAATTTATTCAAGGTTAGGGTGTGTTACATTTCATTGCCTGTAACACCAGTAAGAGAGTGAAACAGGAAGTCAACAATTGTGAGAATTGTAACATGACTGAAACTTTATCACATTACCTTTCTGTGTATTTCTGCCTGAGTAGGTCTGATAGTTTTTAGCTGCAGAGGAGGCTGTTTAATAAAGAAATCCCATGATCTAAAACTACTTAATGATGTCATCAAACCTTATCTTTAGTTTTCATTATTTTGAGAGAGAGAGAGACCTCTGGAGGCAGATTTTAGACATTGTGCCTTTTACAATTTATAGGTGAATTTTTCTGATATTAACAATCTTCCCTTTTTCTTGCTTTTTTTCTTTTTCTTTTCTTTCTCTTTACAGTGAATCTAGACTCTGGGGATAAAGGAGTGAAAACAGATGTGGATGGATGCTAACTGGAGCAGTATTCCTGATGTACTAACTAGGAGGACCCTTGGACAGCTGCCTCTGAATCAGGGGATGAATGGAGTGGTGGTGTATCACATCGATTCAACATCAGAAAGACAGCTGAGAGAAGCAGGGAAATGAACTGTGTCAAAAGCTGCATAGCAGTGATGTAATTCCCTCACAGAAACTGTGACAAAATGAACACATCTGGATAAAGAGGTGCTTCGCCAGTTTTAAGAGTTAATCACAATAACAGTTCTATCAGTGTCATTACTGAGGTTAAATTTGTTGCAGTGTAATTGAAAGAATAAGAAAAAGTAAGAACAACAGCAGAGATCCGTTGAAAGCAGACAGCACATTTTAAGCAATGCTGTAAAATATATTCCTGGTTCCCTGTAAAAACAATTTTTTAGCATGTGTAATAACTTGTAAAAAAATCTCACTGAAAAATGTCAACTTGTTTTACAGATATTCTGTGTAATTTAATATGTCACTTTTGTAAATTTATCCACTGAATTGATTATGCAACCCTGACAGACTATACGATGGTTCTCAGAGGATCAATCTCCAAAATAAAAATACAGCTGGAGTCAGAAATTTGGACAAGCATTTCCCACAGGGATCAGTCTCTCATGCAGCATCAGCTGAGCAGCTCCAGGTTAGACATCTTAATGACATTACATTTTTCCGCTGCTCTCCTCCTGCTTGTGGCTTTGGAAGAGAGTCGTTCACGTTCACAGAGGCTGAACGGTTCTGTCCCAAAGACCCAGGAATAACACATTTCAAAGCCGGTATGTGCCTTTCGAAGTTCAGCTGGTATTTGCATTTAAGCTCTCACCAGCATTTATATATACAACCCAGCAGAAGGGCAGAAACCTCAGCAGGAGTTTATTTGTGTATGAGAGGAGCAGGACGGTCTCACAGCTCAGTTTATAAGCCTGGTAGATTCTATTGGGGTTCTGATTCAACACAAAAACATCACAGTAATCTTTCCATCACTGTCCGGCACAGAGGAATCAGACTCTGTATGTTTTTCTCTTTCTTTGAACATAAATGAAAATACTTGATTTGCTCCTTCACCAAGCAGGCACATACTGCTCTGTGCACATTTATGACCAAACCATCCTGTGCACCCACTGCTGCACCGAGCCTGCAGGTATGCCGGACAGTAAATGGGAATGATTTGCGGTGTACGAACGGCCCGAACATTAATCACACTTTGAGTAACATGATAATGCTTCCCTGGGAATTTTGGGATGTCCTGCGGGGGGATTTGTTAAAGGTTAAAAAACTTTTTCTGGGATTTTTGGTCCCGCATACCGAATCAACGATTAGTTTAGCTGATTTACGTCCCAAGAGTCAGAGAACTTATGTTGGACATATGAATCTGCTGCTGCTCCATATTTCTTTTGTTTCCAGAGGTTCTGTGCCGGTCAGCTCTGATTTAAATCTCTGTATCTATTGTGAACTTTTCACTTTGCATTTTGTCTTATGATTTATTACTTTAATAAAGGTTATAAAGCCAGAATACATATTGGTCAAGTGATTTACTGTTTGGTTCTTAATTTGTTTTTGACTAAGTTCAGTTCCTGTTCACCTTATTCAAACATTTAAATAGTTACAGGTATGTCGTTATTTTTCCCTTTGAGACCTCGAACGTCTTGCATGTCCGAAAATCCTGCTTAAAGTTTTAGAGTTCATTGAACTTTTCTCCTTCTCTATTTAGATCTGTGCATTTATTCAGACTTGTACCGTGACATTTTTATGAGAAAAAGATTAGATTTTCTGCTAAGAGTCAGATCTTTTTTTAGCATTAGGTATTTGAGTTACTAAATAACTAATTCAACACTATTTCTTTATAAAGTCTGTCATTGCTGCAGCTTGTTTGATGCTGAAATAGTGAACACACTGTGACATGCTGGATTCTAAAAAGCAGGGTGTGCAAACTTTATAGAAACTATGATATATGAATCAAACTTTTATCTAAAGATGTTGGAGGCAAGGTTAAGTGCACACTGCACATGTTGAAGTGCTTCCTTCAGTTCTCACAATGCTCTGCCTGCCTTCAGTAATTTCTCAGTGGGTGATTTTTATTAAGTTGATTCCCTGTGCATTTTAGAAATAAACAGAAGTACCAACAGACGTTAACTGGTCAGTTTCTTGCATCATTGCTTCCCACAATGCTCCAAACTTCTCACTTTCTCACAGCTTTTCATAGTTTCAGTTGATATACCACGGTTAAGATTTAGCCAGGTAATAGAAAAGCACTACTTGTACTTCAGACAACAGTGTGAAGTGATCTCCTTTCTCTCTTGAAATCTCTTCAGTAAATAAAGAAGTTGCTCATTCACCAAGTTAAAGGCTTCCCAGAACTATTTTGACCCTGATTTATATCAGTGGCATTATTAATAACACATCTTATTAGAAAACCAACTTTGAAAATGTGTATAAAGAAAAAACACAAATGAAGTTGACAGGACGCTGCGCTTGACACGAGCAGGTGTTGATTTTGGCTTTGTCTTTAACTTCACAGGCTGCCGAATTCTTGCTGGCACAAACTGAGCCTGAACAAAATCTTTATCCTACAGATCTCTATAATTTAATCAAGCCATCCCTTTCCAAGAGACTGGTTCATAGCTGAGGCTGCAGCTGCTGAGTCTCTGAATCTGCATTAACATGTTAAGATATAAAACCAGCTGAGGAGAGAAAAGGGGAGAAATAGTAGAAAAGACTAACTGAGACTGACTGAGAGACAAAAAAGAGACAGATGAAAGGACAGAGACTGAACACTGTCGACAGAGTATTGAACCTGCAGGTCCCAATGGGATTAATGGAAAAATGAGTCCCAAAGGCGCTGACCCTCAAACACTGTTCTTCCACACCGCTTCGCTTCTTCTGATTTATCACCCATCATCCATCTTTCCACAGCAGAGGAGAGAAGAAGGGAGGGAACAGTGAGACAAAACAGAAGAAGAGGGAGATAAAAGAAGGACACATAAAAGGTAAAATAAACTCTTTTTGGTTAGGGAGGAGAAAGTAGATATAAAGAAATGACCAAAGAAATGAAAAAGATGAAGAGATTTTGAAGTGGAGAGAAAAGGTAAAGGAAGCAGAGAACAGAAAAGCTCTGAAAAACGTCATACAGAATTGTATTGTTTGATGGATTCAAAGTAATAAAGTTTTTTTTTTGTTAATGAAGTTTAAGTCAGTGTGGGTGGAGGCTACTGCTGCTAACACACACCCTCCAAACAAACAGCTGTTAACTGAGAACAGAGTTTTAACTGTGAACAGCGACAGATGTTTCTTTACAAAAAAGTGCTAAGTTTCACTGACATAAGACATAATTAAATTAAGTAAGACTGATGCTTCGACATTACAATCACAAAGTTTGTTACTGCCATTTGAGGTAAAATTCAAAGAGGAATGTAAGGAGAGTGAAAGAGAAAAACTGAAGTTGACATGGAAAAGATTAAGGATTAAGGTCAAAAAATGAAAAAAGGAATCCACAAGGGAAGACAGAAGGGATGAAGGTAGGAGGGAGGGATGAAAAGAAACAAGGGCAGCGGTGATAAATGTTGTTTTGACACGTGTGTGTCCACAGGCCCGAAGGTCACGGCTTAACAGGAGGAACGAAGGCCGGTTCAAAGTCTGGGTCAAGTCAAATATGATTCCCAAAGTGACGGGTTTGGAATCGAAAATTTATGGGTCAGTGTAAGTGATGGGTGAAGCATGGCAGGAGAGAGACACGGATCAGAGTAACAGTGTAGGTTTTGGGTGTAATTACCTGATGGATCACATGAAGCAGAATGAGCACAGTGGCTGTAATTTAAAGGGTTCAGATGATTAAAAAGCTTTACTGTCATCTGCAGAAACAAACAGCTTAATAATGCAATGAAATTCTGAGTTCATTGTGTTTTTACCCAGTACCATTAATTCACCTGTCTTTAAAATACTAGAAACATTTAGTTTAGTAAGAAAAAGAGAAGATGGACAAAGTAAAAATGCACATTTACATCTTACAACATTTGAATATCCACACATGTGGTGGACAGGTGATAAAGGTCGGAGCACTTTAAGAGAATGTGCAAAAAGACACGGGTTTATGAGAAAAAAGAAATCCACCATGAACATAGATAAAAGAAAAGAAAAGGAAAAAAGAAGATACACACACAGAAAACAAAAACATTACTTGTTTTTATGTTTAAGAAATTAGAAATTGTTTGGAAGTTGCTAGTACATAAAATGTAAGAAATGTAAAAGAAAAACAAAGCAAGATAATGGATTTGTAGAGTAGATGTGCAGTTATCACAAAGAGACAAATGAGAGAAACGTTTAAAAGATATCAGATGTTTTTACAAGATAAGCCTCCATTATGACTGTGTTAACTAAATGTTAATTGTTGTTGCACTTTTGACCAGTAGACACAGACACCATAACATATGCGTACACACACACACCTACACACAAACACACACACCTACACACACACGCACACGCACACACAAAATCTGGAACCAATTATTGTTTACCTGCAGGCTGCATGCGACTCTCATCGAACATACTGTGTTTGGACACGGGTAATCAACACTACGCTGTGTATGTATGTGTGTGTGTGTGGGTGTGTGTGTGTGAGAGACAGAGGGAGAGAGGGGAAGAAGGAGAGAAGGGAAGAAGGAGAGAAGGAAGGAGACTTCACGATGCTGAGCAACAGCCTTGGAAAGACACTGTAATTGTTAAATCTGATGTAAGCTACCTGCAGGAACACACACACAGACACACACGCACAAAGAGGACAGTGTTGATTGCTCACATCATAAACACACATGTCCTGGCCATGACTCCACAATACATGGCTGTGCTAATGTAAATAAGTCCATATTATGTCCAACCTCATGGGAATTAAGAGTGAACACACACCCTGAGACTCTGACAGCAGTCCAACATGTCAAGAACACAACATGTCAAGAACACGATGTTGTGGATTGTTTTTTGTCTCCGACCAAATTTATTTTGGTCTACTCTTTAAGTTTTCTATGTTCTTGGCTTGTATTTCGTCCAAAGGCTTACACAAATAAGCTCAAAGAATTGCATCAGAATCACACTGTGCACTGTCTCCTTTCCATTAAAAAGTTCAATATCCTGGTTAAAACTTGTGAACCTTCACCAGCTATTTTGGTTTCACTGTCAACTCAAGTTTGCCTCTGTCTCTGTCTTGACCTGGAATTTAGCTTTTGGCAGGAACTCGACCGCACAAATGAAACTGGCTCATCTTGAAGTCAACAGCCGGTGATTAAGGTTCAAGATCTCACACACATCATGTGTACCTGGAGCAGAGAAGGGGATAGAGTTATCTATTCAACAAGTGTAAAAATAAGATGATTTGGAGGTATTTACTGAAAATTAACACCTAGCTTTGCCTCAGTGACCGCATGCAACACTTGAACTGTCCTGTTTTTACAGTGAATCTGCTGGCTACCTTTCATGGTACAGTATTTTGATTCAGACACAATGAAAAAAGGAATTTGTTTTGGTTTGGAGTAGGTTTTCTGTTCAGAGTTGTTAGTAAAAAATGACACATTTCTACATTTACAACGGCAGAACAGGTTTCCTTTTCTGTGGTATAAAAAGACACACACCTTTTACATTCTGCTTGGGGATTTAAGAAGACACTATAGGATATCAGGAGAAAGGTGAAGGAAAGAAAAGAAGCAGAAGAAAAGTTAATAGCCGCAGTGAAGATCACGGTCATAAAGGAGACGGAGTCTCAGAGGAATGAGCATCAGCAGCTGCTTGAAGGAGACGAGAACATGCAAAAGACTTTCCACCCCTGAAGGAGACAATGGAAATTTAGGAGCAGACCTCCAGAAAGTCAAGAAGGTGATTAAAAAAAGGAAAATGGATTGACTCTCCTCACGACCAGCTCTCCTCTGTGTAAAACAATATGATGAAGCCATAGCTGCCTAAAAAGAATTGAAGAGAACCTGCAGGGAGTCAAAAGAAAGAATAAGAAGGTGGAGAAGGACATGAAAAACTAAGATGAGACTATAGTCACTCTTTTTCTAAGCCTCCATGCCCAGAAAAGTAGAAGCAAGTGCAACTGTGTTGACCAATGCAAAGAGTCCAGTGGGATGAGCAAAAAGAAAAGCTTTTTACTGAAAAGGACCAAGAGCTCAGCAGGGTCAATGCAATGCGACATGTTCACATTAGTGCTTCAAATGGAAAGTTACTTTACTTGTAAGTCTTCTTGCTCTGTCTTCTCTTCTCACTCAAACTTTATCAGAGTCAAGGAGGAAACACTGTTAGTTATTCTCTCATCTTTAGTGTGAGATCATCATAAAGCAGTAAAAATAGTTAACGTCTACTTACAAGAGAAAGCTGCCCTCTAACACATACACACAAAACACTCACGCGTAACACCCACCCACCCACACACACACACACGCACACGCACACACTCACACACACACAAAATGAAAAGTGGGAGATCCAGGCTATAGAATGACAGGAGAGCAAGTGCCTATAAGAGGAACAGCAGGACTGTGTATCAATGAACAAATATGATGACATGAACATCTGAAAGAACCAATAATTCGCTTATAAGATAATGTGTCATGACAATATCTTCAATGTATGCTCCACATGAAGATAATAAAAAACAATGATGACTCGTAGGGAGGTTGTTGTGGGGAGCAAGTATATTATATGGCCTCAGCAGTGTCATATTTATGCATATATTTTATGCTAAGCTTGTCTTCTTCTATTTGTTGTGACTGGGTTCACGTTATCTGAATATCTCTCACATGCAGCCAAAACCTATCACTGACAAAATGACCCACCTGGCTGTCTCCAAGGGAGTGATGAAGTGCACAGTCTTGCCAAGAATAGGAAATCTTGGATAGAGCTAATTATAAAGTTATGTCTTTGTCACCGAGAAGAAAAGTGGTGAAGAGAAACATATGCTGCCCAGACAACACAAATGCATTGAAAGCTTTGGGCAAGGTTTTGTCCCAATTACATTATTGTAAACAAAAGTAGATGAGCTCAATGAGAATAATGAGTCATAGGGATTTTTTTTTAAAACAACAGCCTTGAATAATTGTCTGGATTAATAATGATGATCATAATACTCTTGTAAGATCCTGTAAGATCAGAGGATGCCAGAAATGCAGCTGCTCAGGAGATGGTGGATTAAACATTTGGTATGTGAACGCAAAGTGTGTATTGGTGTGTATTAGATCACACTTTGAACAAACTGAGATCTAATACACACCACAGTTTTCTCTGTCTTCATAGGAGAGGGCTGAACTCAAATGGCATAATCTTGTCTCATTAGTTAGAGTCTATAAAAATTTAAAAACATAACCATGTGAAATTAGCACTGGATGTCTTCCACAGTATCTGAAAGGGTGACAAAGTTTGGGTCATGCTAATAGCTTGCACCTGCTACAACATGACTATAGACGGGAACAGACTTTAAAAAGATTTTCATCATACATCGCATGAAAGTAGAAGTTGAAAGCAAAACCACAGGCTTCTTTGGGTAGATGACGTAGACTACTTTTGGGAACATATTTCAGACTCAGAAAACAGTTTATTAGGGATGACGGGTGCAATTAGGGAAAAAAAGCTGTGTTCCTAATTGTAAAACAGTATATTTTTGGGAAACTGATTGAGGTTAGCCTTAGGTTAAGTCTCAAGGAAAGTAATGTAAGCCCAGTACTTTTTCAGAAATTGATTTAAGTTTTACGTGTTTGTTTGTCAGTGTGTTAGTTTGCTGGCATATGAGGGGTAACAAATCAGTAAATGATGAAGAAATTATGAGCCACATAATTTTATAAGCAAGAACAAATTCTTCAAGACCTAACAGGCTACAAGAGGGAAAAGATGGGAGGGTGGGCGCTGCAGTGCACATGTTTGTGTGCATCAGTGTGTATGTGTGTCAAGAGAGACGGAGAGAAAACAGGCTGACAGTGGGTCATAAATAAAAGGTCACTGCTGTATGTTCTTAGCATATGCCTCCCATGAAAGGTGGTAGGCGATAAAGAGAAACACATGTTGGCTCTGCGATAACCTCTGTCATGAATTTACAGAGAAAACAGAACACAAAAGAACAAAATAGTCAAAAGAGAGTGAGTGAGACAACGAGTAAGATGAGAGAAGCAGATCCAGTTACAGCATTATGAATCAATCATATTTTATATCTTTACTGACATTAAATATGTGCAACGAGCCTATAAAATCCCACAAGTGCAAGAAATCAAGTGGGTCAAATATAAACAGACACACACAGGCTTCCCCACCCATGTGTCTGACAAGAGAGGAATGAGAGAATAGAGACTTAAATCAGAAGCTGTCAGTGCCATGTCAGCCATGAACAGACCGCATGTCTGTGAGGATTTAATAGTGTTGCATGGTGTTATGTGAATTCCAGATACTCATGGCTATCTGATATGTAGTCGTCAGTGGCATTACAGCAGATCAGAATGAGCTCATTCAGACCAATCTTCAAGTTTGAATACTTAAAAATAGCTCAATGCTAGTAAGGAGTTCAGATATCTTGGATGAAGCTCATAGAAAAAAACTAATACACCTTCACATTTAAACGGAGCCAGATGAATTAAATCAGCATCTGATCCAACTCACTGTCACTCTAAAGCTGTCACACATTGACACTTGGTCTGGACTCCTTTAGCATCACCTTTTTAAGCACAAGATACCCCTCTAACATCTGTGTGCAACATACAAAGCCTTCCCAACACAAACACATGGTTAACACTTTGAAACTGTTGTTTTTTTTAATGTATGAATAATGAAACAGCCATAGCTTAGTTAAACTGAGACAACAAAACTTCTTGGTTAGATTTGGGATCATTAAAATTATGAACTTTTGTTTTAACTGAAACTCAAACTTGCCTGGCTTAAAGTCCTGTGTATAACACTTGTCCACTGGGATGTTGTTGGGATTTATTGTTAAAACAATGTATTAATTCTCCCATACTGATCTGGTTTATTTAAAAGAAAAAAAGATCCAAACACGAAACTCTTTCCTGGTTGAATAAAGGACAAAAACACCACCTTAACATTGCAAGTTATAAATAAAGTTGTCAGGATTCACGAAAATAAGGACCTAAAAAAGACTAAATTTAGCAACGAACAAAAAGCGAGCTATATTGAAAAAACTGATAGTTCTTAGAACCTCAAAAAATGCAAAGTCAAACTAAATTGAAATTTTAGAAAAAAGTGCCAAAAAACCCCAACAAATATTACAAAGTAAGAAAACACATGGAGCACAGGAACAATGACTGGACTAGAGGATGACAAAAGCACAGGAAAGCAACAACTGATGATCTGACAAAACAAAGGAGAAAACAGAGACTATACACACACACACACACACAAGGATAATGAGACACAGGTGGGGCAATCAACACAGGTGAAACTCATCAGAGCAGGACAGATGATCACAAAAGGAGGGAAACTTGACAGGAAATGGGTAGATGAGACACAGAACAGGGTTTACCAAAATAAAACAGGAACACAATGACACAAGGATACATAAACAAAAACCTAGGAAACTTTACACTCAACTTAAGAACTAACTTAACTAAAACATCTCTGAGTAGTAGAAACTAACATCCTCTGTGCGGTGATGGGGTTGATGGAGAATAGCAAATCTCGATGACAGGAAAAAGTGAAAGAATGAAAGAATGTTAAAAATTCAAGATTATTAACAAAAAACCTGCCTTTTTTTCTTCAGTATACATTATTTACATAATAAGTTCATTTCTAGTGGCTGCAATACGTCTGCGGGATATCCCCGACATCTGTTCCTCTACATGGCTGCAGTCATAAAGATCATCTTGAGTGTGTGTGAGAGAACGCAGTTTGCCGTTTAGATATATTGATTGGCCAAACCATGACTATTCTTAAGGGTCTGTCCTCCAACATGCTCACATTTCTCTTTTACTAGCTGTGAATGAAAAGCTGTTGGTAATGTGGTGCATGATGTTGACCACCTCTGTTTGTTTACAACTTGCTTGACAGGTGATCAGTTTGTTACATCTCATCAAGAATTTCATCCACTCTAACCCTCAGTGTGAATTAAAAAAAAAAAGAATTGACCTCAATAACCCCAAAAATGTAGTTGGTTTGGATTGGGGTACTCACCAGCTACAGAACGCATCCAGGCAAATATACACAAATCACAAGGCAAAAGCAGCTATTTGTTTAGAAACACTTTGCTTTATTTAACAGCTAGGAGTTGGTTTTATGGTTAGTGTCAGAGAATAGTTGGGGTTGATGATTGTATTATTTTCAATATGGGTTCACACAATTGACAGACTAGATATAAAAAATATGTGAATGTACATTTGTGTGTAGGCACACACTCAAAAAAACATACTAATGTTTTAATGAAGGGTATTTATATGCACCTCCTCATTTCCTCTCTCTCTCTCTCTCTCTTTCTCTTTATCCATTCCCATCAGCTCTCATAATCACTGAACTACCAAAGGGGGGTGACCTCATCACCCTAACGCCATGGTAACGCCCCGCAGCCGTGCACCCTGGGTCCCCGGGATCCTGGGAAGGTGGAGGAATGTGGGATGTGATTGGTCTGTGAGAGGCAGTGTGGACATGGATGGTGGGAGCGGAGCAACCTGAGGATGGATGGATTAAATGACAGCTAAAATACACACACACACACACACACACAGACACACACACACAATAACACAGCTCATGTGTGTTGCTAATACAATACACACAGACACACATGGAAACACATTATATGTTACTACTGTTGACTGAAGTATTAAATGACATAACACTTTGGACCCTCAAGCTACACACTTGGACACACACACATTATTGCACAAGCATCTGATACCTGCAAAGCTGCAGCTATCAGAGTCTAATTCACTTTGTCTGCCCAGGCTGCAGGGCAGAGGAATGAAGTGGTGGAAGTGAAAGGTGCTGAAAGCTCTTATTTTCATTCATTCACACAATGTCAGGGTTGAAATATTTCAAATACTTGAGTTGCACTCGTTTTACTGTGGCTTACTAAATCACAGCACAATTAGAGTTTTCTTTTGAGCTGTTAAAGTTCTGATGTGCCTGACAATGTAAATCAAGCGCACCTCACATAGTTGACCCTGCTGGTCAATGGGGTTTATGCCGGGGAACCAGACAGCTGGATAAAACCAGGCATACAACAGCAGACGGTAACGTCACAAATCACTGGTCTGAATGAATGTTGAGTTTAATATTTAGAAAGGCTTTAAAGTTTAAATATTTACTTTAGACTCGAACAGGTAAAGGAAAGAGAAGTCACGAAGAGGAAGGCAGCTTCATAGCTGCAAAGGAGAAAAAAAGTTTTTCAGTTTTAAAGCAGTGACAATCACACACACAAAGTCCCTTGTCTCCATTCAGCACCCACACAAACACCCATTCATTGAACTCAGGGCTTGCACAGGCAGTTCTCTAATCAAAACAAATCTTCAGAGGCAGAGTTAGACAGAAAGGAGCATGAGGCGCTCTGAATGTGTTGTCAATTAGCAGCAGATGATCAACGGTACAAAGTGAAAGAAGCCAAAACGGGAAAAATCCTGAATGGATCTACCAAGTTTATTGTTATTGTAAGGTCTCTAATGTGGACCCAGAACTAAATGTTTAGACGAGGGTTTTCAGCCTCTCCAAAGATTTCAGAAGAACTGGTTTTATAGAAACAATGAGGCAGCTTGAGTGAAAAAGCCATCACTATGCTGGTTGCTACATTGTCACAATATCCTTTCATTGGTCATTTTCCCTCTTCTTTTGCTCCAGCTTTCATCGCCACAGTTCATTTCTGTCCACATTCACTTGCTTATACAAATGAACACAGACTTGTACATGTTAGAATGCACATACATGTGGCTGTAAAAGAGAGGCATGAAAAATGGAATGTGCCATTCATATTAAGTCTACATCCACACCATGTTTTCATTTTATAATGCAGAACTTTTGCTAAGTTTATATCAAATCATCATATCATACATTTATGCCTGGCACACTCAAACTGTTCTGTGGTTAAGATTTTATGTGCACAGGTTTTGACATTAAATAATTACCATATTATTTATCAATGTTCAATTCAGATAAAGTCCTGTTTTTGAAGGAGAAAGAGTGTGAGTTTTAGGAATGAAAAATTAGAAAATCAGTAAGCAGACATGAGAAATGAAAGCAAAGTGGAAGAGAGAAAACATGGAAAGGACACATGAAATGCTAAATATCACAGCTTTCTAACATCAGAAATCTCCAACATCCCTTTTAACTTTTCAGAATCTAGCCCTTTGATCCATGCCCCCTTATGTAGCAACTCGCCAGCTGTGTCCAGATGAGAAAGTAAGCAGCTTTTTAACTTTACTCTTACTCTCATACTTTCTTTTCAAATCTTTAAAAAATGACTCTTGTCAACTTGTTATCAAGTACAAAGACTTTTAATGAGATTAGAAAACAGAAGCACTTTATATGATCTGGTTCTTGATGAGCACAGCCCTACTTTAATACATTTAAAACTGTTAAAGTCCATCTTAAAACATACACAAGGTAAATAACCTGTCCTCTTCACCTCCTTGAAGAAAATGAAAGTTTGTAGTTGTTCATGCTACACATTTAGAACATATACACAGAAATATCTATCTATAATATGATCATATATCTGCAGTATGTTTTCCCCTTTTCCCCTGAGAAGTTAAAAAAACACTTTATTCTTGCAATTTAATACAGTTTTAATTCAAAATTAATAAGATAATTAAGAATAAGTGTACTATAGAATACAGCACTTTTAATCAGTTCACTGAACAATTTGCCACTGAAGAATCTGCTTGAATAGCTGTGCTCTAGTAAAAAGGATCAACAACAAAAAGACAATATATATTATAAGAAAATATATTTGTAAAGAGCGAATGTTATTTAGGATGTCAAGATTTTGTACACAAGGACAGTTTAACAACTTGCTGTTGAACAGATTAGAAACAGGCATTGTATTTATCTGGGAGAATCTGTTGTCTTTATCCCTTCATTGACTTAGTGATATTGCAACTGGAATGCTTCTTTTCTGCTTTTACAAATTAACTTCTCAACTTACAGTATGAGGAGCAAAACAAAACAACATAACATGGTCATGTTTTGAATTATGTTACTGAAATCACTGAGGTAGGTTTTTGCTAATCTACTGAAATGTAAAGTGAACATTACGGTGCACTCTTCCTAATCGTAGAGTCTTCAGTCTATCTCACACAGTGTCACAGAGCCCTTCTTAAACCAGAAGCCTGGGAAGACAGGCTCTGTGAATTTAGCACTGAAAGTGTATATGTGGCTTAGCTGTCCTGATGAGACACCATAATAAGTCAGAGAACCACTTTCCCAGTCCAGAAACATGGCTATTTTTTTGTAATGGGGCGCTTTAACTGGATCAGAGTCAACCCCATGCATGGCAGTGTATCCACGCTTAGTGCAGAGCAGACTCCAGGACTTCTCATTGCATCCAAGGCCACCACTGCTGTCCCATTTTCTGCCCACTCCTTTGTATGCCACTGCAATGCCCAACTCACCTGTCCACTCTACCTCCCAGTAGCACAGGCCTTTTAGGCCCTCCTTACAAAGCACCTGAGACCTCCTAAAACTAAACTCATTTTTAGGTTGCTGTACCCGCTCCTTAACAGACTCTTTAGTTTTCACTTTCCTGTTCCCTTCAGACAGAACAAGCCTTTGGCCTGCTGTTTCTTCATCAAGCTTCAGATCTACTCCATCTGATGGAAAAACAGAGAACATATAATTCAAAGTTTGCATGTGTGTATTTAGTGTTTCTGTGCAGTTAAGATGCTCTAAAACATGAATTCTATGTTGTCTGAATAAAATTCATATAACAAAAATTCAAAATGAAATTGTATTATTAATTTTGATTTCAGAGTTTTACGCATCTTAATACATGTGTAAAAAAAGTGATTTATGGTAAAAATGCATTAATTATCAATCATCCAATATCAATGAAGTCTGGGAACCCTGGAACTACTGAGGTGATAAGATATTGGGAATTGCTTCGAGAAAAAACCTTACACTTCTTCAGTCCTGGCTTTAGCCGATGCTCTCCATCATGGTCCAAGCTGTACAAAATGAAGACACTGATGTGGTCACAAACAGGAATTTTCAAACTTCACAGCAATGCACTAAAAAGCCTTCTGTGAAATTTTAAAAATATTTTCACAAGTCAAATTCTCTATTAAGACGTACTAAGACTGACACTTCTCTGTTGCATATTATTTGATAGAAGTCTCTCAATTATGAAACAATGACGACAAAAGATGTAATTTGAGAATATAGGCCCGTGCACTACTTGTTACAGTCTGTTTTCTGTGTTTCTCCTTCTCCAGATGAATATCCAAGTACAGATTTCATGGC
>JAPZDV010000002.1:12397586-12415220 GCA_029814665.1 Acanthurus lineatus | reverse complement strand
AATAAAAAAGTTATTGTGGGAAGACAAAGTCAGTAGTTAATGATTATAAACACAAGTATGATTGTAGAATGTGGAGCTTGACCTCAATGTGAAACGTGATACACATCAAATATGGCGTGCTTAAGATTTTCATAAAAGGCCATGAGGACATTATCCCAAAGGCTTGTATAATTCAAACTTGTTAATACCAACAGAAATGGTAAGCAAGGTACATGATATCTATGTCTAACACTAAAAAGGCTGAATTTTCATGTGCAAAACTATAAATGTTAAGCCCTACCTGAAACTAGCAATATGCTGTGCTACAAATATGAACCGTTAGCACATGATCAGTAATAGGCCAAAACAACAAGCCAATAACTTTGACACTTACAAATTAAAACAATCAAGTCCACAGTATGCATAAGTCTTACCAGCATAGGTAAAGTTAAATCCTTCAATACTCTATAATTAACACGGTCATTCTTTCTAGTGTTGGATTTCTGTAACTGTCTGTCCTCCTTCATAGCAGAGCTGAAAGAAATACTTTCACTTTCAGTGGGCAGCAAGGCCTGCAAGAAATCTCCTCCCCTTTAACCCAGCCAAACAAATCCTGTAGGAGGCAGACATTGGGCAGACTCACTAATACCTCCTGTTTTGTAGCCTGAAGGGCAGTGGTGACAGATAACGGAAAACACGAATGAAAAACTTAATGTGTGGTTTGCTTCAGCACTATCCTACAGCAGAGGGAGAGAGAGAGAAAGAGAGAGAGAAACACACACACATACTCATAACGCATCTAAGATGCTTTTTAACCTCCGCTTTTATGACCTTTTCCCCTCCTCATCTAGAAGCAAAGCAACAGTGAGAGCTCTACTTTGCTTAAATCTGTTTCTTTCATTTCTTCCTGCTAATTTTATTTGGTCGCCCTTATGCTCACCAAGCCCCGCTCCACAGGCACTCCTAACACCTTTTTTCTTTTGTATCAGGTATTTAGTGGGTGCACAAAAATGTTTATTATCTAATATATATATTATATATAATATATTATATATAATAATATGATGTTTAAACTTCAAGTATTGTACTATTCATACACCTCTGTTATGTAGAATCACTCATTGTCTTGTTCTCTTAAGTAGGTCATATTCTTGTAGATACATCAGTAATAAACTGAGACTGTTTCATAACCAGTTAATGATTCCTTGTAGTATATATAACCAATTGAAGACCAGTGAGGAGTGCGCATTAAAGTTTTTGGCAATGTTTAGATGTCGTCTCATCTGCACGCCATATTAGCTCTGGTACGGCTATTGCCAGTTGCATAGTCTGTTATTTATTTAGTTGGCCGATTGTTTATGTTTTTTCCTCACATTCATGAAAACCCACTCTAATATATTCTGTTGTTTCTGACTGGCTCCAAGCCTAGCAAGTGATTAGTAATTATCCAATATGAGAGCAAATTAATAAATCTGACACTCATTAAAAGTCAGTATCTGTACCAATCCAGGGCAGCCTTCCTATATACTTGTTTCCTACTTGTTATATAAGCCCCTCTTTACTATACTTATTCTGGTTTTAAATTGTTTAATTTTAAACAAGAATTAATTGTTAATTTGAGGCTAAGGGTCTGTGATGGTGTGCAGTTGTGATAGTAAGTGATGAAATGATGTCATGAGGTCCTCACAAGTACAGTTATGCAAACATTTTGTATGTGCTTTTCTGTGTCTGTATACATGGATGTTAGAGTTCTAGCAATGAGTCCTCGTTTGTCTGCTTTAAAGGTGGGATTCATCCTCATTGCCTCTGAAATGAAGAACCATCTATAACAGGGGCACACACACACACATAGAGCTGTATGCTTCTAGACCTGAATTAGGTAGAGAGTTTGTGTGTGTGTGTGTGTGTGTCCACTCATCCTAGTTTGTGTTTCACATAAAAGCAAGGGGGCAAGGAAGGTAAATAATTTAGAAGACCCCCGATAGAGATGCAGGAATTTAAAACCTCTTCATCCTCACTCCTTCATGCAACGCCACCCCTGAGGTCCACATATACACAAAAATACCAAATGACAGACACACACACAGAACCCAGCAGACCCCAGCAGAGGCAAGATTCAATATGTGTGTATTTGATTTTACTGCTTACTCTGTGTACACATGGTCAGCACCTGCCCACTGCTACCCTCCATGTCTTTTTATCACCCATGCAGCTCAGTGAACCATCATTACCTTTCCACCCCGAATCACCCGATCCCGTTCATCCTTTTCTCTCCGTATCTTTTTATATCTGCTAACTGTCCTTAACCTTCTGCCCACGACCCACAGAAGAGCAGTTTTATTGCACTGTAAATTTGAGTTGTGATAGACATATTAAAAGAAAAATGGTCAAATTTATTTATATTTATTTAAATTTTCTAATACCAACCAAATCTGGTACCTCTGGATAAGTCATCTCCTTTAAATGAACAAGAGTGATCAAGAAATGAAAATTGTAAATGTTAAGATAAATAAGAGAAATGTTATGCAGAAAGCTTGTTTTCTTACTTGAATTCACATTTAGCATATTTTTTTCACTGTGCAGGCTAAGAGCTGCTAATATAATTCTTAGTCACGTTTACAATAACTTATTAAGCAAGGGAGCCGAAGGAAAGACTTAAAGGTCAAATGTATAAGTGGCATCAAAGGTCAGAGATCAAAACTGGAAAACATCTGGTCATAACTTTAAACTTTAAAAAGAGAGTTTGCTATTGTGCTATATCTGTATTTGTATTTACAACTATTATTGTGGCCATATATATAAATAAAAATGTCATTTTTCTACAAATAGAAAGTTTGGCTGAACCCAAAGAGCTCATGACTTGAAGGCAGAAGACCACCACCCCACAATAAGTTTCTGTAACTTATACATCTGTCTTTTTATGTCTGTGTTTTATATTTTTAGAAAAGTAAATACTTTATTAATACTCTATGACTTTATTATTTTTCTAATTGTTTTATTTTTTCTGATAGTTTACAATCTGCTAAATTTAAAATATTGTAGACCATCTGCAGAAAAAACAACTTGACAGTTTTATAGCCAAGATGCTAAGCTTCTGAGAGGATTTAAACCCATGTTGTGAATAATGGTGCCATGTGAAGGTTAGAGAGGGTTTAAAAGGATTAGAAATGATAAGTGATTAGTAATGTAAGCGGGGATGATTCAATTTTAGACAGACCTAATATGTAGTGTTTGTACTGTTAAATTCAGACTGATCAACATGAGGTTAGCATTGATTTGATTTGTAATTTAATGCGTACACTTACATACTGCCTACAAACTCTGTTGCACCTGCTATTTCCACATTGCCAGCCTCTCTTTATTTGATTGGCTGCTGCTAGGTGGCTGCTGCCAGAAGTTCAACATGTTGATCTCTCGGCAACAGAGCAGAATCTGTTCACGGTCACATGGACAGCAACTTCTTATTGGTTGCCTTTGTTGAAACTTTACTTCATTATGCTAGCTCGATATAAAGCAATCTGTAGGATGGACTAATATTCTCAACATGAAAAAACTATGCATAAGATTAGTTTAATATTTTAATGGAAGATCAGTTATAGTTTACTAACATATATTTATTTTTTTTAGATAAAGGGAGGAGAAAGGGATGTTAAGTTGTGAACTAAATCCTGCTTTTTCAAAGAACGTTTAGAGATCAGAGTAAGGTCAGCTCTGTTTGTGGGAGCTTGTTGCATGTGATCCTGCAGAGCTGCATTTAGCATAAACCTTATCACACACAAACTAAGAAGTTTAGGAGAGGTAAAGTTTTTGACAGAAAAAAAAGTTAGATGTTTTTTTTCACCCAAACATCTTCATGTTAACACTGCAAGCATTCACATGAAAGAGAGCCAATAGTGAGACAATAGAGAGACAGGTGCACTTCAATTGAGAATTATATAACTAACACAATCTGCTAAACACTTTAGAGTAGGTGTTTTTACTTTCCTGATTTACGATCAGAACTTCCTGCTTTTTATTATCCTGATCATCTGAAACAGCATACCTTCATCATTCGGCCTGTGTCCCCTGACGATTATTCTGATGAGCTGCATGGCGATTAGTGAACATCGGCCCCTGAAGTCCCATCCTGAGTGGGGTGGAACAGCTCTGGATGGACGAAGTGATCTGGATTTACTCATGTCCAGGACATTATTCAGCAGGATGGTGTGTTGGCAGGCTGCTCTGCTCTGCTTTTTCCTTTTGTATGTGTGTGTGCGTTAGTCAGTGTGTGTGTGTGTAAGTGTGCGTTAGGAGGGCGGGTTGGGGGGTCCCAGGTGTGCCTGAAAGAAGTTGAAGTGTCTAAATGTTTCCAGTGAAAGAATTTAACCTCTGAACTCCAAAGAAAAGTGCTTTTCATTCATCAGTAAGAAACTGGACACACACTCATACAGTCATGAGCAAACACACTAATAAGCACATATGGGAATACTACACACACACTTTGTTATAAGCTGCCATGATGATTCATGAGGACATGGTGCATGATCATTTCCCTAAAGGCTGGACTCTGACCTTTGACCCCTCCAGTGGCAAAAAGCAGCTCTCCCTCAGTGAGGTCACATACGTACAGTCGTCTGTCCTCTTCTTCTCTCACCTCAGTTTGTCTCATCCATCGCTCCTCACCTTCTCTTCACCTTTACTCTTTGCCTTCTCCAAGTTTCTTTATGACATTTTCTTGCCAGATACCAGTCACTGGAATGTTTTTTAGCTTGTCATTCAGAAATCTACTGCTTCTTATTAAGTTACTGCGTAATTTCCTGAATCATGCTCGTCTTATCTTGTTGACTGACTTGATGGATCAACAAAATATGAGCACACATCATATTGAGTTAAATATTAAGTCTGGATACACAGAACGCTGGACAAGCACAGACTCATATCTAATCTGCAAGAACCATTAACAGCTGAAACCCACTTAGCTGCAGTAATTAGGGAGGGGAGGGAGGGAAATTGGAAAAAAAGGAGAGAAAGAAAGGAAAAAAGCTTAACAGCCTGCTGGCATTCCACCATGCTCCTCTTCCCTCATTGTTTTCTCCCTGTTGCCCATTTTTCCATCCTAACTCCATTCCACCTTCCTTCTATAATTCCCCTCTTATCCTGTGCAAAATCCATATGTCTCCAGGAGGCCCAAAAGACCAATAATGTAAAGTAGACTAAATAAATAATCTCATCTGTCTGTAATTACACTTAGTCGGTCTAAAGAAGACCTGTCCAACATATACAAACTTTCACCTGCATATGCTCACACACACATATATGTGCTTCCTTTTCTGGACACATGATAAGGTTACAGGTAAACATGCCAGTACTTACATGCACACACACAGTACACACTCATTCCACTTGTTTCTCTGACTGTTGTCACACTGTCAACGCCTGCTGTTACTCAGATGTTAAAAGAAAATGTCATTTATGTGCAATGGGAAAATATTTCTGCTCATTCTCCTACAGAAGAGTTCATTTTAACATCCTACACTTGATTTGTATGCGTCTGTATATGAAATAAGATTATACTGTATATAGTGGACCATATAGTGTACTACATATTTGATGCCTTTATTCATTTCCTTTTGTTACATGAAAATTTAAAAGTACAATAACAGATGATGTAGACCTGAAA
Organism: Acanthurus lineatus; assembly: GCA_029814665.1. NCBI lineage: Eukaryota > Metazoa > Chordata > Actinopteri > Acanthuriformes > Acanthuridae > Acanthurus > Acanthurus lineatus. Next base: position 12,409,582 of record JAPZDV010000002.1, on the reverse strand, counting down.
GGATGACATGATGAAATGAGAGGGTGAAAAACCAACAGTGTGTGGACTTTTCTCCTTTTATTTTATTGTGTAAAGTGACGGTTGCATTGAAAGCCAAGTGAGGGTGTGAAAAAATAGCCCACTCTGCTCCTCAGCACTGATGGACTCATCCATTACAGTCTTGTGGAAACACTGTTTAAGTGATGGAACATATGTGCATGTGTGTAGGTGTGAGTGTGTGTATGCAACCACAATTTAATTGTAAAAAGGATGAATAAATGGTTGTATGCACACCTGTGTTTATGTTAGGTCTATGTGTGTGTGTGTGTGTGTGTGTGTGTGTGTGTGTGTGTTTGTGTTGAGCTTTATTTCAAAAAGACGAGTGTGACCACAGTTATTTAAATTAATCCCACTATTAATAAACTAGGCAAACTATAGGAGGTCCTGTAACAAGTCAGAGTCCTGTAATACACACACACACACACTTTTACATATTTTCACTTTAAAAAATGTGAATTGTGCAGGTATTTTACTAAGAAAAGTCTAAAAATATTTTAATCATTGATTTAAGTGACATATAGCCAATCTTTTATCGCAATGTACTGTAATTATTTCTGTATTTTTCAGCCAGTATGTCCAATATTTAATTCACTAAATGTGTTCTAAATGTGTCCTAAAGTCCTAAATGTGTTCCTGTCAATGTTTAGAAGCAAAATGTTCTCACATAAATAACTCTCTGGCCTCTGTGAAAAACACACCCTCTGCCTCCACTTGCATTCCCCCTCATTTAAAAATTAATCATAAAGACACACACCAAAACCTGCCAAGTCTCCTAACCACAAACCTGTGCATGTCACACACAATGTCAGACACAAATTTTGAAATAAGCACCAGGATTTGCATATTGAATTTTGCATTTTCTCTCGTCTGTTCCTATCCTCACGCTGGACCATATTTCCAGAAAGTACTGTTTGCGACAAACACATTGTAAGGGAGCAGATAAGAAAGAAATCAGCAGTGCACGTGTTTGTGTGTCAGAGGAACACACCCATATTAGCAGCGTTAATAAGTTCAGTGAAAGTTTCTAATCTTAGGCTCTCTGTTTGTTACTCATCTCTCATACTCTTGCCTTCCCCCCCCCCCCCTTCATCTTATTATTTCTCATCACCTCTACTTGCTAATCGCTTTTACTTTCCTTCTCACTCTCTCACCCTCAACTGTCCTAAACGTTTCCTTGCTCCTCACCGTTCCCTTTTGTGATTTTAAAGTACAATCATTGTTGAAACTATGGTTGTCAGGTTAACTAAAGAAATGAGTATTGCAGCCACTTGGAGCAGAGTGACTGTAAGACTTCAGACCCCAGCATATATTTGAATCTTGAATTGAAATGAATAGGAAGTCACCTATTGGTGAAATGTTATTCAAGCTGAAAGAAACAGTGACCATAAGCAATAAAACAATGGCAACATTAAAACTTTGACCTTGATCCATAGAAGGAGAAGGATGTGTCAGTGTTGGGATAATTCAATCTAAATATGGTTATACTTATGGGAAAAAGGGGCATTAAGTAAAGTTATAGCCCCTACAACCTAGAAATCAAGTATGTCTGACCCGAATGATTCATCAGAGTCTGCCAAGCATCAGCATTTCATCTTATCAGTGTACACACATTTAGTGTAAGTCCAATAAAAAAACATTCTGAAAACAGCACAATGCCTTCTTTTTCTCTCACTTTATCTTATCTTATCTTATCTAGTAACTGTTTTACTCAACTGATCAGCACAATCACCTGCACCCAGCAAGGAGAGGCGCAATCTCAGAGGGCAGCTTGTGTGCATCTATATGCAGCCATTACTGTAAACTGTAGTTATCATAACTAAAGCTGAGATTTGTCAGAAATGTAAATCTACAAAATATGTAAACATTAAATTAGTAAAAAGAGAATACTTTGAAGGGGGGAAAGAGTGATCTCCCTGTAAATTTCCTGTAAAACTACAAGTCCTTGCACCCTTGGCACACATATGACATATAGTAAGACAAAGCATTGCAACATGTGAATGATAACGACCAAAGTCAAAAGACAGAGAGCATGTGATCTATATCCACAGAAATCAAGCTGTCAGCAAATGCTAAGTGTTTCCCTGTGGAACTTTACTGACATCAGTCGAGATAAAACTGACAACTGCATGCTGGCTGCGTTCCACTGCACCCTCATGTATATGTGTGTGAGTCTTTTCTGAAGAGTGTGAATTCTGAATCATTTAGGAGACGGGAGGGAGGATGATATAAATTTGGAGATGGTTGAAGAGAGAAGAGAAAGTGCTCCGGATGAAGAAAAGCAGATTTTACTTAAGTGAAAGAAGTTAGTCATTCATCCAGGTGCAGGAACACATATTTATTCTCACTGTGTGTGCTTTAGTTTCATTTAAATTGGCCAATGAATGCATAGAAATACATATTTTTAATAAGAAAAAATAAAGAAATTAATATAATTAATATAATTATCGTCTCTCTTTCCTCTCTTTTTACTCTGTTGGATCTCTGTCTGCCTGACTGTTATGTATGAACTTTGACTCCTCTGCATGGGTCAGTCCTCAGAAGTACAGCCTTGTTTTGTCTAAACTTTTGGCCCTGTGACCTTTAGTCTGAGGTCATGGCCATCAGAAGCAGCACCAGAGGAAAACCAGCGTGGTTACAAGTTTCTTCAAATAGCCTTCAAGGTTGTGGAGTTGTTTCTTTTTAATTCATTAGTGTTCCCCAAAGGGTGGTCTTGGAACCCACAGGGATCCATGTGGGGTTAGAAAGGGCCCTATCAAAATAAAGAATTGTATATTCTCACTGTTGATTTGTTAATAAAAAGGTAATGCAGCCAGAAACTCTGCAAACAGCCTGTCACGTTTTGCAATCAATCTAATGTCTCTGCCACCCCCTTGTGGCTGTAAAGTAGAAACGATATTCCTGAAGTCAAGGGGATCAATAGAAGCAGTGATAATTCTCTGATTAAAAATAAAACAAACACTACCATCTGCAAAATAAAACATTTATTACATCATATTTATTTCTCCCATCAGATTTCTTCTCTGATTTGGACAAGAAAGACTGGACGAGAAAAAGACAGTGAATATGTTTCACAGAAGAAATTATATTTTAGCTTTAGTTCATAGTTATTGTGCTTTGTTCAGTTTCAGGTTTTTTACTTAATATGCTAAAATGCTACTGAGGGAAATTTTGTGACCAGTTTGTAATAAAACACAGAAAACATGAAAACATCCTAAATGTGTGGGTGTTTCAAATTCTAGTGCAAGTGGAGATCTGAGTTAAACTTGATGTTTGTTATGTTTTCAAGCAACAAATCGTGATTATTTCATAAATGGTAAAAGATAAAAGATAAAACTACCTGGTGCTGGAGACCTTTGCACAACAGTGAACTTGAGTTTCACTTTGGTGAGCAAGAAGGTATAAATGCTGTTACCATGACTATGTTTCAGTAATACATGTAGGCAAATCCTGTGTCATGAAACAGCAGCAGATAAAGAGTGAAGTAGCTGGTGAGTGCTGCAAAGGCAGTCTCCATTAGTCTCCCACATGGGTTAATAAAAATAAATTTTAAAAAAAACAAACAAACTATTATATCACAGTAAAAAGTAATTTGCACTTGCTTTTTTAGTCACTGAGGAAGTAGTCATTTTTCATGTAGAATTATGATATGGTCAACCCGTCATTTTTCCATATTATGCTTAAAATGAGTGTTGAAGAGCAGATAGGCATGGCGCTTTTATTTTGAAATACTCCCACCGGACGTGTCAGTTTTGTTCTGCTTTGAAAAACATAAACAGCTCGAGGGCAAAATAACGGAGTAACGCCACAGGGCTGTTCTAGGTGTAAGTACACCAAGCCATAAACACTGCACATATTTATGCATTATATCTGTCTTCAATCAGCATCAAGACAGTTACAGCTTACTCTGAATGGCGTTATGTATTTTGATTAAGCTAATCAAGTAAGTAGCTACCTGGCTAGCCAAATAACAACACTGATGATCACCATCACGTGGGTTGAACTCGGTTGACTGTCATCAAAAACCTTAGCAACGCTGATGTTGACATGTCTATCACTTGGGTTTTCTGCACTGCATTGTAAAGTGTGTTTTTATTTTGTTTAGCCCCTGTAGTCGTATTTGCCTGCCTTAGCTTGTTTGCATGCTGGTGCTTGTCTAAGCCCTGAAATTTAAATCAGTTTAAAACAGGACTTCTTTTTTTGCATGCAATTGATTATTTTGGTTTTAAATTAACATGTCCATTTTCCCTTTTCCATATTTTCAAAGGCCGAGAAGGAAACAGTATCACAAGCACTCATTCAGTCTGCACCTCAGTGGACAAAATAAGGGAAACACCACATGGAAAATAACTTCAGGTTTGTAGGAGATTAATCACAGCTACGAATGCTGCTGCTCGCTTCTTCATTTGATTAACAGTGAGCACGGTCCGCCAACTTCAGAGGAGTCAACACATCTACTCCAGCATGAGCGAGTTAACAGACTTTAAAAGAGGCCAAATTGTTGGTGCACAAGTTGCAGGTCTGTCGGTCAGAAAAACTGCTCAGCTGTGTGGCGTATCAAGCAGAACTGTTCTCAAAGTCATGAGTGTTTATAAAAAGCATGGACATACTGCATCTGCAAAGAAGAACAAGGAAGAGTCACAGACAAAAAGGTTAAGACTGACGAAAGCTGATGTTAGTGGAGGAGCTGCAAATGGGAGCCCAATGTGTGGCCCTCAGATCGACACCCAAAACCCTGATGAAGAGAGTGAAAGAGCAGAAACCGAGACCAGGGACAAGGAGTAATATGGTCTGAGGAGCTGAGTTACAGACTTTCTATCACATTTGATGATTTAAATGTTTGCTTAAAGCCACAGCATTCCTTCATTTAAAATTCAATTTGTTTACTCTTAAACAAATCCTTTGTTTAAAGTTAAACTACTTTTTATTATTCTAAGGCTTCAGAATGGTTTGGGTGTATCAGTTAAGGTACATTTACAGGCTTTTCCAGAACTGTCTTGATAATGTTTTGTAAGCACCAGTAACTTCAGTCAAATTTAAACCACTGATGTCTGCCTGTTTTTTTCGGTGCAGCTGACAAACGTTTTTGTCCAGTTTATTGATGAAGTTGAAAACGCATGGGTACAGAAACAAAAGATGCACCACAATTATTACATGTGCATAAAATGACTCCAAATGAAAAACTGTCACTGATATTTTATTTATACTTTAGAGATATGTCCAAAATGCACATTCCTAGCTTACAGAAGCAAGCACTTTTTTTCTTTACATGTCGGTATTAAGCAGTATTTAAAAACTAACAGTTTCTCTCTGACTGCAGTCTCCTGAGGTCAATATACCATTGTATGTTTATGAATTTCGTAATATTGATGAAAGAAAGAAATTCAGTGGGGGATTTTTTTCTGTTTGTGGTAGGACATCATTGATACTGTGCAACGATTTCAAAAATAAAAATACATATGTGTTCGCTTGCAAGTCTGTCTTTCATCTTATGTCTGTGATGAATTGCTTTTCTGACCACAAGTTTTGTGCTCACGTTGACAGCTTGAGTTGTAAACTATTTTTTTCACTATATTTTTGACTTGGCCTTTAGTCTAAGTCCCCACCATCAGAGAGGCAGCAGCAGATGAAGAACATCTATTTCACTTCCCTCAGACAAAAGTTTCACCCATTGTGGTATGCAAGAACTGCTTCTGCTTAAACTCAAAAGCATTTAATCCAGAACAAATCTAAGCAAACAAACAAAAAAAAAACTCTACGGCTCCAGCGAACCTTTAAGAAATGATTGATGCAGCTGTTGCCACTGTAATCACGTGCCTTTATTCTGAAAAGCTCCGACCAGAAGTAGTTCCTCTTTCCCCAGTGAGACAGAAACAGCCCAGTGATAAAGTAACAGGCTTACCGACGTTACTTTGCACTATATCAGTTGTAAGTACGACACGCCCTTGTCAGTGCATGTGCTAATGTGTTTTACTTGTCTGTAAGTGGCAGTAAAATAGTAACATTACATTTTGACCGTGGATTTTGTTAATAGAAGCTAGTCTACAAACGTTAGCTTGCTACCTGGCTAGCCCTAAATTAAACGTAGACAGTTACCATTGGATGGATTTAATACATGTAAGAGTCAAAGAAAACTTAACAAACGCTAATGAGCCTCTCTAAAAATGTGTTTCTTCTTTCTGGTTATTGCACTGTATCGTAAAGTTTTTCGTTCATTTTGTCCTGCCCCATCAGTTTTATTTACCTGCCGCAGGTTACGCCCCTTGATACTGAACCAGTGTATTGTCATCTCTAATGGAACATGTCTTTGCATTCAGTTAAGTTTTTGTGACAAAATATCTGTTAACATTATTTCCTTTTGTCCCCTTTTTTATCCGTTTGTAGATTCAGTGCATTTCAACAGCTTTCCAGCTTTTGATTTTTCCTTTACCCCCTGGATGTTCCTGCGTCAGTGTGCAAAATAATGCAGACACCATGTGATAGAGGGCTTTGGAGCAGCTAAATAGCAGTTACAGTAGCTGCTACCTATCTGCCAGTTGAGATCGTCTGTCCAAATAGAGTCTTTGAAAAATATGAGTGACTTGACAGAGTTTGAGAGATGCCAAATAGTTGCTGCACGACTATCAGGCGCATCTGTCACAAAAACCGCACAGCTGTTCAATGTGGCGAGAGGAACAGTCTCCAGAGTCATGACTGTGTACATCAAACATGGACGAACAGCATCAGCTAAGAAGAACAGCGGGCGCAAGTCAAAGCTTACTGAAAAGGACAGACAGACACTTCTCAGGATAGTGGATGAACACCCTGAGTATACAGCCTTAAAAATAACCACAGAGTTGAATAGACACCTCTCACACAGTGTTTCTGTTAAAACAATACGTCGTGAACTTCATAGAGCAGGTATTTTTAGAGGAGGAACCAATCAGAAACCAGTGGCTGAGGCTGACACACAAAAGCCAGATGGAAAGAACACTAAAGCCAAACCTGAGACACAAAATCCTGGTGCAAGCCCAGAAATGCAAACAGATGACAAAGAGTGTGATACACAAAAGGCTGAGGAGGACAGAACAATTTCTGAACCCAAGAGGTGTGAAGAAGAGTACAACACAGAAAAGTCAGAAGAGAGAACACAAGCTATACCCCAAGTCTGTGAAGAGCACAACACCCGAAAATGTAATGAAGAGAGCACAAAAGCCAAATCCCAGACAAGTGAAAAGAAATAAAAATGGTCAAATAGCACAATTACTTTTTTAAATATGAAGGTACTTTGGGTTTTGTTGTTTGTTTTAGTTTGTTTGTTTGTTTGTTTTGCAGATGTTTGGTTCTTAGTAATAGATCTTCATGTTGTTTGTCTTCTTATGCATCTTGGTGGGGACTGTATGTTCAGTTATGAGGACATTAGGGCTATAAGAGAAGTATATCTCAAGGTCCTTTTATAAGTCAATGAGATGGTGCAGTCAAAGCACTTTTGTTTACTTTTATAAAATATAAAATTATGCAATAAAATTGCACATTCAAAGGCACTACTTTTTCACTGCAAATGTATATGATGATTATTTAAGGCATTGAATCTCAGTTGTCACATCTCTGTCTTGCTGCCTTTGCTTTTGTATACTCAGTTGCACATTATTGGCATCTGCATATCTTTAGCTGAAAGGAATGAGTGCAAACCAGAAGGCAACATGTAATACTTGTACTACATATTAAAACATTACCCAGAAAAATAGGAAAGTTGTCTGCACAATGATGTTGGTATGATTTATTGTTTATTTTCATTTTATGCCTTTGCTCAGTTCAAACCAACCGTTGAATAAAGACTCAAAGCAACATTAGCAAATAACTGACAAATGAATGGTAATTGTTTCCTTTCACATGGCGCCTCTCTGAGGACTTTGCAAGAAGCAAATCTCTTTCAGAGTCTGAATAATAAAAAGTGGTTCAAGTGATTTCACAAAGACATGCCTTATCTTGTTTGAGAACTCAGACTTTTCATGTCAGCACACAGGAACATTCAGTAAATCATTCAACCACTTTTATTACAGTTTCCATACAAACAGCCATTTACTGTGAGTGTATATGCAATACCTAACTGAAGGGTATCATGCCACATATATATGTTAACTTTCAAAACATAACAAATTGTATATTGGTCTGTCATGAGCTGTGTAAAAGTCCATGAGGTATGTTGGTGTGATTGGAATCTATGTGACATTTGAAATATTTTGTATACTTGGTTTACAGCCCAGTTTCTTTGTATATGAAAATGTTCTTATAAAAAAAATAAACTAATATAAACTATAAACTAAAATAAACTAATTTCAGAGTATTCTGATTTCATAACATAATAAATATTTTTAATAAATACAAGGCGGTAGAGGCCCAATTATAAAGGTGTGTCTTTGTACTTTAATAGCAAATTACAGCCTCCAAAAAGATCATAAGTTGTATTAACATCTCTCTTGAGCTAAGAGTCTAAAAACAAACTTTAAACTCTAATGAAATTTAAATTAATCAAAGGGCTGTGATATCAGGCTTAGTTTCAGTGATTACATTGGCAAAAGCTGAGTGAAAACTATTTTCATAAAAAAAGTTGTCTTTTTTTGAAGAATCTTTTTAAATAATATTATTTTCACAAAATGCTTTCGATTGGAAAAATATATATTTCATATAAACATTTTAGTACGGCTGCACATCCGCATCCGGGAATGACGCGACACAACAGACCCGGAAGTGCAGTGCAATAGTAAACACAGCTGTGAAACCTGTGTTGTTACCATTGGGTTGCTACCTTCCTAAACATGGTGTACGTGTCTAACGGTGAGTGGTTTCCCTTTTTTTATATGTTTTATCTTATTTTATACCTTGGGAAGAACATGTATATTTCTTGTTCACAAAGTTTCATGTCTGTAGACTGTTTCAGTTAAAACATACCACTTCAACTGAAATTAGGCAATGTTAGCCGAGCGTTTGGCTAAACTTAGCCAGCTAGCTAGTTAGCCACCTGGTTGAATATGCATAGCAGGAAAAACTGCTGAGTTAATCAAGCGAGTCATGATCCGGTGGCATCTAGTTTCGTTCCCTCGATATGCTCCGCATATAATTACTGTAGTTTATTGACTTTCCAGCGCCAAACATGAGTTGATATAAAAAAGATGGGCCCCGTTTTTAAAGCACCTTAAGGCTGACATGGTCCTAGCCACGGGGAAAAAATGGGGGGGATTAAGGATACCTTAAGGTGCTTTTGCGAAACGGAGCCCTGTTGTACTCTGCTACGTGCAGTTTGACTGTGTACCTCATATATTTTCGCGGGATCCTTTAATTATTAATAAAGAAGGGTAGTGTACATAAACACTTGGTATCCAATGTGAGTAACATCGCCTGAAGTTACTCAGTCTTACATCAACTGATCCCTGCTGTCTTCTCCAAATCTGTCTGTTTCTGTGTTTCTCAGGTCAGGTCCTGGACAGCAGGACCCAGTCACCATGGCGACTGTCCTTACTGGTCGATCTGTTCTGGGGAGCAGTGGAGTTTATCGGCCTCTTGTAAGTCAGCCACATAGCTTATGACTCAAAGACGCTTAAATACCGCAGTTATTGCTGTTTTTTGGCTTAAGACACACTTAAACTCAGCTGTGTACCTTGAGTGATTAAGAAATCACATTAAATTTGACTTTTTTGCTCAGTATAGTTTACTTGTTGCCAGTGAAATAGATGGGATGTGATAAAATAGTACAATAGTTAAGAGGCTGAGTTTCAAGCAATGTCAGTGGCTCTGTAGGCATAGTGAGGGTTTGAGCTACATGCTAATTTCAACGTCAAAACAAACACACAATGACATTTCAGACGTGTTTGGTAGGTATGTTTTACGGGTTCACCATCTCAGTTTGGTGCATGAGCGTGTAAACTTTTGTATATGAGGTGGCTGCTGAGGCAGATGGGAATGTCATATTTCTGCAGTTATTTTGTCAAAGACCAAAAAATTGTGATAAATATCAATGATTTACATGTAATTCTGCTATCCACCCTGATCTTCTGTCTCTCTCTCTGCTAGTTTTAAGACTATGGTCAATCCTGACATGTCGAAGAAAGGAAACGGTGGTTTGTCGAACTTCTCTGACGGCAGAGGGTAGGTTCCTGGACCACAGTCATTTCTCTACTGTCACACTCCACATACAGTGTAGTCTGTGTAGTACCATGACTTGGAGTCATCTGAGAATTTTATTTGAAACAGAGTTTCTGTTACAGTAGAAATAAGACTTTTGTTATACATGGGAACATCTTTTTTGTGGATTCATATATTAAATTAAATTTAAAATATTTTTGTAACCCAAGACTTAAAAAGAAAAAAAAATTAATCTAGGGAAAAGTCCTGATCTGAGAGTTTCAGAGTTTAAGTATTATCTAACTACTGCTGTAGTGGGCAACAGTGTTAGGCATGTGTTGTTGCCACCTACAGCAGCTGTGAGTGAATTTCTACACGGTCAGCTAAGTGCATGTTACAAGGAGAGTGTGTTTCTCATTTATGTTGCCCATTCATTGCACTCTAGTTTTAGATATCTGATCCAGGCAAGAAAATAAAATAAACAACATTTAAGAAGTTCCTATTACCATTTTATGACCTCTCTTTAGCCTCTTTTCATGCCATTGTTGCCTTTTTCTTTTCCTTTCATCTCTTGCTTTTGCAGTCCTCCAGGTCCTCCCGGTGGCAGGAGACGAATGGGAAGAATAACACACGGTGGAGGTCCCAACGCACCACCAATGGGTGGAGGAGGATGAGGAAGGTGAGGAATCTTTTTTTTTTGAATGAACAATTCATCACCAATTTTAAATTGTTGCTCATCATTTGTAACCCTCACTTCTCTATAGGTAAATGCCTACACTGAATGTGTAGGCGAGGGGCCTGGCACTGTGTCTCTCTGCTGAGAACCTAAATTTTGGTGTTTGGTGGTGACATCACAGTGCTGAAGCCCCTTTTCATTGGCTGCTACTGCCATGTGCAGTTTCTTGACGCCTTTCTGGGAATTCCTACACGTAGGGGCCAGAATGGTTGATACAGCAGCTATCGGCATCACTTCCTCCCACTTCCTTTATCTGCCCTTACATCTTCATGTCGCAGCAGTCTCCTAGACAAGTTTGTCTCTGACATCTTGGATATGATCATCCCACCAGGGAATCATGAAGTTACTCTGAATTTGTTTTGTATCCTTAGTTGAATAAAAATTGGCTTTTAAAATATGTTCATATTAAGTTTGTCTTGTTTCATTACTGTCACACTTGGCAATGACGTCACTTGCCTCTATATATAGCTGTGTAATACAGATAAAAAAGAGAATAACTACTTTTGACTCTGTACTTAATATTGATGATGTAAAGATGTTGATTTATAAAAAGTAGGGGATATTGTGTCTGAAATGCTTAAATGTGGATAATGTCAACGCAGGTGGAGGGAACTGTCATTCTGTTAACTCAGGTTGTACAGTTGCATAAAACATGTAAGACTTAAAATCATTGTTTCAATAAACTGCAATGTGTATCCAAGTGTCCAAAAGTTTATCTACACATATCCAAACTTAAATAAATTGCAGTATTATGTACAGAATATAAACAAGTAAGCCACCTCTTCTTTTAAAAGTGATTCAAAAGTTACACCACAATGACCTTTTGTGTTTTGTTGGTAGAAACACCCAACAACGAAAAGCTTACAATGTTTGGTGAAATTTTTAGTACGATGTTACCTCTGCTATAGCTGTCAAAGTTATACTATCAATACAATTTTTTTTCCACTATGAACGCAATGCTATTTCCTCTGGGAAAACACTCAACATTTTCTATCCACAACATTACTTAACCTACTGTTCACATCCAATCAAATGATCAAGAGCTGTATCATTTTGTTTCTTTCTGCATGTTTATGATGAAGTCCAGAATTTTTATCTAGTGTCTCCTCCTGCAGAAGAAATA
>JAPZDV010000002.1:12380936-12393172 GCA_029814665.1 Acanthurus lineatus | reverse complement strand
AACTGACTTGATCTGACCTGACATGCACCCCAAAGAGCTACTAAAGATTTCTGACAAATATGAGAGAAATGTCACTTAAACCAAACAGTTTAAAAGCAAATAAAGATACGTAAAATTTTTGTGCTGTCAGCTCCAGTAAATTGTTTCATTAAATGAAACGCAATCACTTTGCTGCTGTCTGTAAATATTACAGGTGCAATAATATTCTCTCTTTCACTACACAAACCTGTTCTGCAGACACAGGCGTCCTCCGCACTCCATTTGACATCTTCTTGGACCAGATGGCCTGATCGACCATCTTAAGTCCATTCTGCCTCTGCTCATTACTCTCTGGTTTCTGGGGGACAGTGGAAAGTTGCAATAAAGGTGAATGAAAAATGACACGAATACAAAATTAACTTTAGCAGAATGAATCAAATAATAAAAAACTGAATTTGGGATGCAACAACTTGTGAGTGACGTACATTTAAGCCATCCCTCAGCAGCCAGGCATCTTCATATCTAGGCTGTCCACTTTGCTTGTGTCTGCGTGCTATCACATGTGGGATCGTCACTGGAAGAGTGTCGGTTGCTCGGCCAATGCGGAGTGTCCTTGAACCAGGGTGAATGACGATCACAAAATTGCTCTGTATTTGCTGTAATGAAGAAACATATGCAAAGAGAGAGATAATCAGCAGAAGCATGACAATGTTACACACAACAGCCATTGGGCTTGTGATTGCAGAGCATTTCGTAACTTTAACATTCTGCTGGAAAAGCCTCTGAAAGAGCTTCCCATGAGATATGGGGACTAGACAGCAGGGCTTTTCTCTGATTTAGCATTCGTGAGGTCGATCACTGGTCAATCACTGATGTTGGTTGACAAAGCCAACATTAAGGCCAACCAGAGATCCATTTTCTGGACCTAAGTTCAAAGAATTTCTCAACGCACAAAACAACAATATTCCTGCTCACTTTAATAATTAAAAAATGTCACTTGTCGAGAAAAATTAAGAAATAACCGGAGGCTTTATCGCTTCTCCATCAATACAAACTAAACTTTGAGGCTTTTTATCCGAGGGTAGGGGAGTTTTAGCTTGTAAAAGATTTTGGTAGAACCACTGACATTTCATGTGTACCTACGACTGCATGAGTTTCACTAACAATGTGAATAATGTAGTTGAGTTAAACTAAAATGATCTCCTTGCTTGTAAGTGACAGATAAGTTACGGACAAGTAACGTAACTGACATTACTCTAGCCCTTGGATGTACGTGTTATTGCTAAATAGGCCGAGGAAGAAATTTAGATTTAGATATTTAGCCGCATTTTAAAAAATGTAAGCATTAGACAACACTTGAAACTTCTGACTTTTATTATTACCTCTTGAAGAGGGTCTGGGATTGTCGGAGGAGCGATGGGTCTTTTCACTCCGCGCTGTTGCTCCTTCTCCTTCTCCTTGTCTCTTTCCCTCTCTTTCTCCTTGCCGTTGTCCTGCTCTTTCTCAGCCTGAGTCATGATTACTGTTAAATTTAATCTACTAAGTCCTAGTAAATAATCGGTAGCGACCTTTTTATGTTCGCGAAGCGTAAAAATAAGACCAGAGGCAGCAGGAACCGTTCACTGAATGAAAAGTTGAGGAACAGGGAGATGCCACTTCCGTGTTTGATCACGTGGCACAGAACGACTGTTTCTATTGGTTAAAAGACTCGTTCTTCTTTTTACTGCTTTTCGTGTGAGATCAATGTTGGTGGTAAGGTACACGTGCTTACACATGGATGGGTGGTTCCAGACTCATTGGGCTTCTGATGGAGAAGCAGGGTATTTTGGAAACACACTCGCATGTACTGTGCAAGCAACACAATGCTACTCGTTTCGTTGTACTGTGTGAAGAAATACTGGAGAACAGGCAAACAAGGGAACATAGACACACCTCATCTCGTCCCGTTTAACTTTCGGCCAAATAACTCAAGACTACAAGATCATACTTATAGTTTACGTACTTATAAATTAGATTATGCCACAAGCTCTAACAACGTGCTGGCATGGGAAAAATGTGGGGCTGTAATTGAATTTACACGGAGAGGACAAAATCCTTTCAACATATTCTGGTTTATACGATAAACAAAAACTTCACAAGGATTGTGGTATATAACATAATAGCACGCAACCTTCAGTTGTACATCTAGCTAAGTAGAATATAAATTTTGCTACAAAACTAACTTTCTCTTTAATTGATTGAATTGACAAAATTTACAATAAAACATATGACAAAGAGAAAATACCCTCAGATAACAAAAATAGGCAACTGAGATGATATTACAGTACACAGGATATAGTATGCAGTGCTGTAAACTACAGCCAAAAGACAGAGAAACACATCCACCCTGCAGAGTCCACGTTAATAAGCACAGGTCCAGGTCATGTGCTAAAAAAAAATAATTTTATAAAACAAGTTCCATAAGGCAAGAGAAACTAATCAACTGTCCTAATCAAACATTTTAATCACAGATGTTTAAATAGTGGTGACCACAGATTTCAATGGTCCCACCTCTGTAAAAATGCTTGGCTTCTGTCCGCCTAGTTTATTTACAGCTTCCCTTAACTTCACTGTACTCTTGTCAATCCCTGATATAAAGTTCTGATCTGATGCCCTCTTGCCATCCTGCCTCTTAGAATGAAGACTCCTGCACAGCTTGATCAAGTCCTTCATCAAACAAAAAGTCTTGCAGGCCCCTAATCCCAGCACCAGATTATGAGGTCTTTTAACCTGTTCTTCACCCAGCTGCACCACCCAAAACTTAGACAGTTCGCTGACGCTCTTTGCGTGGCTTGCCACCATGTTGAGGATCAGCGGGTAAAGGTCATAGGCTGCAGCTGGGATGGAAGATACTGGGATGCTGTGGTCAGAGGGAGAGTCATTGGGCTGTGAAGAGGTCTGAGAGAAGAGAAGAGAAGAGAAGAGAAGAGAAGAGAAGAGAAGAGAAGAGAAGAGAAGAGAAGAGAAGAAAGTTGTAGTTTATTGACATTATCAGAAGGACAATGAATCACACATAATATCAGGGATTGGTCTGAATGACACAATTAAGTCCTTATTAATTTCCTAGATACAGGCATATAGGTGACTTGATGTCATCATATTAACAATAGACAACTAAGAAGGGTCATCACTAAAATCACTTCATCAAACAGCAAGAGATAAATGAAAAGTCTTACACACAGCTAAAAATCTCTACCTGTGGACAAACAATGAGCACTCGGTCTGCAGCCTTGGCCTGTTCTGCAAGCCAGCGCAGCGGCCCCAGCTCTGCAATCTTCCCCTGCTGCCACATGTCCACAGCCACACTGCAGCCTCCATGCCACTGCAGGAACTCCACCAGAGCCACCACAGCCCGCTGGAAGGCAGAATTCTCAGCAGGGTACACCACAAGGACAGGGACAGGAACCATGGGAAATGTAGGCAACATTTTGAAACCCAATACTGTTGCAAATGTGGCTCCGTAGTTTTTATCTGAGAAATAAGAAAACATGGGAAAGGAGAGGTTAGTTCAACCCAACATCAGGCAGCACTGTAAAAAGTGGCATATAATCTAGAAGGTTTCTCTGACTTTGTATAAAAATTTGTAAGAAGTCTAGGTTGATACTTTTAAATACATCTTTAATTCAACCTTCAAATCTGAAAGCTAGCCACTAGTATTTGAAGCTGAACTCCTTTGCAATTTGAGAAAAAAGTAACTGTAAAAAGGACAGAGGGCAAGTTTCAAATATTTGAGTCACCTGGTTAATTAACTGAGGTCATTTCCAACATGAGTACAAGACAGGAGAGTGAGGCTATGCATCTGCCACAAGGAAGCATTTTTTGTATAACACATTCTAAATCAAATTTAGTAGTGACAATAACCAATATGTGTGCACAAACAAGAAGAGTGCATCTAGTTGATCATCTTTTCCAAACTAAAATTGTCAATTTTGCTTCCTAGGTCCTCTTAAATATATTAAAAGAGTTGTACTTACAGATGATGAAGCAGCAACCCAGGGTCATCAAACAAGACACTCCTCCAAAGATGGCTGCCGCTATGCTGATGAAGTTGCCGTAATCAGTGTCATCTGTATTTTTCGAGTCTGCGACAGAACTTTGTGCAGTCTGACTTGAAGTTGTTGTTTCCTCCCCTGCAGAAAAATATAAAAGAAGCAATGTTGAAGCTGGAGGAATCAACAAATTGGTCATATAGTCATAGAGTATTAAGTATTACATAAGTCATAAAGTATTACACATTACACATCAAAAAGCATAACACATTACATACATAATCATGTGCTTATCAGAGTGCAGTGTTATGGACACATTAATTACCTCATAATTTTGACACAGTAACCACAAATGCTCAAATGAAATTTTTCAACAACCATCCTTTTTTGCCTTTGCTTTTTGATATTTTGTTTTTAAATATCAACATGTGGAGGGAAAAAAAGTACTTACACTCTTCTGTATCAGGTACTGTGACTATTACGCTCTTGCAAGGATAGTCACTTCCAGGCATAGGCAAAGGAAGATTGGCAGCTTGGACCAAGCTGATGCCAGGGCTTGCTTCTACTAAATAATGAAACCATATCTACATTTGAAAAGACAACAATCATTGCATTGACCTTGTTTTTTCAGGCTCACACACCTCAGCAAGACCATAATTCTCAAGTTGTGCAGACATCACTAATTGGATATGATCAATTCCAGTCAAGATTAATTACATGATACCTGCTCTGACCCAGCAAGGTGTGCCTCAGAGAAAGGTGGGTTGTATTTGCAGTGGTACGGTGAATCATCACCTCCTTCAATCCGAGTACCAGTCAAATATTTAGTACTTCCTGCAGAGGGACAGAAAATATCAGGCTTATAAAGTTCGGAACAGCAGTTGGTCAGTGTTGGCCTATCAATGAGTCAGTGTCCCACATTTCCAGTGTGAAGGGGTGTGTATTAAGTGAAATATGTCCCCTCAAACAATTAAATCCTGTTTGTTAAATAAATAATTAAATGCCTGGCATCCCCTCTAATATCAGATAAATGTTGAAGATCTAATCCATAATGATACATAAAGTTATCAGTGAGCTACTTTATTGTATTTAAAAAGTATAGTCAGTTCTGAAGATGATGTGTCAGACTGCACCATTTATGTACAGAGATATTTGGTAAGCTGTCCTAACAGTGGTATTAAAGGTTTCAAAATATGGGGAAAAAAACAAGTATTGTCCCCTACCATCAATGTGTATTGCCCAACTTATGTTTAACATTTGTTGTTTTTCCACTGTCACCACCTCCCCTTTCAAATCCAGGGGAGGAGATGGAGCCACACTACTGACAGGAGGAAAATCTGGAAGGAGAAATCCACACAGTAAGGTGTACATTAATATTCTAAAAAACATAAATACAAAATAAAAAAGTAAAGATTTTTTAAAAAACAAGACCAAAAGCTATGAAAGAAATATATAACAGTAAAACATGTAAATTTTTATACCAAACCTGTGGCTTAAATAGCTATTACTGGCACTCAGAGGTCAGAGCTCTCACTCAAAGTAAGAATGAAAAAACACTACAACATACCACCGTAATAATGACACTCCACGCTCTGCAAAGGCATAGAAAAAAAACACTCAGTGTTTATTCACTTTTAAATTGAACTCAGACCACTAATTCTTAATTAATATAACTGATAAATTACTTACAATTTCATGTGATGCCACCTGGACTGCGAGATAGGAGACAAAAATCACTGTGACTTCCCACATCATCAACTGGTTTGCCTAAAAATGAAAAGTAGAAAACAAACAATAAATAAATACCAAAAAAAAAAAGGAATACATCCATGTTTGTAATCGTCTGCATCCTGAAAACTGACTGAGTGTGTAGGTGATGTAGGTGATCAGCGGGGCGCTTGAATCAACGCACAGCGCGGGATACACCGCACTTGTTCAGATAATCTATAGATATAGGCCCGTTAAACTCCGCCCACCGCCCGTGACCGTTTCCTCGCCTCGAGCTCTTTCGGGGTGTCCAGTTTCAGTGCAAAAGCAGAGGTAAGGTCCGCTCTTTCTCTTGCTTAGACTCAGCTGGTCGTAATGTTTTCCTGTGTCAACAAAAAACTACTTTGGCATGGACTTGGTCTAACTTAAACGTAGTTTTTGCAGTGAACTTAATCTAAACAAACGTAACGGTTTACGGTAGTTTAAGTTCTCACTGAAGTTTTATCAGCTATGCCAACATGAACCTCACCCCTGTTATGATTTGGACCGCAATTACAAATCATTCAAAGCGTTTGAAATGCGTTATAAACGAGGGAAAAATGTGTTTGCAATTGTAAAGGTAGTGCTGTAGTACCGTTAAACTCATAAGCTAACGGTTGCGAAATTGGCTTCGTAAACATTGTTTCCAGAACGAAAAGATATGACTAAGTTTGAACGTGAAACTTAAGGACATCAGGATTTGTCACACTCACGATATTGTTTGTTTGTGAGGTTTCGCTCCTCAGAGGGTATTTCCGACATTTCAGACTGTTTGCTGGCTTCAGCCTGACTCTACAGCCGTTAATGGCAGGTTTATTGATATGACAGTCCTGACCTAGTTAGATATAGCTGCGACAGATAAGACAACGCTTTGTCTCTGGGCCAGTTGTACTACGGAGTAACCCTTGCATTAAGTAATCACAGGATCATCAAGTTCACAGCATCCTCTGTTATGCACCAAAGCTGACATGAGACACACTCCTGCACACAGACTTGAGCTTTTCTGTTGTTCCTCTGTGCAAAATGATCACACTCTCTTACATGCTGGCTGATCGTGGGTCCCAATCAGTCTGAATCACACAGTGAGACTGAGGCGGAAGAGCCTTGTGTTCTGACTCATTGTGATTCACAAGACTCTATTTGCCCATCAAAATATAAGTTTTTGGCATGGCACAAACTTGTCTCAGGGCAGTGAGTGAACCATGACGAGTTATTTTCCAGGTCAGAGGTTTTATAGTTGTTTATGTTAGTGCTGGTATTTTACACGTATGAGTTGAGGGTATGAGAAGGACAAGGTGTGGCTCAAGTAATAATTGTCAACAGAAACTTCAGTCTGCACTTAGCAGGACAGCACACAGTAATCCCAACCCCAAACAACAGAGATGTACTAATTCTAGTTCCAGCCTCAGCTTTCCCACTAAAGCGTCCCCCTGTAATGTGTGTTAATGTGGTTTACAGTGAATGAAGAAAACCCTCCCAGAACCAGGATGTTGTCTTTGGCCGTTTTAGGCCAAACTGGAGCACGACGAGTTGTGACTCGAGGAAGATGCATGAGGGACGTCAGATACCAGGTTACCTCTTTGCCAGAATGTCAGTTTGTCCCTAGGACCGGAAACGTGGGCCAATCCTTGACCTGCTCTTCCTTCAACCATTACAGACGCCTAAGCGCCACAGCTGCCTCATCATCACCCACAGCAAACAAAAAAACACCCTCCTACAGCTATGTCATAGTTGGGGCAGGGTCAGCGGGCTGTGTCCTCGCCAACCGCCTCAGTGAAGATGCCCATGAGTCCGTGCTGCTGCTGGAAGCTGGGCCGAAGGACATGTCACTTGGCAGCTTGCGATTATCATGGAAGATCCACATGCCAGCTGCACTGACCTACAACCTCTGTGATGACAAGTACAGTAGTTGAATTTTTGCAGTACAGTTTAAAACTGTTTTGTGTGCCTTAGTGTCTGTCACTACATTGTTTCCAAGTATGTGCAGACAAATTACTTCAACACAAATGTAGAAAAATAGTTACATTTTTACTTGATGTGACTCTTTAACAGTCATCAAGACAATAACTGCTAAATGCCAACTGTCATACAGTCTTTTCATGTCCAGTTTTTGTCACTATGAGAAGAAATATCACTTTGTTTCTAGAAACTCACAGAAGTCACAAAAATATAATTTTATGTTAATTTAGACTGTTGTAGCCACAACAGATCAAAAGGTAGACAAATATGGAATCACTGAAAATAAATCATGTATCTTATTAAGCTACCCTTTTGAAATCAATCACACACACACAAAAAAAATTTATTTAAGTGTTGTCCAGAGCTGAAAGGACTACAGATATGGTTTGTTTTGTGTCCTCCTATATTTCTGTTTTGTTTTCTTCTTAGGTATAACTGGTACTACCACACTTTACCTCAGACCCACATGGACAACAGAGTGATGTACTGGCCGAGGGGACGTGTCTGGGGCGGGTCCTCTTCACTCAATGCCATGGTGTACATCCGCGGGCATGCTGAGGACTACAACCGCTGGCAGAGAGAGGGGGCTGAGGGCTGGGATTACGAACACTGTCTGCCTTACTTCAGGAAAGCGCAGTGTCATGAGCTGGGAGAAAACAGGTTCCTAACTAATATATCTGTATGATTTATATTTATTTATTTACCTGAGGGCTCTTGGAATAGCTTCACGCTTATGTCCAAATTATTGTAATGCACCGACCAAGAAAACTCTAACCCTGGCAGTGTTAGTGCTTCAGTTCCTAAGGCTCAGCAGACTTCAGAATGTGTTCCTAGTGATCAAAATTTGATACTGGTTTACTGACAGTGGCATAGTGGTAATCTTATCATGCAGAGCCTGGCCACATGAGCATCACAGAATTCTATTATCAAACTGCAACTAGATGATTTCTAGTATGAAATTAGGTCAAATAAAATATTCTGAGTATATGATTACTTTATGTACACGGTTGTCTAAAGAGAGGCACTAATTTTGAGTAGGATTTTCTCACATAGGTTTGTTGTGTTTTGAAGTGAAACTGCTCTCATCAATGTGACACGTTAAATTTGTGTTTCTTGTTTGTCTGTAGGTATCGCGGAGGCAGTGGACCTCTTCATGTGTCGAGAGGGAAGACCAACCATCCCCTCCACAAAGCTTTTATTGAGGCAGGGCAGCAGGCAGGATACCCTTTCACTGATGACATGAATGGATACCAACAGGAAGGCCTGGGCTGGATGGACATGACTATTAATAAAGGTTCAAGGAAAAATGCTCTACTATACCTAAAGGATCAATCAATAATAATTAACAATTAACCATTGGAAACATTTGTAAAGTCAGTGCAGTCATTTTATTTCTTTTATGAACTAACCCTTTAACATTGTGTGGCTCTCTTTGCATGAATCTGTCCAGGCAGGAGGTGGAGCACAGCCAGCGCCTACCTGAGACCTGTTCTGGGTCGACCCAACCTGACGACGGAGGTGCGCTGCTTGACCACCAAGATCCTGTTTGATGGCATTCGCGCTGTTGGTGTCGAATACACACAGAATGGACAGAAAAAAAGGGTAAGATTAAAAGTATTTCCATCATTATAAAAGTTGTCAAAAAGTTAATAATGTCATGAAAAGGTTATATAGATTTCCATTCTTAGATAAGGCATTGTGGCTGCAGACGCTGTCTTGTTCAGTGAGTCACTCATCAGTTTCAGTGTTTTTTTTAGGTATTTGCAGATAAAGAGGTGATATTGAGCGGAGGTGCTATTAACTCACCTCAGCTTCTCATGTTGTCGGGGCTGGGAAACGCTGATGACTTGAAACAACTCGACATTGCTGTGGTTCAGCACTTACCAGGTACTTTTTGTGCATATATTTAACCTTAACTGTAAAAGGTGTCAAGTCAGCAAAATAAAATGAAAAAAAAGTTTGACTTTATAAATTGAATATTTAGCTCTTATAGTTATTATACAAAATATACTGTGAGCACATGAACACATCAAGCGCTTGACACTGAGACAGTGGTTCATGTTCACCTTTTTACAGTACACTGTACTATAATGTATTATAATGACTCGCACACATACCTCTCTTGGTTCTCCTTTCTTCTTTCTTTTGTGTCTCAGGTGTTGGCAGTAACCTGCAGGATCATTTGGAGCTGTATGTCCAGCAGCAGTGCACTCAACCCATCACCCTGTACAAAGCCCAGAAGCCTTTCCACATGGTCAAGATAGGCCTGGAGTGGCTCACCCTGTTCACTGGTAACCAAAAGTACCTTTACCATACATGAGAACAGAATTTAGGTAATATAAACTTTGTATCTTTTAAAAAGGAATGTGCAATTATTCACATAATTTTTGTTTTATCATTTGATCATTTATTATGTAGACTTGCTTTAAATGTGACTCACCTGTTTTCCTCCTAAAATGAGTAACCAGACAGATGCAGGGGATTATTAAGCTCCAGTGTGGGCACTGCTGATAAAATAAAATACAGAAAACAAGATCTGCAGGCCAACTTTTTTCTAGAGAAAGGAACGTTTTCTTATCTTTCCACTGAAAACTGGAAAAACACAAGCTGTATTTGCATGATAACACACCACATGCGCCCTCAATTCTTGTGTGTAAATCTCTGCTGGTGTCTATAATTGCAGCATTTAAGAGGGATCATCATCATAGCTTTCTGCACCTGAACTCATAAAACATTTGGTGAAATATGACAACAACTAGCACAGAATACAAGCTGTTGGCTGGTGGGTGAGCTTAGCACAAATTTTCCTGGCATGAACCACTGCTCGTGTTTGTGATGATGTCACTGTAAGGAGCAGGAGTGGGTAAAGTCAGACTTCTGTTGACTGCTTATAAATCAAGATCTCAGTATACAATCATCACGCTAATTCTAATTCATCTAGCACACGCTCATCATTCAACAAAGACTAAATTTTACTAACCACCAGCCAAATCCCTTACCATGATGATTTTCCATTAGGTTATGGAGCAACTGCCCACTTGGAGAGTGGAGGGTTTATCCGCAGTCGGCCACACGTCACACACCCTGACATCCAGTTTCACTTCCTGCCCTCGCAGGTCATTGACCACGGACGAGTTGCTTCCAAGATAGAAGCGTATCAGGTGCGTGTGTGTTGTGTTGTGTAGTGGAAATAGTTGCTATGTTTTGTTGTTAAGACACGGGGGGGTGGGGTGGGGGGGGTGGGGTGGGGTTGGAGCTGCGTGTGTGCTTGTGTGCACGCATGTGTGTGTCAGGATGATCAAGTATGGTTTCATTCTAGTTAGGGGTTCCATAGCCAAGACTTTAAAAAGCCTAAAATCCAAAAAAAATAACTGATATTTAGTCCTTAAAATGTTCTTAAATGTCAATAAAATACTATTTAACAGGGCTAAAAACTGACTGGATTACAAAGTTGGTATTTATAAAGTTTAATAATTTTTCAACAAAACTATGAAACAAAACAAAGATTGAACCAATAAAGCAGTTTGTTTCTTAATATTGTATTGTCATCTAAAATGAGTTAGTGCGAGATCTGACTTGCAAACTGGCATTTAGTTAAGTACCAGTATATCCCATCTGCAAATAATTTTGCTTTTGCCAGTATGGGCATGAAATAAGTCTTTAATTTTTCATATTGGTCTTTGAAAGCTCTTCAAAAGTAACTTGTTACAACCTGCAGAAACCATTCTGTTGCATAGGAGAGTGTGTGTCTTGTTCATGTGATTGTGTTTTGACGGCGTGTTCAGCAATGTGTCACTGATGTTTGCACTCCCACTCCTTCAAACAATGAAACTAAAGATAAAAACCTAACAGAATACATCACATGCAAGGAGTATTATACTGGTGCCATTCCTGGGAAAACCACAGTTACCTCAGGCATGTAATGAACCAACGGCAGCTTCCTAGAAATTTCCTGAGAGCTGGCCTAGTGAGTAATTATTATTTTTTTCTGAGAAGTGTACTCATAATGAATGACTGTTGTCATCATTATCAGATCATTATAAACAGTTCTGAAATTGGGCTTCTGGAGAGACAGGAAAAAGAATAGGTAGACATAAAAATCAAGTCTGACTTTTTGGGTTTTCCAAAAATATGTGTTTCAAAAAACTGATTTATCTGTGTAGCAGCTCCTGATGTATGGAGGGATTTTCATTTTACAAAGAAGATCCAAAACAGGTAGTAGGTAGTTAAATATGTTTTATGTTTGTACTAGGGCTGTCAGTCGATTAAAATTTTTAATTGCGATTAATCACATTAGTGTCCTGAGTTAACTCACGATTAATCGCAAATTAATTGCAAATTTTTTACCCTGCCCTTTTACATTCACAATAAATACAAATTACTTTTGTTTTGTCCAGAGAACCATCGGGCCAAACTTTATAGCTAAACTTTCCATTTAAAAGTCCCTTTTCTGCTTTGTAACCGTTTGCAATGTTATTTTAGCGCCACTTCCTGAAACTACGGGAGCTGGCAAGGCACAGACCG
>JAPZDV010000002.1:12366297-12380836 GCA_029814665.1 Acanthurus lineatus | reverse complement strand
TTCTGCTTTGTAACCGTTTGCAATGTTATTTTAGCGCCACTTCCTGAAACTACGGGAGCTGGCAAGGCACAGACCGTTAAAATTGCGTTAAAATTCCAACAATAATTTCTCATTCAAACAAAGATGGTAGCCTGAAACTGACATATAATGAAGTGTCATTCACTCCAGTCATGCTGGTTTACATTGATGTTACATTTTATTATTTACCTTTCATACATAATAGCAAGTATATGCATTTCATGTAACATCTAAAACAAGAAAGAAAGGTATGTGTTATTTCAGAAAAGCACCAAGTGTTTAACAACCATCTGGTCTTTTTTGTAAAGAATGGAAAAAAACTGCTTAGCTGTCAGTGTGATGTAATGGAAAACGTGACGGGTACAGAGTGATAATCAAAGTGAAACAAAGAGCAGGTGATAGCACAAATTGATACCATACGATAAGAGTGATACTGGTTCCTGTAATCACTTCTCCTCTCCTCTCCTCTCCCTGAGGCCTTTCTAGCATGACTGCGCTCCTCCAAACAGAAGGAGTTATACAAGAGTACATGTGCATGCTAGTGTGAATATAAACAAAACCTTAAAAAAGGATCTTTCTGTTTGGTTTGCAGGTTCATGTGGGACCAATGAGAAGCACCAGTATTGGATGGATGAAGCTGAAGAGCACCAACCCTCTGGATCACCCGATTCTGCAGCCAAACTATCTGTCCACCGGTACGATTCAGTCACTGAACCATCCATCAAAGGTTTTGAACCTTTATCCCATCTTCCAAGAGATCATAGTCATCTCACACAGTGTTAGACATACCTGTCTGTGTCCTGCTCAGGTCTGTGTCTTCTTTGTTTGGCATTCTGCCTCTAAAAGCTGAGCCCTTATTTGGGAGGCTCATTTAATTAAAAAAAAAAAAGGAGAGCTCCAAGTGCATTCCACCAATGTGAAAAATGATTGGCTGGAGTTGGGTGGCCAATAAAAAAGGTGTTCTTTAACATTCATCTCCTCTCTCCTGTCAGATATTGATGTGTGGGAATTCAGGGAGTCTGTCAAACTCTCCAGAGAGATTTTTGCCCAGAAGGCCTTCGACACATTCCGAGGTCCTGAAGTCCAGCCTGGTCCACAGGTCCAGTCCGATGCAGACATTGACGCTTTTGTTCGCCGTAAAGCTGACAGCGCCTACCACCCGTCCTGCACTTGCAAAATGGGATCACCATCCGACCCGATGGCGGTTGTAGACTCGAATACAAAAGTCCTGGGTGTGGAGCGGCTGCGCATAGTGGACGCCTCAATCATGCCCAGCATCGTCAGCGGCAACCTGAATGCTCCGACCATCATGATGGCAGAGAAGGCTGCTGACATCATCAGAGGTTGTCCTCCACTCGTGGACCCAGGGGTTCCTGTGTACCAACCACCGACACTCGACACCCAGAGATGAAGAGGTACAAGGAGATGGAGAGGAACAACAGCCACCACCTTTAGCATTCAAGTAAAAGGCTGCATTAACAGTTTGACGGGGAGTTTATCATTCTAGTTGTAAATAGCAGTGATAATAATGATTAAGGGCTGATCTACAGTGAGGCCAATAATGGTGTCAAATGCAGTTATTTTCAGCTTTTTACATCTAACAGTGTTTTATTTTTCATTCTTAATCACACCTTTTTTTGCAATTTTGAAGCCAATGTGATGAACCCAAATAATGGTTTCGTGTCCTGCTTAGTTTAGTTTGGTTTTATTGACTTAAATCAGCTGTTTGCTCAGGGAGACTCAGGTTGTAAGTTGACTCCTCAAACAGTAGAAAAGCTTAAGGTTCATCAAGTTATTGATTTAACAGAGGCAGCAGAGGCAGAAGTCCTGCATCAATGCAAACAAATAATCCTGTGAACTGTCAGGGCAAAAGTCCCAGTTGTGTCAGACTCGCAAGCCTCACACTTGCATCAATGTAACATTTGAAGAGGAAATGCTTATGTTATCAGTTTTTGTCCATCTTCAGAATTAGATTTGATTTTCTCTGCTCAGGATTAAAACCAAAACTAGTCCTGATCTGAGACCAGCAATTGTCTTGAAAGTTTTTTCAATGGTACAAAAAATCTGGTTGCACGAGCCTGACTTTGATTGCATGTGTTGTATCTAAATTAGGTTTAAACTAAGATGAACTAAACTCTTTAAACTAAGAGTCAGTTTAGTTGTGGTGTGTGCCTGCAGTCAGGCTACAGCTCTTATCTTCCACAGAAAGAAAAATAATGCAGTAATGTTGCGTGTGATTACATAACACAGTCAGTCTTGACTTGAAGCACTTTAAGAGCTCTCCATCATCTCATACACACTCATTCAATCTGATCCTCCATTAGAGGCTGGTCATGCTGTTGGTTTCTCTGGTTGATCCATGTTGTGACTTTATCTTGGTTGTTCACCTTTTATGTATTGCAGTTCGTAGCTTTTACTTGCCTGTCAGTTCAGGATGTTTGATGTAACTAGCAGTTAATACAAATTATAAGAGTAGAAAATCAGATCTAGCTATAACATAAATCTTCTGTTAATACTCTTAATATAAAATATACACTACAACATACATATGTATTCACAATTTTTGATGTTATGTGAATGCTTAAAAATGAGTTTTGTAAGGTGACTGTTTATATCTGATGAGATTAACACTACAGGTACCTGTAAGACCATTTTATCATGTTCTTATGTAAATGTCAATTATTGTATAAGCTGTATGATGAAATATGTTCCTATTTGGTCCAGACAGGACTAACTAATTCTCATCAGTGAGAATGTTTTACAATAAGCTTATTTGAAAAAAAATTATGATTTATCATAAATTAACATGTTTTTGCTATCAGCTTAACAAAGTGCCAGACTGAATTATAATCACATCTTAAGCTTTGCACTACACTATGAAGTGTCTTCATTACTATGACAGTTATTGTTTACATAATACACAGTGTTGTACACTATGACTTGAATGTTTAAAGCCTTGGTGTCTTAATAAGGAGTACATGTGGATTGAAAAGGGAAAAACTCTTGTGAATACTCTTTCAGCTAGCAGCTTTATATTTGCACATCTTTCTTTTACTTGATTGTAAACAAACACTTTAGACTGTCCTGACCTTGTCCGTGTGACTTTATTCAGTGATCCTTACAAAAATCCTCAGCAGGTTCGTTGTCATTTCAGGCAAGAATTCAAATGTACAAAAGGGGGTTTTTATTTTCCATTGGTACAAAATCTAAAAGGTACTGGTACTTATGCTACAAAGTAGATAGAGCTATATTTTTTAATTTACATACAACAAATGGGTAGAAAGCAGAAATCATGAAGTTCATCACTTACTTTTTACAAACACTGTACAGATTTCATACATTGTTTTTAATTTCATCTGTAAAGCAGTGGGACAATACAAAAAAAATAAAGCTGTCAGTTGCACAACAAAGCATTTTGTTTTTTTCCCTTTTTGTTATGTTTCTTTCAGTACAAGCCCTAATTTCGATGTATTTTGATAGTTGGACAGTGATAAACCTGTTAATTGTTTTTCATTTGACAGAGTGCCACAAGGACATTTTTCATTTTTTCATCATTTTTTTCATGCCCTAGTGTAATTTTTTTAGTTCTTAGAATCATTATCTGTGCTCCTTTATGTTATGGTATTGAATTTTGTGAAGCACCAAAGATTATTTACTTCCTGTTTGTCTTAGTGTGTAAATGTTGTAGTTTACATCAGGCAGAAGCTGCTTACTGACAAGGCCGACTGGAGCAGGAAGGGCTGATGGGAGGAAAAAACAATCAAAGGTTTGATCCCCACAGCGACCCTAGAGAGTCTGTCTGCCTCCACTTACCCTGCAGTGATGAGGAATATGCAGCAAGTATACAATTTTTTGTTTACAGCATGTGTGTAGTATGGCTTTTGAAGTTCTCTAAAAAAGTTTTTGAAAGATCATTAGAATCCAAAGTCTTTACAGATGTTGATTGATGAGATTTCAGTGCTGCACATTAAGGAAATCACTTGTCTACCACTGAAATAACTATCATGTCTATGGAGTTTTTAGAGGTTGTAGCTTCAGTTAACCAATCATAACCCCAAACTGTGGAATAATCACATGAGTTACTGCAAAATTTATGATTTGCATTAAATTGTGACTTTGAGGAAGTTATTTTTTTCTTTTTGTGCAGAAGCGGCCTTTGCCACAGTTTCCCTGACTGTTGACCAACACACCCTGATAGTTACAGAGGTAATAGCAATAACATTTGTTAAGAGTCTTAGTTGAATACAATTTCCATGCAGTTAGAAAATGCATAAGTCATATATATCAGCTATACTGCCTATTAAAACCTATAAGGGAATCTCCTGAAGGGGAGGAATGAGTGCATTTACAGTACATATTCCAGATACCTTTTATACCTGCTGTGGGTTAAACTCATCTCTATAACTGTATCATCTGTATGCAAGAAAAAAACACTTTTTTTTAGTATTGGCATCAACCTTTTGCACTTTTTGTACACAAGAAATTATGTTCACATTGACAATGACATGAACACAGAACAAAATCAATGTATCTGTGAATATATTTGAATATCAATGTGCGTGTAAATGCACTAATGATCCCTTGTTTTGGTTTTGTAATGAAAGGAGCCCTTTGATTGCACAGAACAAACATATTGCCCTGACAACTGTATATCGATTGAGGACCAATGGAGAAAAAGAAGATTGCCCTGCCACAAGCCAGTGTTGGATTGTAAAAGTTCACCTGAAGACATTATTACAGTTGGCAGTGATAGACAAACACTGGTTAGTGGTGGAGCAAAAATGAACAACAGCAGGTTAAAAGGTTTTTGTTTTATCAGTGTTTTTGTCTCCCTACACAGACAGCAGCCGTTTCAGGACACCTCATGCATTCAGACTGGTGTTGGGACTTAAAAGAAATCTTACACATAAAAGGCAACAGCTAACATCAATTAGTTCATTCCCCAAAAACATTATGTACACCAAAAACAATATATTGAATTCTTATATTTTTTAGGAAATTCATAAAAATAGTTTCCCTTGATTTGGCATCTGTCATATACATTGTGCCAGACCTTTGTGTTCAGGATCTACTTATTAAATCTGCTTTATCATTCAAAATGTCTGAGAAAATCTCCACTTAACTTTATTATGTGAAACTTAAATGTTTGATTTACAACAGTAAAGCAAAGTTTACCAGCTGTTGAGGCAGTAAAAGGCTGAGCCAAACAAGACTAATGTTAGACAGATGATGTTGGAATGACTTGGTGCCTCAGCTATGATGCTCAAACATCTGGGTAATCTGTTTTCTTGAGGGTTTTTTTGCCACAAATACAGGATTTGAAACTTTTTAGGCAAACTTTTATACAGCAGTTTCACAACCCAGACGTCCAGATAGTCCAAAGCGGGCCATCATTGCATATTCTGAGTGAGTAAACTATGAAAAAAGAAGCTTTGATAAGAATTACTAAGGTAACAAATCTTTGACTTTGTAGTTTCATCCTAAATATTCCTTGATTCCAGGGTGTTTAAACAAAGTCAGTAATATTAGTGTCAGTTTAGTCGTTTAAAGAGGAAAGGACCTATAGTAAGTCTGGCTGTGTCATATCAGCGTGCATGTGAAACAGAAGGATATGCCTGAGGACAAAGTCTTATTTATTATCATTGATATGTGATTTGCTTTTCAAGTGAAGTACTGAGACAAGCAACATTTAACCCTGAAACCTCGAACTGCAAACCCAGAGCAGCTCCCAAAGTCATTTAAGCAGCTGAGATGACTTTGGATCAGGCTGATTGTTACTCTTTTATCAAAATTTGTGTCATTTGAGTCATGGAGGCCAAAATGTTATAAAAATAAAGAACCAATGTTATCTCACAGCTGCATTATAATAACCAGTAAAGGTTATAATGACACATTATATTTACATAAAATGAAATGCATCTGACACTTGGAATTGTTGGACAGCCAAAGACATTTCTCAGCAGGACAAGTGCAGCTGTGCACAGGCAGCTTCACTCTATTAGACCAGATCAATATGCCCCCCCCACCTTCACACCAGCTGACTGCACCACACACTGGTCTGTCACTGGTTTGTTTTTGACCTTAAAAACTGGATAACAGGGTGGATGTTCTCCAAATCGTCAAATCCCCCAGTGTTTTCAATAAAAGCAGTTGAACAAGTCTGGTGAAAGAAACATTTCAAAGTGCAGGTTGTGAGCACTGATTTGTGAAGCATTTTCTGCTTTACTGGCCCTTCATACTGAGGGGACAGTGTGGGAGTTGAGGCCTTGTTTGTACAAAACATCAACACTAATAAGGGAGACACACTCATAGCTTTTTGAAAGTGAAGCCAAAACATTTCTCTCCATCTGCATGGACTCTGGCCCCAAATGCTGTCACGAGCACAACAGGACAGAGCCTGTATAAGGATACTCTGGCTTCTTTTTTTGTACAGCCAGCGGAGGTGGGATTGCCTCGGCCATCTTTATTTGTGTTGATGACACAAAGTCATGCGGTCAGGACAGTGCAGCAGAACAACAACTGGCCCACAGTTCCAACACTGTTCACCCAATATATAAATGCAAACACCCTCAGTATAAAGTCATCACAGTTGTTGCTTCATTTCAAGTCCCGTGTGCTGCAGTGCAGAGCCAAAACAAGACAAATAAATGAGAAACCAACAGACTGCACACCTAACATGAATGTTATCACATCATTACTGTATTTCACCAAACTGCCTGGCTTTCAGCTGCTGATCTTGATCCCCAGTAGTGTTGGGAAAACTGACTAACGAGCTGTGGGCTGACGTGAGGCTGCCAGGTTATACCACTCTATCAAAACCCCTGTTAATAATAAAGAATATAGAAAACCTACAGGACGTATCCTGAATTCCTGCTAAATAACAGGCAAGCTGGCAGGCAGATTGATTCCCACTGGTTTCAGTGTTTGCTGAATGTAACTCAGCTCTTCCATGAATCCATTCTTTGCCGTTCTTCACTCTAAAGAGAAAACAAGGCACTTTGTTCTCTTCTCCACCCATGTTTTCAAGTTCTATTTCGGGATGCACTTCTAAATAGAGCCATCCCCTCACTGTGGAACAGTGGTAGAAATTCAATTGAAAAAACTAAATAATCCAGTGTGAGCCACTGCTATAGCGATGTGATGCATATCATCTCGTCTGTTAGGTCCTCCTCGCATTTCACAGCCACATACGGCTCCTCATCGCTGTAGTCACGGATACTACGGTCTCTAAGAAGCGCACTGGTTCTTGAGTCCGAGCTGACGTTCCCCGGTCCCCCAGAGTTGCCGTTATCCATACTGCCGTTCAGCAGATTGCTGGCGGCACTGTCCATCTCATCGATGGTCATGTCACAGGCATCTGCTATTTCATGTTTGGTCGCTGACACAAACTTCGGATCCCGGGCGTATTTCCCCAAACCCTCAGAGATCAGCACCTGAGAAAATGTTAAACAAATTACCTTCACAAAAAATTTAAATCAAAATTCACCTAAAATTGGAGATCAATCAATATTTGGAGCTCAAACAGTCAATGTGTGGATTATCTTACTGGACAATTAGTTTCTGCATCACAAATGCTAAGATTAGCATATTTGACATCAATATTAGGTTAATACTTACTGTAGGTAAGTACATTTTTTTCTGGTGGCATATCAAAGCTAAGAAATGTTTAAAAAAATGGATGGTGGTAACTGTGTAATGGTTAATTATTTTTGGCATTTCACAAACTAAAATATTAATCAAACAATAACATTAAGAGGTACTATGATATCATAAATTAATCATTATATTCTTTCTTTATTTTGCAAAGAAAAATGCAAATACAAAAATAATTTTTATGTGTTTTTTCCTCTAAAGACATATAAGTGAAATCCATTTCTGTTCTGTACACAAATACAAAAAAGTAGTGTGCTTTTCACTCACAGCCTCGACCAGGCTGTTAGCACTTCCTCTCTTCTGCAGGAAGCGTGAGCAGCTGTCTGCAGGCAACTGCAGACGTGATGGCGAGTGGCTGCGGCTGGGAGGACCGTCAGGGCTGTCTGTGTACCACGAACTCCTCTTCACAGCAGCGGGGATGCTGCCCACACTGCTGGAACTGCGCCAGTCCACCTGCGTACACACATACACACGTTTCAACGACATGGTGTGTCCCAAGACACTAACTGAGAATCTGGTGTGAGAAAGCTCTGGCATCTGATTGGCTGATTTATATCAGCCTTTAAAGGCTTTATTAGCCTTAACTACAATGAACTACAAATGACTGCATAAAAAGTCAATAATCTTACATTGTTTAAAAAAATATACATCTACATATTTTCTCTTCGACAATGAACATTTTTTTGTTTTCACACTCTCCTTCTTGTCTTTTTTAAAGAAAAAAATACCAAAAAATGATAAGAAACTATTTCATTTGAACTTTTTTTGTCTTCTTTACTTATCTATTTATCCCACTAAAACAGAGATTAGCACATTTTTTTGTCTATATTTGGTCCAAGACTCAAATAGGGTTGTTTTCCTTCTAACGGCTGCACAAAAGAACAGTCACTTTAAAATTCATTTTAAAACTTGAAACTGGGCTGCCTTCTGTTATGTTATTTTCTTGTCTATTTTAGTGAAACGGTAGATGACCAGTGGTTTATCTTAACATCTGGCCTTTTATCACACATTGAACTCCACCTGTATGAGTGGTGTGTAGCAGGGTGAGCAGTCCCGGCTGATAGGTGAAGCAGGAGGCGTAGCCCAGGAGCGAAGCGACCGTGCAGGGGACAGGTGGTGAATTCTGCTGGCATCAAGACCGGCCACCGCCATTACCTGAGGTCAGTGTTCAAAGGTCATGAGGCAATTCGAAACAGGTCTCATACAGGTGCATAATTACAGTACTACATTTTGTGTCTAGACTGTATATTCCTATATCACAATATTCATACAATGAAAAAAGTGTGTTTGCAGGCATACCAATCTGCAAAAAAGTCATTTCAGGGACAGGTGTTTCTAACACCCCCGTCTTTGGACAAAAGGATCAACAGGTTGTCAAGATGAAAACATGCTTTAATTATTAGTTGAAAAAACATGTTTTTTCAGACTATTTACATGAACACAAATATGTCTAATAACTACATTAGTCTACTAAGCAAGACAGCGATCAGGATGCTTTCTCTCTCCCACAAAAGCATAGTACATAAGACAGTCATACAGGCTCACTTGCCTGCTCTCGCTCACTCTCGTGAGTGTGCTTCATGATCAGTCACTCTAGCGTGCACTCTTGCACACTGAACTGTGTCTCATATGTGGGTTGTCATATGTCATATATGTTGTCATATGGAGAGTTTGAGATGTCTGTGTTTATGTCCGTTTGTAAGTCCCTGTGTGTACCTGTTGATGCACCAGGTGTAGTGGTAGAGCTGTACAGGATGGAGAGGGAGGAGCCTCATCCTGACTACTTCTTCTGCGAAGACACTCAAAACTGAATGTGGGCCTGTTGGAGGCTGAGAGAACAAACAAGAGCCAATTAAACAAAAATAGACAAAAACCAAAAACACTGAACCCAAAGATAAATACAGAGATTACCCTTCAAGATAAAAGCTAGATCAAACACAAGAAAAGCTCATTTTATTTACCATTAGAAAACATGTATTACATATTAGTAACTAGTCTAAGGGACTGTTCAATATTTAGTTGAAGGAGGCCTGATTGAAAAAGTGGGGTGGGCATTTTTATATTACTTTTGAGTACTGGGGAGGGCTAAGCACTCTCTTTGTAGATGGGGGAGAGAATATAAAGTCTTTGTTTTTTCTGTTTTGTATTGGTATGCATTTTATGCATTTATGGCCTGTGTGAAAGGAGGCTGGACAGGATTGTTTTATTTACTGCATTTGTTTTGTCTGTCGGTGTGCTGCTGAGTGGAGTCATAGAGGTGCTTACCGAGACGAGCTTTGAGTGGCAATGTGTGATGTGTGCAGCTGGAGGACTACAGAAGCCAAGAGTGGCCATGGTTGCTACTGTTTTTTTTCATTCTGTTAAGTCCAGATCATGAATAAGCCTCTCAATATCACAGGGTAATGGCTTGTTATCTTGTGAAAAATGATGCTTTATTTTAAAACACTTAATTTCTGTAAAAAAAATTTTTAAAAAAGGCTGAACTTGTGGGTGGGGGAGGGTGGATTTTTTTTATTTTTGCAAATGCAGGGGGAGGAGAGTTGATTTTTTAAAAAAATTACATATCAATATTATCCACCTCTCGCCCCACCCAAATACTGTAAGATCACTAATGGACATTTATGTTACATCAGAACTTGAAATGTGCAATTATAACAAACTGTATCTGAATAAAAGCAACACTACTGAGTAAGTTTAATACTAAAAGGATCATTCTAGTTTATATGTGTGCAATAAATCTTCAAACCATTGTCAACAGCCATCAAACGTCAGAAATAACTTAATGTGAACAACATAAATCTCACAGTGTGAGTGAGTCTCAACAAAAATCTTACAAATGATTAAATAAACTGTCACCTTGAGGTGAGGGTAAGAACCATCTCCTTGGTGACCGCCTGCCATCTGGGTAGATCGGCTGTTGATCATCGTCATAGTAACCGTCAGGCTGGTGGTCGCGCCTGGAAATTTCAAGGCCATAGTCTCCCTCTGCATCATGTTTGTCCTTGTTTGATAACCTGTGAGACAAAAAGATAAAAACTTTACATTTTTACAGAGCCCTTTTTTTTTTTAAACAGAGTGGATCAGCCAAAGAATTCATGTCAGTGCTGTAAAAGAGAAATGCTGAAAACTGGTAGCAAACCAGTGATAAACCTTGCCATTATGGAGTTTCTGGTGAGCATTTTGCCAGTGACAAACCAAGTGTACATTCTAAGTAAATTCTGCTGCCACTCAAAGCAAAACTTTTATTAAGCCATAATAATGAGATGCAAATACAGCAAAAACACTTTAATGCTGATGGCCACCGCAGGATTACTTGTTTTGTGTTTTATTTGCTTGTTTTGCTGTTAGTTTTCCCTCAGATCAAGTCAAGCACCGTCACAGTACCTGTCCCTTGTGAGCATAATGTCATCTTCGTGAAACTCCTCCCCGCTGTAGTACTCCCCCGAACCTCGCTCGTCATCGCTGTCCCCGCCCCCTGGTTCCTCTCGGCGAATGGTGGGGTAGAGTCCACCTCCACTCTCCGACCTGGCAGCCGATCATCAAAAACAGAATAAGACGAATATTGATCAGTGAAAAATTTGCAATTACATGTAGGGAAGTGTTTTTTTCAGTTTCAGCAGAATTTTTTCCCCAAAGTGTTCATTTATTGAAACTGAAGCAAACTGTCTCTTTTTGTTTACAGGTGAGAAGCTTTCACAGTCTCTTTTGTGGCACATCTCCCATCATTAACAGCATACAGCGGAATGAAGCTCATGTAAGTGGTAACATCACACACATACCTAATGTAGGTCTCATAGTAGCGTGTCCTGCTCCAAGGACAGGGAGGGGTCAGTCAGACAGACAGGATTATTTGCAACAAGAGAGCAGGAATAGAAGGGAAAGAGAGAATGCATGCAATGACAGGGACAAAAAGACACTAATTAAAATGCCAACAGTAATTTTTGTACAGGTAGAGGAGGCATTGTTTCTGTAGAGTACATGTTTTTTTATAAACTAATGTTTTCATTCTAAATGAAATCCCCTGAGACTATTTCTTCTGTGGAAAGTAGTTCCAATCAAAACTACTGACAGCAATGTCTGTGAACAATCAAGAGTAATTAGGATGCTGTTTCTAATCACTGAACCAATTAATTAGGTCACATTTTCTGCATAGTGGAATAAATTCTCCCCAGCTGACAACAGAAATTTCTTTGGTCGGTGTCTGAAAACCTTTACATATTAAGCAAAAACTGTGTGACAAAATTACATCAGAGGTACTTTGTTTTTCCAACAGTGATCTCATGTGGAAAAAAATCATATTTCTATATAGAGTTGCTTCAGTGACAAAGAAAAGAAAGGCTCAAAGAGGTACTATGGGTTTTAAGTGTCAGGATTTTTGTCAAAGAGAGCTATTGTGTAATGTTTTAAAACAAAGAAATTTTTTTCCATCATGCTTTCATTCCCTTCTTGGGAAATCTAAAAAACCCTGAAAGAGTACAAGCAAAGTCTGATGATTGACAGACTATAGGACTGGAAACCAACTGTAGGTGCAATCAGTTGTGTGGAAAGAGATGCAACCATCTGTGGGTTTGACATGGAACAATGGGATCTTGTCATGTTGAAAAGGAGGCCCATGGGTAGTTTAACTACGTGTTTCAGAAATCCTTTTGTTAAAAATTCTTTCCCACATCTGTGGAAAATTTCAGAGAACAGGCTGGCAAAGCATGGCTGGTCTAAATCAAATTAATAACATCCCTTTTTCAGATATTAATGACATAAATCTGAAATAAAAAGCTGATTGAAAGAAAATAATCAACAACTATTCTAAAAATTGGTTAAAATTTAAGTCACTTCCCAATTCTCCTGTTCCAGCACTGAAGCTGTAACTCTGCTGCTTTTCTGCATCTTTAATGAAAGCTCATTGAAAATCCCCGGGTTTTGGACTGTAGGTTGGTAAAGAAGTGACATTTGGCTCTGCGAAACTTTGACAGTCATTGTGCATGAGTCAATAAGTTATTATATAAAAATACCAAATTATTGCCAAGGCAATAATTGGCAAGTTTATCAGATTATCACTAAGATCTCCATTAATGTGCAGGTGTTATGGACTATTACCAGAGGCATTAACAGGAGAGGAGGCAAACAAGTTAGAGCAATAGAGAAGCAAAGTCTGTATGTCAGAAACAAAGGCTACATGAAACACCCTGCCCTTTTTACCGTAAAAGCTAATTGTTAGTTTTGGAACAGCTGAACCAGGAAAGGTATGTGGCAAGTCGTGTTGGCACATTGGATTGAACAATAAAAAAGGTTTGTTTCGTAAAACCTGGCATGTGCTAAGCAGAATTTATACTTGTGGGAAAAAGTTGTTTTAAACCTCATTTTGGGTCAAAGTTGACAAACTTTTGATGTTTTTTTTCATAAGATTTGACAAGCGATTCTGTACCTGCAGATTTTAGGTCCTTAAGACAATAAATACTAAAATTAGAGAGGGGCTTGGTCTTTCTAGCTAAATTGAGGGCCACTAAGGCGTGGGATTGCCTGAAAGGACTTTAACACAATTTCTTTTGGTGCCATGGTGTTATTTCAAGACAGATTTAGCAGCTACTTGCTAAACACAACCAGTATTCTGATGCAACTGTGGGCAGCCTGAAAGCATTGTGACTGATGTTGGTACCAGTTCTCTGACACTGAAAGATGAAGAAGGCATAAAGTTAAAAAAAAAAATTCTGTATCTCTGGTTCTGCAATATTGATAATAACTGAAATAATAATAAACTATTTCTATTTGGTACATTACAAGATAATTTTTTAGGTCTCAGTCCACCGACCTTGTGGATTGTGACTTCCAAGGCTTGTCGTGAACTCCTTTGCTGTACGTGGACACTGAAGATCCATTTTTGGTGGAGGACGGGCGGTCTCGCCCTAACAAACACTTCTGCTGCCTCCCATTGGTCATGGAGAGAAGTGAGGGCACATTGGCATTGTTGAGGTTGGCATTGGAGGGTATTGGCGATTGATGGCAAGCGGAAATGCAGTGAGGATAATTATACAGATGAGGGGTGTGATAATGATGATTATACTGGATGGGTGAAGAGTTCATCTCTGTCTCCCCTCCCCTGTCGTCATCACTGGCTCTCCTGCATGTTTGGGTGGGTTTGATTGAGGAACTGCAGGAGAAGGGCAGGATCTGCAGTGGACGCTGGGTGACAGTAGTAGGATGCGAGTAGCCTTGCTGATCTGCACTGACATGGTTTACATGGTTTCCAAAAAGACCACCATTACGCTGCCAAGACATTAGAAAACAATAAAGACAAAACTGCATAATTAACAAAGCAGGCTGTTTTAAGTACAACTAATAATGATACTGTTCCATCTCAAAATCGACAAATCTACATCAATACACAACATTTAACCCTCCTATTATTCTTGGGGTCAATTTGACCCCTTCCAACTTTTATCATTCAAAAAATAACAGTTGACTTTTTTTTTTTGCTTCATATTTAATGGCTTTTCCTAATTTGATGGGTACAACTGATTAAGCATAAAATTATCATGATGATATTTTTTCATTGTGCTGAACACATACTGCATGCATTGGTGTTCCTCTGGGGTCAATTTGACCCCAAGCTGTTTTAGCTGTGTAAAACTTTTCTGTCTGTGTGTGACCCATGTGTGACCAAACATACCCACACCTGCAGGTGCAGAGTTGATACTTTTGAGTTGATACCAAGGGGCAAACTCCCTACTTCCGCACTAAAGCCAACCAGGAAGTACAAAAACTTGCAATTCCTCGACTGACTGCTTGAGGCTTGCTCCAAAAGGGAGCAAATTCCCATTGGAGCCCATGTTAAAATGACCATCTTCAGAGCAGAAATAAACATATTTACAGC
>JAPZDV010000002.1:12321198-12363674 GCA_029814665.1 Acanthurus lineatus | reverse complement strand
CCGTCGCCAACTGCACTTGACTGCGCCGAGTGCTCGCTGCTGTTGCTGCTAATAAAGCTAATGTGCTAATCAAGTGCCGTAAATGAGTGTCGGGTGTCGGGTTGCCGTAGCGACAGGGACCTTGCTGCATGAGGAGACGGATAGAACACAATCCGAATACTTTGTTAAATCAATAGCTTATTTTTGCCTTACTGAAGAAGCATTCACAAGCAAAATAAAATTCAGAATGCAGCGTGACGTCATAGAATCGCCGCAGTTCGATCTTGCCAGGAATGAGATCGCACGAGCGTCTGAATCTAGATCGAGGGTCTATTTTCGATTAATCGCCCAGCACTATTCAGTGACCTTTTCTCTCCTCCTGACCTGCTGGGACAGCACCTTCTCGGTGCTGGTACCTCATGAGTTAAAAAGTAAGCACTGAAGAGAACTTACACCAACACAGACTCAAATGTGCATCAGATTTTAACCTGATAACAGACATAATCATCCCTTGCAGCTCCAATCTTGCTCCATCTCTAAAAACACATTTGTGGTTATGAAACACTCCTTTTCCACACAATAAAAACACACAAAACTACTCATTCAAAAAGTGCAGTAATATTTACTGATAATTGAAATAGTCTAGTTACTACCACCTATACAAGGGCTACATTATATGGTGACAACACAACACATATAACATCTACTAGAAAGGTTGGACAAATACAAGCAGAGGCGTTTTTATATCTCTATTTCCCACAGAAACAACATGATCTGTAGTGAGCAGCACATGCAATATAGCAGCAAAGTGAAGAGCTTAGAGAAGCAGCAAAGGTCAGATCTGCAGCTCAACAGGTAGAACACAAAAACAACATTTAGTAAGAGGAAGTTTTGACTTTACACGCTATCTGCCATGCAGGGAGGCTATTCAAGCCTGAGTCTGATTCACTCAGATAAGTGGTGGCTTAAGCAGACAGGGGAGACAGACTAAAGATAAAAAGAGGCTGCATCAGGATGTTTAAAAGTTTTTTCCTGTTCTTCACCTGTTTAAACTTTAGAGGGTTCAAGTAGAGCAATAAAAGTCAGTGATACAGATGCTATGAGAATGAGCAATCATCCAGGTAAAAAAATAATTACGAGGACAATGATCCCTCTCAAAGCAGCTGAACCATTTCTCTACATCACCCGACACAGCCAGAGAAAAACTAAGTGCTCGACTCAGAAAGAAAACCTGTGACTCAAAGTATATACAAGGATGTAAACTGTGTTTGTTTTTTGTCTAAATCTAGACTGACTGATGCTTAAATCTGCACTAAAATGCAGAACGTACGAATCTGATCATTTATGGTCTTTGGATCTCTGGTCCAAATTTTAAGATGTGCATTAATTTATCAGATAATAACATTTTTACACCTTATTTTGGATTTTAATTGTTAACCTTTTGAAGCAAGGCATTTTCCTCATGTTGTTGGTCTGTTTCCTTTAAAATAACTAAGTTCATGCTAGAGATTCTGTACAGAAAAGGTAACATTTTACTGTTTTTCTGTTTATTTTTCCTCACAATGCATCAGCCTAGCATGGGCAGATCAATGCACAGTATATTTTGTAGGTCAAATCAGGTTCTCTTTCTGGGCTGAGCCTGCTGAAATTTTTAAGGAAGAGGTATCAGTCTTTCATGCCACCAGACTAAAACAGAACTGCCCCAAAGAGCTCAGGATGGCAGAAAGACAAGAGAAGAAGGCCAGCGACTGACTGAGGACTCTACTGAAAGCACAGGAAGAGAGGCTTGGCAGAAAAGATGAACAAAACAAGAAAAGAGAGGTTAGCGAACTAAAGCACACAAAGACATGCAGTCAAACTACGTTTGACAAGTTCTAAAAACAGCAGAGCTGAAGCTTTGAAAGCAGAAAAGAATGAATGAAACAACATGGACACAACTAGAGAAAAAAATGAACATACATGATACACTGAATATTAAAATTAGGTCACCGTCATAACCCCACTCTCCATTCTCTTTACTTATCCATCATAATAAATTTATACAGTAGGGAAAATTCGACAGATGAATCAATCATGCTTCACTGATGTCACATTTGCTTTGACTTGATAATTTGAGAACCTTTAACCTGGTATATAACCCAAAACTACTTAATAAATGTGTTGCATAATGTCTTAAATGTTTTCATTAAAAATTGTTTTTCGCTTTACATGTAGATATAATATGCAGTATGTTTGAGATTGATTTAGCAAAAAACAACAAAGGTATTTTTTAAGTGACATAACTGTATATACTGTATACATAAAGTACACACGCTGATGTGACTACAGTAAATCAAAAGTTTAGAGCTACTCTTCTTTTTTTGGGACTCAAAAATAACTCTAATGCTTATTGTGACAAATCCAGCACACAATTATTGGCATCATTCAGCTAGACCTCCACTTCAATACACATTCAGCTTGGCTGTTGGTAACTGATACATGCAAATAAAGTTGGTCATATAGGAAGGGCCAGTTCACCTTA
Organism: Acanthurus lineatus; assembly: GCA_029814665.1. Classification (NCBI taxonomy): domain Eukaryota; kingdom Metazoa; phylum Chordata; class Actinopteri; order Acanthuriformes; family Acanthuridae; genus Acanthurus; species Acanthurus lineatus. The sequence continues at coordinate 12,361,174 of JAPZDV010000002.1, read as the reverse complement.
AATCTGCAGTACATGCATTAACTAATTTGGTGAACTCCAACAAAGAAAGCTGGAAATTCACTTAAACATAAAACTTATACAACAGAATTCTCACAACTAAGGGCCCCTGGGTTTAATGTGTCTAAATAAATGATTGTACAACAATGATTTTTCATAAGTCCTGAATCAGCAGAAAAACTCAAAACCTCAAAACAATACTCAATACAGCATTTAATTTTTGACATTCAGCTTTCATGTTTTTTGAGTGTTTTTATCTGCTCTATATAGCAGAGATGGAGAGCTAGAGGAAGAGCAAACAATAGACAATGAGATTAACGATATGGAAACTGTGGCATTATGATAGATACAGCAGCAAAGTGTGTCAAGCTGGGAGCGATAAGGAGAGATTCTGTGAATTGAAGAGAATTTACTGTACATGATAAAACTCAAGAGTTTGTTTCAGTCTGTCGCTTTGGTAAATGTGGTCAACTGCCGGGCCAGGCTGCACAAGAAAAGCAAAACAGGATGCTACAAGCCACAGACAGATTAACCCTGAAAACACCTGGCTTTGTTTCTAATACTGCTACAGAGACTGGGAAGGTGGCTTCAAAAGGTTCTGTAAACAGCCTTTCCACAGTGGTAAACTTTTGTATGCCTGGATTCACAGTTTCAATGGGCTCTTACCGGGTTTTCCTTACGTTTATACAAATCAGTAAAGAGGAGGAGACAATTTACCACATAAGAAGCAAACATGTGACTGATACGAGTCCTACTGTGACAGGTCAGAATGTGAACTGTGAAAAAGACCTGTTAGCATAATCCTCCTCTGTGCTGTCTATCTGTGAATTCAGTGTGCTTCAAACATTAAGACACACTCGATACGACTTAACAATTTTATCTGATATTTAGGGATTTGTGAGCACCATATTAAGCTCTAAGTCTGTGAAAAGATCAATTTAGATGACAGATCTCTGAGCATATGAATTGGGAGCAGAAAAGTGGAATATGCAGCAAAGGGTGGTTTCTGTGGGTGTTTTGATGTGTGTTAAAGCTAAATATCGGGATTCCAAGACAGTCAGTATGACAGTAAGAGAGTCAGTATGGCTTTAAAGTTTTTCTTCCTCTGGGAGAAGTGATCTACAATTAACTGCCCCATTTCAAGCCACAATAAGTGTTTGATACCTAAAAGACAGATTTGTGGTGGAGCATCACTCCCTCTCTGAAACTATAATGATCCCATCACACTAAAATGTATTTGAAATTAGTGTGGCAGAATCTTTGCAGAACATAAATCAGGAAAAAGGAAAAGTATGTAAATGTGACTTGCTTTCTTTTTTACTTTAGATGAATTAATATATTTGCATGTCCTTGTTAAACATCCTTCCTCTTTCTACTGAAACATGGAAATAGCACTGTGACTGGCTCTACCAATGCAAATCTGCACTAACAAATGTTATCTGTTTTTAGACTACAAGAGTTGGATGGCAGCAGTGACCTTTGATATGTGTCTGTGAGGTTACCATTGATAATTCTTTGGAAAATACAAATGAGAGGCAGTTTATATTAAAATCAACTGAATAAGAGAACAGTACAGAGGAAGAGAGGAACTCAGTGAACTTACTGTTTAAACTATGAGTGATGCTGAAAAGGAAAACATGATCACTGTATATGCACAATGTTGCCCTTGTGTGCCTGTGTAACCACTGACCGCCTGCAGGGGGCACTACTTGGTCCAACAGCTTCATACTGGTCCTCTTCCAGATCTTCTTGATCACAGCTCGAAGCTCCTCATTTGCTTGCTCAAGATTACCTTAGAATTGGCAGAAAAGATGGAACTGTCAGCTTACTTTCATTAAAGCATTTAGTAAGTGTTTTAATATGTGGGCATGTGGTGTGTTGTTACTGTGTGTACACTAATAATTAGAACTCTAGCTGACACACAAACATCACAACACAAATCTTGACAATTCTAGTTATATTGAATACACAAAAAAAACGCAATGATTAATTAAAAAATGGATGAATCACAGAAAACCCTTGGTCTTATGAAAAGCAATAGAGCGCTGAGAAAGAGGCTACTGATCGAACATCTATACCTCCCTCTTGTGGCAAACCTTTGAACCAGCATATGGGCTTCATAAGGGGAAAAGTAACATGGCATTATTTAATGCCAAAGTGTGTGTGTCTGCACAGAAAACCTCTTTACCTGTTTTTCAGTTGTCTTTTTATGCATCTGATGGAAAAGATGTGCTTATTTTATTCAGTAGAGCTGCCTACATAGACTGCATAACACTTGTATGCTTTTAAGTCATAACATTTAATACTAAAATCAAAGTTGAAACAGACCAATCCACATGTGAATATATATCCATTAAAGAAAACTTGGATTATGGGTAAATAACTGACCAAATAACAAATATGGGGATCAGTGCTGTTTTCTTTGGGCTGTAAGTTCAAGCAGTTTATGTGCTTGGAAGCTCCAGTAAACACATCATGAAACTCTTACCTCTCTTTTTACCTCTGTCCTCTTTGTTCTAGATAATGATAATGAACAGCTCCACAAAGCTCAACCAAATCACAACAGTCCATTACAATGTAACCACAAATTCTGCAGATCTCCTACAGCTTGAAGGTGTAGACTCACCTTCAGTCTTAATCTTGAGAGCAGTACGAACCAGAGCAAACAAAGTGGCATTAAACATGACAGTCCCATCACTGTTCAGGGGCATGTTCATTGCCACCAGACGCTGCAACAGAATTTGAAGTACAGATTAACAAGGATGCATCGTACTGAGAAAGCTTTCATGGATTTTTGTCCCCCCTTAGTATCAACCATGGTAGTTGTCAATGCTCTTTCTGCATTTATACAGGTTTGAGCATTGAGTCATGGAGTTGTGGTGACCCACCTTACAGGCCACTCTGTGAGGGCAGAGCTTGCCGAAGCCAAGAGGAGGCTGGATCCTCCTCAGCAGAGTCACCACATCAAGGTGCTTTATCCTGCCCCTGACAATGACACATTATATATTGAGCATCATTACCACTCAGTCTTTACTACAACCACAGGTCCTGATGATGAGTGAAAAGAGTGTCATTACAACAGTGTCACGGCTGTTACAAAATAATCACGATGTGGATAGACACAAGTACTTCTTAGCAGTAGTGGTACTCACTTGGCCTCAGGGTCATATTCTGACCAGATTCTTTTAAACTCATCGAGATGATGTGGTCCAAGAATGGACCAATCACGGGTGAGATAGTCAAAGTTATCCATGATGACAGCTACAAATAGGTTGATGATCTGAAACAAAAATATGAAACTTTTTATGATGTATTCACTTGCATACAGGAATGTGCGTGCTTGGATATGTGCTCAAACATTTATGGCACAAAACTTGTTGTGGTCTAAAGATTACCAGGAAAGCACAGAGCATGTAGAAGCTGATGAAGTAGATGATGGCAAAGCCACTGCCGCAGGTTCTTTCCTCTCCGGGGTTGTAGTCTGACTCTGAATCACACAGCTTCCCTGGCAGACAGGCCAGCATGATCTCCTGCCAGGCCTCACCTGTGGCACACCTAGCATAGAACCAGGAGCATTAACATGCAAGCAGACTCCCACATGTATTTATGCATGTATGAGGACCTCTGATGGCTTGTAGTGAGCCAATTTAAGCTACACAAACACCTGAAGAGCATAAGGACAGCTTGTGGAAAGGTTTGAAAATTGTTGTTACGGTTTATTTGTGTTCCATCCACCATGGCTATTTTCCCAAACACCTAAAAGCATAAATAAATGAATAAATTAGCCAGCTTGCACTTAAATTCTGAATAAGACAAATATAAAATGATGATTATGAAATTAGGTATTACAAACTACAATTAATATATTGCAGTCATATGTCTTAACAAATAAGTCAAGTTGCAGTCTACATGCAAGTCTGCCCAGGCTCATATATGTTTTAAAGCCTCTGAAGTCTTTGGAGAATTAAATAAAAAGTTATAACATTTCTGTTGCAAAATGGAAGATATAACTATACTGACATGTTTGTCAACTCCAAGGATCTATGAATTCTACAACTTCAGTCTGGCAGCACAGAAGATTTAAACCATCAGCACAGGTGGACACCCAAGATGAGTGTCACCAATTCAGTGTTTGATTAAAATTCCTTCCCCGTGGCAAGTTATGACAGTGAAAAGAGGGCAGAACAGTGTAAAACAAGAGTGCAATAGACCATGATGTAACAGTGACATTGACTCTTGAAATTCCGGAAAGAATTGTCATTTATATATTTTATATTTACACTTGTATGAAATTTTGACATGGTCAGGGAATAAAGTCTTGAGATATGGTCAAAAATGTGTTTTGTAGGTAACATTGATCCTTATCTTTGACCTTTGACCAACAAATTCTGATGAGTACATTCTTGAGTCCAGTGGATATCTGTACCAAGTTTGAAGAAACTTTCTCAAGGCTTTCCTGAGATATAGTATTCATAAGAATATGACAGCTGGATGGACTTACATACAAACAGACAACCCAAAAAACAAAATGAAAACAGTCACAAAAGGCAAGGTGCAAGCTATTTAACAGGTTTCAATCATAAGGATTTAAACCCTATTACCTGCATTCCAATCACAGCATAGATGAAGAACAGCATGGCTATCAGAAGTGCAACATAGGGAAGAGCCTGGGTGAAAAAAAATACATGAATAAATAAAAGTGTTAAACACTATTACTTTCTCACCTGTACCTACATAATCACACTGAGTCCTTTTTTTCATGCAGCACCATTTTGTCAAGTATAATATCTTACAACATGTTGTGAAGAAAAGACAAAGGTGTAATATATCAGACACCGGGGAAAAATGTGACTAATGACATCTCACCAAATGCCACACTTTCACTGTGGTTTAGTGGTTATGATCCAACTATCGACTAGTGTTGGAGGGATGTGTATTAGCTGTATGTTAGAGTCACACCTGGAAGGACTTGATGAAGGTCCACAACAGAGTTCTAATGCCCTCCCCCCTGCTTAGTAGTTTGACCAATCTCATCACTCTGAACAGGCGGAAGAAGGTGATTGAGATGCGAGCACTGTCCTCTGTGTTCTGAAGTGGAGGATGTGAAGAGTGGTTAGGGGGCGGAAAAACACAAGGTTTAACATTCAACACAGACAGTGATAAAGCTCACAAAGTCATACGTGCGATACAGTCATACATGCATTCTTTTAATCACTTTGTATGAGTTATGTTAGCTAACAAGCAATGTGAAAGTGGACGAAAATCGACCTGAAGAAAATCATCCCACTTATGATTCTTCTGTAACTTCACAATGACAGCAATCAATGTGCATGCAGAGCACCGGTGTATTAAATATCATGCCATGGACAGAGTCACACATACAGTCTGATTCAAAATAGGCAAAAGACAGAATCTGCAGACCAAAGACAAACAAACCAAAAGACAAACTGAAATTGACTTTTTACAAGTTATGTAAACTGTCTCGTTAAACAAGACCTTTGGCAGAAAATGTAAACTCTGAACAGTTCATTGACAACACAGTTTTGGTAATTTGAATGCAAACACTTGGAAAAGCTATGGTGAAATGTCAAATGAGACACAATACCACACAGTTTTGTCTGTTCCTTTGTGTCATGCCATGCACCCTGTCATGAGACTGGAGCCAAAATGATCACACTTAACTGAAAAAGCTAAGACCAGAAACATCTCAATGATTTTATCAGTGAGTGAGCAACAGAGAGTAACAACAAAAAGATCTTGATGCTTTGACTTTAGGATGATCACAGAGGGATGAGGGGCTTATGTTTAAAAAAAGGAGGGGCTTTTTTCTTACCCCTGGCTCCACTATCACCTTGACGACAGGAATGGCTGCCGACTTAAAACCAAAAGCCTAAGGTTAACCCGTGAGACACAAACCAGCTTTACAGCACCAAACTATTAACAATAGTGCTGAAACATGATAAATACTTTTTGTTCCCTTTGATTCATTCAACAGTACAGTAACACCTTCACTTTAAAACAACACAACTTTACAACCACAAGCATCATAAGAGTAAAGCCCATCAAGCAAAAGCTGTGATACATTTTCTTAGCAATAACACCAGACACAAGATGTAGGCATTCAATGCTAAAGGCAAATTTATGACTAATCTCAATGTTATAAAACCAATGTAACTGTTAACACTGAGAATCAGAAAAAGCCTTCATACATATGTTAGAAAAAAAATGCTGTAATTGTTTGCTCTGTTTAATTATTACTAATGTCTACATTCATGCATTTTACATTTCCCTCAGTGTTTTCACCATTCCTGCAGTATGTAGAAATTTGAAATTTTTTGACTATTAAGTGTTGGCCACTGTTGCAACGTTATATGACCTTTCAATATCAGCCTGAATTAAAAAAACTGGTGTCCTAGCTAACTCTGGAATACAAAATAAAAAAAAAAATATGCCACTGAAAAGGTTTTTTTAGTTAGAGACATAAATCTTTTATTGTGGCTTTTGCTAAGGTACTTGACCTAATTTCAAAGCAGGTCATATAAGGGAGACGGCCCTCCTTGCAGTGACAGGGGTGCATTATGTTGCTACAGTGAACTTCCTTTCCTTTGTCCTAATAGTTCAAGACAGCCTGACAAGAGCAGTTCCTCTTGGCTCCATCCCGGACCCTCCCAAACAATAGCATGGCTCCCCCTATCACTGCTATGCTGATGACATCTAGCTTTTCTTTTCATCCCCTTCTCTGACACTCAGGATGGCAAACACATTGCCTCTCGCCTGGCTGACATTTGAGCGTGTTTGTCAACACCTGAAGAAGCTCAAAGTGGAGAAGACTGTGCTTGTGCTCCTCTAGGGTTAGGCTCCTCACCCAGACTTGTGCTTCCCCATTAACAACACTGTAATGGTATCAGCTTTGGCTGTGACGAACATGGGATTGACCCCAGATAGCAAACCTGACAAACACTGCAGCAGTGGCTACCCTCTGCCAATATTTCTTTTACAATGCTGCTCTCTGCCTGGTGTTCAACCTTGGTGAGTGACACCAATGCTCTTTTCTGTTCACTACACAGTTTCTCTGTTGCCCCCCACATCCAGTATAGAAGTCTTGTGCTGAGCTACAAAGCAATGACAGAAAGTGCTGCCTGCCTCTGGACTTTTAAGACATGCCATCGCTTGGAGGACCCTGCGGCTCTGGCTCCATGGCAAGAGAATTACCTCCTTTACCTTAATGATAACAGTCACTACCCATTGTCCATTAAGAACAATATCTGAACATCCTTATCACACTTATGTCTCCTTTCTAAGCAACAAAAACAAAGCAACAACTTCCCTCGAAGCACTTGCACTGCAGTGCTGAACATGTGTTTACTCATTTCTCTAAGAGTCATAGACACACAGCTTTAGAAGATAACTAGCTCCTCCTGTGGTTTAAATGCACTTATTGTACATTACAACTTGTCTGAAAAAAATAAAATTGATGTAGCAGAGTACACTGAAGAAGACACTAAAAAAAAAGGATTGTGAATTAAACCGATTTTATGATTACAGCTATGGTGTTGTGTTTACTATGATTTTACCAGAGATTATATCTAAGGACAAGGAGAAAGAACATGATCACAGTTACCATTGATAAATCTAAATGATAAATAGACTAGTATTATGGTATTCACCAGACAAGCAGTGACACAATGAAATTTACCAGTTATCTATAAGTCATACAGTCTTTCCACTCTGTGTCCTTCTTTTGTTGGTTATATCATAAGCTAAAGTTTTATCAGTGTACTTTTACCTCAGCCATTCACCTACAACAAGAGATTGACAGAAACACAAATGTCTTCACATGGACAAGCCTACAACAAGCATGGAGTCAGTGTTAACAAAAGCAGCAAACACAGACACAGAGAGGCCTTGAAGTTGCAGAATAGCAGCTAAAAAGAACTTACAAAAAAAAACAAACTGAAAACTTATTATCATGTTTAATAGTTCTGAATGGTAACTGAGCTGCATTTAAAACAAAAATTCCCCAGAACAATTTAGACACTTTTTCTGACAATTTTATCAATTACAAATGTGCCATTACTGCCAATAAATGTTGCTATTAATAAATGTTTAATTAATTCATTATAATGACCATTAAATATCATTAAAATGGGGTTCCATTCTGGTTGCTTTAGTTTCTGGAATCATGAAAATCAACCATTTATGCATTAAAAAAGCAGGAGTGATCATGAATGCACCCTTGAACAAGGCCCTCTGGCCGGGAGCGTCACAGTGAAACAAGCGTGTATGTATGATAAATGACTACTTACATTGATCTCAGTGATGGCAATGTCAACCACGCTACCCACAACAATTAAGGCATCAAACGTGTTCCATGCATCAGCAAAATAGTTCTGCAAGCACAAGCAACAAAAACACACAGAAAAGAAGAAAGAGAGAGACAACAGAGCAAAAAGGAAAAGGAAAAAGAAGTAAAAAAGAGGAGGGTTATGAATAGAAAGAGGTGAACAGCAAAAAGTTGATTTGATATAAAAGTAAGGTTGAAAGTCACATCCTTCCTGCCACTGAGTCTATGACTTCTTTGATTAAAAAAAAAAATCATTTGAATTGTAGCTAACATTACAAATTAACTTTCATTAATCTTTTATTTTAATAGACATTTCATACTTCCACTGGTGGACTGGATTGACAAGAAATGGCCACAATAGGTTTTTAATATGTTGGTTTTTAACACTTGTCAAGTTGTTGATGCAGGTAGCTGATGGAACATTTTTTGCCCAATCAGCATATATTTGGTCCATATTGTTTATCAACCATAAAGTCCATTAAAAAACTTGCTTCAGAAGCAGAAATCAACTCAAGCCAGCCTAAGATCACAAAAGTAGGACAGGAAGGAAGGGAAGGAGAAAGGATGTGAAGAAAGGAAAAAAAAGGAGAGTGGCTGCAACAGTTGGAAAGTGGGAAGAGGGAGTGACAGCGTTGTTCATACTGACGTCTTTCTACCTGGCTGAGTATGATGTCGACTACACTGCCAATCACCACCAGAGCATCGAAGACGTTCCAGGCGTCCCCGACATAGCCCTGAATATGGCAGCATGCACAGCCAGCGGGGGGGGAGAGAGGTGGGTAGGAGAGGAGGGGGATGCAGGGAAGCATAAGGGGTAGAGAGGTCACGGTGAGGAGTAATGGAAGTTCATGGTTAGGAATAAAAGAGAGGTAACAGCTAATGGGCAAAGAGCCAAAGAGGGAAGGTAAGAGTTAGAGGAGGAGTATATGAGGGCTGGGCTAAAAGGAAAAGGGCAGTGCTTTCAGATAAAAACTCAAAAACATTCACCTTTTCAGTGATGAAATGTAAAGAGAGATCTGAGAGGAAGACTTAATTGTGGAAAAGATGGTTAAGGGGATTTGAGGTAGTTTGGCTTATGATACTCTGTAGAAAAAGAGGAGAGGAGAGGAGACTTACTCTGGGTTTGAAGGCGATGAGTTTGAGGATCATTTCCACAGTGAAAACCCCAGTGAAGACCATGTTGAGGATGTCCATGGCATAGTTAAAGAGATGAGACTGACCGTGGTGCTGAAAACAGACAGAAAGGCAGACTGATTAGAAATATGTATATAAAAAAAGAAAAATTATTAGTAAGACATGTTGTATATTTTAAGTTTATCTGTATCTGTATTTAATAGTTGTTACTCACTGTATTATATGAGTGGAGGGTCAGTCCTCCTAAACCTAGTTTTACTTATTTTGCTTTTTTGCAGCAGACAAAGGTCAAAACTTATCTCTTTTTGCTGCTGTAAATTATTACCAACAAAATGATCTATGCTACATGGATATTAGAGTGAAAAAAAAAACAACATTAGCAATTATAGTTGATGGTTGTTGAAGAAAACATGTGAGGATTTTTTTTCATCATACAGATAAACATCCGTGACACTCCAACATCAATGCATTAATCATTGACAACGTGAGACCACTTACCTGAATGGCCAGACACAGAGTGTTGAGGATGATGAGGACGAACATGACATACTCAAAGCCAGTGGAGTTGACCACATACCAGAACTTGTACTGGTAGGGATTTTTGGGGATGTAGCGTCGCAGAGGACGAGCTTTGAGAGCGTATTCCACACACTGACGCTGCGGTGGTGGTGAAGGATGATGTGGTGCAATGAAGAAACAGAGAAAAAGAAGCTGTGGTTACATCAATTTTTACAAATTATCTGAAAGCTGAAAAGTTGAAACTATGAAATAATGCATCATTATTTAGCTACATCCATTCGAATAGCACTAAAAAATGTCCTTGCGCAGATTTCAGTACGAAAAGATTTTTCTCTATCCAATTCAAAATGTTCAGTAGAAGCCCCAAAGCACAGCAACATTGTACATAAAAAGTCCTTGCTACCTGGTTCTTGTCCAGCTCGCAGTTCTTGTACTCCTTCTCGCCCTGCTCCTGAAAGGTGACGATAACGAAACCAACAAAGATGTTCATCATGAAGAAGGCAATGATAATGATGTAGATGATGAAAAAGATGGAGATCTCGATCCGGTAGTTGTAAATAGGACCCATGTTCTCTTTGTTAGAGTCGATGGCCTTGTATAGCAGCCTGCAGGGACACACACACACAAAAAAAAAAGTCGAGATAAAAACATAATTATTAATTTAATTAAATTACTGTGTTTGTTTTCATTACTTTAAGATAACATACTCCAGGCCCTACACTAAATGTCATTATGGACATAACAGACTTGGTGAGAGCTGGTTGTGTTTCTTTTGGTTAGATAAGGATCAAAAAGAGTGATAATCAGATGATAAATAAATCCAGAGTTGATTCTCCACAGTCAAATCTGAGCTCCACTTCAGATGCAAAGTAGTACTTACGTTGGCCATCCCTCAAAGGTGGAGACTGTAAAGAGAGCCATCATGGCCATGAGGACATTGTCAAAGTTGAAGTCACTGTTGTACCAGATCCTCTCCTTCACCATCGGCAGCGCTGTATCCCCATTGTTGTAGAGAATGTAAGTACCCCTGTGATTAAAGATGAAAGATCAGCCACATGTACTTACAAACAAATACACATGCATACACGCATATACACCATGCAAGCTGACGCCACAAACTGTAAATCATTTAGAAACAAGAAAACTCACTTGCACTCTTCTGGGCTGGATTTGGCATCATCAGTGCATCGATAAAATTTTCCCTTTAAAAATAACAAACAGAGAAAGTCAGCAGTGCTCTTTGATTAAAACCATTTACTTTTGTACAACTATATGTTGCTTCACACTAGAGGAGCCTGTTGGTTGAGACCTAATCACCCTCCATTTTCCTTCTTTCCATCTCTTCACTGTACCTTAAAGAGCTGCACTCCAATACAAGCGAACATGAACTGCAGCAGTGTGGTGACAATCATGATGTTGCCGATGGTCCTGATGGCCACAAATACACACTGGACCACATGCTGCAAAACACACACTGTTAAACACACATGCATGCACAAATATACTTGTGAAAAATTGACACTTGCTCTGCTCTTCTGACCTTTAGTCCCTTGGCTCTGTTGATGGCCCTGAGTGGACGGAGGACTCTCAAAACACGGAGAATCTTCACCACCGAAATAGCAGAGGACCTAGAGAAGAGAGAAACATACAGCAGTTGGTTCAGCTGAGCAGTTTCAAGCAGTAATGTGTCATCTGTGAACGATTAATCTCCTTTAGATGAACAATGGGAGATGGCTCCTGATTGAGAGACAATTCCATTTTAAAATTTGCATACAAGACAGAAAAACACAATGTTCCTAATATATTTTTAAATTCGATCGACTAACATCTCACTTTAGTAACAATATTAAGATCCAAGTGCATTTTGCCCTTGCCAGCATACAAAAAATATGTCAAGATAATATTCAACACTTATAGTATAGTGTTTGATTTTTTTATATTATTTAATTTTTTCGAATCAAATATAATATAAATTATGGTATTTTGGAAGTTATAAGGCTCAGTGAATGGTGATTTAAAATAAATAATTTAAGTCATATATGTGGCTCAAAACATAATTTTGTCTGTGATATAAGTGCCAGAAGTATTACTAAATAAAAATCTGTTTAAGATCTGAAAGAACCAGCTGTTATTGTTGAGCTAAGATAAATGATGGGCTTCGCAAAAACTTCTTAAACAATACATACTGAATGCCGAAGGACACCAGGGACACACCAACAACCAGCAGGTCTAAAAGGTTGAAGTAGTTTCTGCAGAACGCCCCCTTATGAAGGAACGCTCCAAATGCTGTCATCTGTAAGGAGGAGAGACACGAGTCAGGACTGAATGAGAAAACATCGGCCATCATCTGGCTGGGATCTGATTTAAATGATGATTATTACTATTAAAAGATCTGTTACTTAAAACATTTTAAGAGCATTTTGTGTTTCAATGCATTTCAAATATTTTCATGACAAGAATGCACATCATAAGTGACTTTTAGTTTCCCAGCTGATTCTGCATTAAAATAAACCTGATGTGATGTCTGCTTTTTACATAACTTTGTTACTAGAGGTGAACACACAAAAAAAACAGATAAGTACTTTTGATGGTGTATAAGCAACAGTTTTGAGGAATATTTCTGATATGTTTGGTTAAAGCTTGAAGGTTTTCTTGACAAGGTTAGCCCAAAAGCACAATCACAAAATATCTCCAAAGACACTTAAAAGCAATAAAAATATTGTTTTTAGAAAACATACTTTAAAGTATGTGCAGTACAGCATCCAAAACTGCATCCAGAAACACACACACTCACACAGAGGACACAACCCAAAAAATGTAAATATGTTCAGACAAGACATAGGGCACATTATCCAAAAGCCACTACATTCATTTCCGGTGCAGATTAAGCTTGGAAAATGTACCATTAATACTTTCCATGAAACATCCCCTTTAATCTCCTGATCAAATTTTAGGTTTAAGCTTTAATACATGAGATTTACCTGGTGCAGACATGCAGCGAGCAAGGGGGTACGGCAGGGGATATCATTTCAACAGCAAAAAAAAACTACAATTGTTCCAGATTTTTGTGGAATTCTTCAAGCACATTTTTTGGATGTGCATTAACCAATACAGACAAGAAAAAATTAAGAAAGGAGCACATCTGTGTGTAACAGTCTGGAAGTGGGATATATGGCTCAATGTTATTTCAAGTTCACATTCATCTCTTCACCGTCCAGGATATTTCACATTTCACAATTATCCCTTTCATTAAAAAATCCAAAATGTTTGTAGTGTTTGTGTTGGTGTTGAAATAAATTCGAAGTCTAGAAAAATTATAACAGTTGTTTAAATATTTCAAAATACCACCAGAGTTATAGCTCATATCAAGCATTTACTATTTAATCTTTAGAAAACTAAAAAGAAAAAAAGAACTACTTGGGAAAAACCAAACATGCAGGCCAAGTTGAACTCTGGAGAGCCACTGGTCGATTAAGTAGTCGAGGGTGAAGAGGGGAGAAGGACTGTGATGGAAAAGTGACTGACAGACAAAAATATGTCCGACAAAAAGGTATGATCTCCACGTTGACTGGTTGGCGCCATGACAACAAGACAAGCAGGCAGCCCTTTAGACCAAAAACCATGGAGACAAAAAATGAGGGAAGGAGGACGTGTGCAGCAAGCTTGGAAATGGTAGGTTGTTTCAGAGGCAGCGCATCAGTTGTTATTGTTTACCTTAATAAGGATCTCAAATGTAAACATACTAGTGAAGACATAGTCTGCATAGCCTAGGATCTGAGGAGGCAATCAGAGTGACATAAGCACGCAGGGTTACTGAAGCTCTACCCAGCACAGCACAACACAGCACAGAGGTCATTTACCTTCAACAGGATCTCAACAGTAAAGATTGCGGTGAAAGCATAGTCAAAATAACCAAGTATCTGCAAGAGGCAATGCACAAGTTCAAGTCATCAAGTCATTCCAGAATAACAGCACAGTGAGATTCAGTTTATAAATGCAGTTTGGGCCATTTCAGACCAAATCAGACATCAATGCGATCACCCCAAGTTAGTGTGGCTGTGTGTATGCCTATTTGCAGCCCCCCTTTTCCCTGTTGTCCACATAGCCACAGCAAAACCTAAATGTCCACATTTAAATGATGAGAGAACTTGTCTTTACACTGCAGAGTCTGATTTGGTCTGAATGGGGCCTGATAGTCTAACAAAAATGAAAAATAATTGTTAGCATATTAAAGTTGTATGAGGCAAGACTTTAGTGTGAAATTAGTGTAAGCATTTTAACAATTTGTCATTGTATCACATAGAGTTTCTAAACCATAAGTCAAGATTTATAACTGTGGTGAAGATTAAATTCCCAACCTTGTTGAGAACAGCAGTAGCTGGTCTTCTAAGCAAAAATAGTTGGTAATTCAAATTTAAGAGGGAAATAAAACTCTCTTAAATCTCTTTTACAGCAATGAACAATAACTGAATCTAGAAACCTTCACTCACCAAAGTTACATCTTTTGCCAGTAGTCCATGCCACAAATGTGCTGTAATTTGTCATCATTTTACATCATACCTCAGAGATGAATTCATCATAAAAAAAACATTTTATTAAAGTGTCAAGCCCTCTAATATTAAATTAGAGGTTGTGGAAACATTTTAGTACTGGTGCAGTACTGAGTGGCATTATAAAAAATTTAAAATTTGTTGTGGCTTTGAGGGAATAAAAATCAGCTAAAAAAATCACTGCTGGTCCCGCATATTGGTAAATCCACATAACTTCATAGCATGAAAATGCTGCTCATGTACTTTGTACTCCTCTGTTGTTATTTGTTATTTGATTGTCACTTACAAAATCATTTTTTGCCCTTTTCACAGAAGACATTGTGAATGACACAAATGTTCTGTTCTATTCAAGTGTCCCATTAACTCACAAGTGTGTGACAATGAGCCAGCATGAACAATATCAGGACCCTGACACTAGAGTAGTTAAATAGAATCCAGTCATATTAATACATTTTTTTTTAAACCTGTCATTTTTCCATTTTTCCAGGCCCAAATGTCTTCTTTGATAAAAAATGACTGTCAGCTACAGTGAGACAATTAAACCCTCCAATGATAAGTTCAAAATAGCAGGACAGGACAGTTTAAGACTTCAGTCTCAATGATTGTTTGGTTGTACGTACGATATTTCGAGCAGAGAAGTTGCGTATTGGGTCCTCAGCAGCTAGAGAGACTGAGCTCAGCATGATGAAGACGAGGATAAGGTTAGTGAAGATCTGATGGTTGATCAGCTTATGGCAGAACACACGAAACCTAAGAAAGTAAAACAGAGAGTACAATTGAACAGGAGCTCTGTTTTTGTGACCCATCTTTATTTGTTTGTTATGATTTTATTTCTTCTTGTGACTCACGGGTTAGTGCTGCTGAAGATGAAGAAGGCACTGCCCGATGGGATTGGTGGAGTCTTCTCTTTGATGGTGAGTTCAGACAGCCTCTGAGGGCGGGGGCCAGACGGGACTTCTGGGAGGTCATCATTATTGTCATCATCCTCACTCACTAATAAACAGAACGGCCTTTTTAATGCCTCTTTCATGTTTAACATTATGGGTAGTGTTAAATAGCAGGGTCATGTTTTGTCTCCTCCTCCTCATATTTTGTAACATTTTGTTTTGATCCACTTTTTCACTCTGAGATATGATCTTAGTATGTCAATGTAGTTTTCTCCTAACATCCAGAACAATTTAATTTAATGAGTGGTAATACTGGCACATTCTGCATAATTCGTTCTCCCTGCATCATACAGGTAGCTAAAGCTGGAGCTGATGCCACAATCAAAACTCTACCTGACTGTAGTTGTTGAAAAATACTAGAGAACTCTACTCCTCATTTTTTTAATTGTTGAAACTTGCAGTCAGTCATAGAACAATAAAATTGGGTGAACTGAGGGTTAATTTGGTTGGTTAACTTTTACCTGGAGAGTTGATGGCAGGGTACGATTCTTTGTCTTCTTCCAGCAAGACCTCTGCTGGCACCTACACACAGTGGCCAGGTTTAGCACTCAAAAAATGCAAAAATACTGAGAAGATAACTAAATGAATAATACATTATAAGTGAAATGATCTCAAGTTGTTACATCCTGTTAATTATACAGATTACATTATTTATGAAGCAAGCTATTATATATCTTTTACCTTGGTGTCTCCATCCTTGTTTTCTATTATTTCAACTCTCTTATCTGTGCTTGCATCCCTGTTAGGGACAGATGAAACAGAGAGTTATTAGCAAAGGAAAGGGCTATTTTCTTCTGCCAAAAGAAAGAGCTGGTGACAAATGTCTACAAAACCAATTAAAATGTGTAACATTGAGGTGTCTGAAGCTGTACTTGGCACTGTTCTTCCTCTTCTTGGCCTCTTCTTCCTCCTTCTGTGCTGTGTTTAGGCTCTCAGCGTCCGCCAGGTTGTCAACAGCAATGGCCAAGAAAACGTTAAGCAGGATGTCTGGTCATGTGACTCAGGAGAAAATGCTGACCACCATGAAAACCCCACCTGGGCGTTCAGAATGTAAAAAAGCATCATCTGGCTTTACATTGAAGGTTCAGTGTGATAGAGTAAGGGGGATCTATTTGTAGAGTATGGCAGAAGTAGAATGTAATATATGTTTTCATTTATGTAGTATACCTGGACCTTCAAAAACAACTTTTCACAAGTCCCAAAAATGTGTGTTTAATGTATAAGTGTTTGAGAGTCTGTGTGTTTGTTTGTGTGTTTGGGGTGGTGGGTTGTGGCTGGCAGGATACAGTTTCCACAGATGAAGAGGATGATGAAGTAAATGCAGACCACCATTCCAGAAGATGCCGGACCGCCGTATGCCATGATGCCATCATACATGACCGTATTCCAGTCTTCTCCGGTCAAAATCTGGCAAACACAATGTACAAACAGCAGAAGCCACTTCAGTCACCGTTCTCTGATTGACTTAAAGAAAATGTCTGCCTTGATTTCTTGAGTTTGATTAAGACTGAGAAATCGGATTGATGTGATCATAGCTTCCCTAAGATGATAAACAAGATCTTTTTCACTATCTATCTGTATCAAGGTTGTTCTAATTAAAAGTTGAAAGATAACACGTGTGGGGCTGTGTGTTAACGTGCGGCCACTCTATAAAATCAAGACAATAATATGGTCTCCCTAAATTTGTTGGGACCAGAGATTTAAATAGATTAAAGTGTATTTATTAATCACCACACCCTCAGATTTATATTCCGCTCCACTCAGCCCTTTTCAATTTATCATGCTGCAACAGAATAGCAAGTGTGCTCAGAGATGCCCACACAGTCTGTCCATGCAAAATTAAAATAGGACCCAAAGATTTCTTGGTCAGATGGCTGAGATATGTCTAGCTTTAAAACCTCAGTGCCTGCACTGTCTGGTTAAGTAGGCCTGTAGATGCCTTAAGAAAATAAAAGCATTTGGGATTTTTTTTTTTTTTTTGTGTACACATCTTGCAGATGGTATCTGAATGAAGAAAACAAAACCTTACCTGGAACACAGTGAGCAGGGCCTGGGGGAAATTATCAAATGTGCTTCTTTTTGTCACAGTCTCGTCAAAGTTGAACTTGCCCCCAAAGAGCTGCATGCCAAGTAGGGAGAAGATGATAATGAAGAGGAAGAGCAGCAGTAACAGTGAGGCAATGGACTTCATGGAGTTGAGTAGAGAGGCCACCAGGTTACTGAGAGATGCCCAATGACTGGAGAGGAATGAACATACATTAAGTAAACAGACACATAATGCCAAAAACACTCACACACACACACACACTTCCACACTCACACTCACACATACACACGCGCCCCCACACTCACACACACACACACACACACACACACACACACACACACACACACACACACACACTGCTTTAGGTAACAAGAAGGAAATATGGAACTGATAAAAATTGGTAAGATGAGACATGAAGACCATTTTCAGCACTACTATTTCAATGTTTATGTTGTATCTCCTTTGTGGAGTTCCTCTTTTAAAGACAAAGGTAAGACATAATAAATTTTTAATTAATTTTGCCCCTGCTGTGGCTTGCTTTATAACTATTAAGATGTCTCCAGAAAACAAACAAAAGACTTAGGTTTCCCACCGTGTGACCTTGAAGATCCTGAGGAGTCGTACACAGCGGAAAACAGAGATTCCCAGTGGAGACATGATGGCCAGCTCCACCAGGATGGTCTCTACGATGCCTCCACACACCACGAAACAGTCAAAGCGGTTAAACAGGGACACGAAGTATGCCTGCAGCCCCAAACTGTACATCTTCACCAGCATCTCCAGGGTGAACATTGCCAGAAGAACTTTGTTGGCTACGTCTGGAGAGGAGAAGACTTACTTTAGGGACAAAATATTAAACATCTCACAGTTGAACAAAGTCAGACCTGAATACACATTTTAGAACCAAACAGAGTATGACAGAGAAAAATAGATACCCTGTACTTCAGTCAGCCAGTCTGGCTGGTTATAGTGCTCTGAGGCAATGGTGAGAGTGTTGAGGAAGACCAAGATGATGACCAGCCAATAAAACGACACAGATTTCACAGCTGCACGACACTTCCTGCGACAGAAGCGGTTCCAGCGGCGCCACTGACGACTGACAGACAAATAAGAAAAATAAGAAATAAAAAACTCACAAGAGTTTGGCTCCAAAGTTAAACGTAATTGAGTCACAAAGAAAAGAATATTTTTATTTTAAAGAAAGTGGAAAATCTATTTAATACAGCACAGAAATAAACTCTCCTGACTTTTTGTAACTCATATATATGCATTTGATTGTAATATTTTTTTTTCACATATGCACTCACACGTGGTGACATCACTGAAAACACAATATCACACAATACAGTGTAGATCATATAAGTAAAACTATTTTTAAGGAGGACTGGCGTTGATTTTAGGCAAGTTAACAGGAAAAAAACACAAACATGAAACTGTACTGTGATCAGGATGGTTTGTTGGAAATGAATGATGACAGATGCTGGATAAACCACATAAAAGTCCGATGGAAACACTGGGGGTCGCAGCAATTCAAGGATTGAGTCGTGCATATGAAACAAATGAATGATGGGGACATTTACCATGCAGTGTCTCAGAGTACCAAGATACCAACCTGCACTTTGACTTAGTAATTTTTTGACTGGGGAGAACAAAAGATGAGGAAACTTTAATTAAAGGGCAACATGTGCGCTGTGTTTGAGTCACATTTTTAAAAAAGCCATTGCTTCCATCAACTGTCCTTCATTTGGTCGATGATAAGAACCTCTTTTTATGAGCCTGTAACGGCAACATGTCACACTCACCACAGTGGTCCACAGCAGGGAGATTTGTCCTCCGCTCCATCATGATTCTCTGTGTTAACGGACTCCGTCTCACTGGTGGGTATGCTTGCTGTGGTGTCACACACACATACACACAAAAATGTAGGATGACAAAGTGTTGACGCAGAGGTTTAGGTTATATAAACTGTGACCTGATGGAAATGGATTTTTCCCTTGAATTTCACATGATAGATTTTCTTTTTACACTCATGCAATTTTGGTTTGGCTTGGTTTTGTGAAAAAATTGCCAGAAACATTTCAGTAATCTTCTATAGAGAGAATCACACACTCGAAACTTTAACAGTGTAGTGCAATCCGCAATGCAAATCTTCATGCTTCAAAAAACCTTGATCTTTTAGATTTTTGCCATTGATTGAAAGAACTTAATGTGGAAGCAGAAATTATATCCTTTCTTCATGTGTCACACAGCTTATATGCCAAGCCAAACCAACAGGGAACACAAGCAAAAAAAAAAAAAAAATAGCCAGTGTAGAAAGAAATATTGAGATGACTCCTTCTCAAAGTTTGACCTTAATGAAAAGGAAATTCTGCTTTTTCCTTAATTATGGAATATTTTTGTTTCGCTTGTAGAGAGTGATGGTATCCAATTTAGGACATATTCTTGATCTCACAATTGCACAGTGTAAAACTAACTGTCCTTTTTGGTGGGCACTGCAAAATGATGTAGAAGGTTTTTGCATAAATCAAGTCACAGCGAGTACATGCTGCCAGGCCTAAGTCACACTGGACATTGTAAATAATTCTTGTTTTTTTTAAAAAAAAAAAAAAGAAACAAAAAAAACCCCCACCTATAATTAGAAATCTTATCAGAAAAAAAATGTAGCTCGGATCAAAGAGTTTCTTAGGTTGAGTGTTAAATCTTTTCAGCACTGATGCCTTGTTTGATCTAAATATTTGATCAAATATTTGTTCCAGGTCTATAGGCTGCAACAAGTATTAGTTAGCAAGTCACAGGGTTACCACATACAGTATATTAGAAATCGTATATACTGTACATGCATAACATGTTGGCCTTTAAGTGACAAATGACAGAAATGAAGAAATGATTATGATTGGATAAAGGATATTGAAACTTGTGCTTATTTGTGTATTAACTAAAAATGCTAATACATTTCTATAAATTGCGATCCATTCCAAAGTGTCAGGACGGATTATGTAAACTGATACAAAAATAAACAGTTTAATAAATTTTACGAGAAAAAAATGTTTTAGCATGTGAGGCATGTCCTGTGGCAAAGAACTGACTGACTAACTTTGAATACATAGTTTTGCATGATTTACATCGGACTTAGTCACATGGTAACTAAATTATTCATTTAAAAAAACCCTGTATCTAGAGCAACAAAACTCTGCATTCAAATTTAGTCAAGAAATATTTTATACTGCATCCTTTAACACTCTTAAAGTGCTACAGTATCTGTGCTTCTTTGTTATTAATATGCAAAAAATTAATTAAATCATGCTCAAGAGGAATGGCGATCTCTGCTGTTGTAATTGTCTCTGTTAGTGCTATTGTTCATTAAATTAAAAGCCACATTTTCCATAAATATATTTGCTTCAAGATATTGCTGCTCAGTACAAATCCCCCCAACAACCTTTTGTCTGGTCTTGTGTAGAAAGTGCTGATTCATTTCACTGTTAATTAGGATTTGCTGGTTACGGAACAAATAATGATGCAAATGAGTTCAGTGACAATGGCTGATGACAATGATGTGAGGAGATTGTGAAAAAAACAACAGAGGGCATGCGAGCACAAAAACAAAAGCATAAGCAAAGCACACGCAGGCAGAGGCAACCTTCAAGATGAGCTGTTCTCATGAACATGCGCAAAAAACACACACACACTCCCAGACACACACAAACACATTTACCCTGTGTCTCTGTGGACTGAGTGAACCAGCCAAACTTTCCTTTCTTCTTCTCAGTGAGGTCAGCCAGTGTGACCCCTTGATGTTACCAACATGCAGTTCACACAGCCAGACAGCAGAGGAAGCAGTGAGTCAGTACACAACAGAACAAGAGAGGAATGAACGGCAAGAGACAACTGCAATACAAACTACAGACACAGCTACCATGTCCAGAAAAGCTAAATGTGTACAGGATGTATAGTGAGATCTTCTTGGCATAGCAGCCTGACAGCAGAATCTAAGTCTGGATTATGTGTCCTACATCAGCAAAATTAATTTTATTTTCTTTGGCATGAAGGGGACTGGCAAGTAACATTCAGAAAAGGTCTAAGACGACACTATGTAATAGCCAACTGGTTTTAATAGATTAAAAACTAATGACACAATTTACTGACATTTTTTACAAAATCTTTGCTAACTAAAGCATGATAGTATTATGTATCACTTTGCCTCAGAAATAACAATTAATGTCAGCCAATGAAAACCAAGAAATTGCTACAGAAATGGCAATATGTATCTGAGATAGTTTTAACCAAACTAAACCTAGGATGCATCCATGTGGCCCTTGCAAACCAGTAACATGCACATTGCTAAAGAGGAGGGCAAATAGTCACCAAAAGGCAGGCTAACAACAACTGTCTATATCCAGTGAGCAAGACTACCTTTAGTTTGTCCCCTGGAGATCAAGTTAAAGTTTAATTAATTATGATTTCTGGACAGAGTACCTATTAATACAGTTTTAAACCAGAGAGGTTTAGCAATAAACAAGACTCCTGTAGGAAAACAAAAGATGAAAGGCAGAGAAGAGAACAATTGTTTGGGACAAGAGAAAATATGAAGAGACAAAAGAAAGACAAAGGAGACAGAGGGAGAAAACTAACATTAGCAGCAATCTACAGTCAGGGGCGAATTCACCAGGAATGGACTGAGTGCATCATAAATGGAGTGTCACTTGCAACTGCTATCAGCTCTGTCTCATGGTCTGATTCATAAAAGATACTGTGTTAAAAATATTGAAATACAAACACATGAAAAAGTTTGCATTTGAATGCAATTTGCCCTCATTTTGGCTCTGATTGCAATTTCTGGCAGATTACTGAATGACTACTGTGTACACCCAGTCATGGTGCTGAGTCACTCTTTGATGGGTTGAGGCTATGCCAATAGTAATCACTTCATATGCCTTTAACTTTTGGTTGGGTATTCAATTTTTTTTCACTTTTAAGTTTAGTAGAAATTTAATTCTCATTTTAACTCTTACTCTGTATACTCAAAGTTTTAAAAAGTGACTTTGAGTGTGTTTTCAAAATTCCAATAGAATACTATGACATACAATACCTTACTTTTTTTAAATGGTTTAAAGTAGCGCAATCCTTCTGTGAATTCACCCCACAGTTTTTATTACAAGGCACACAGACACTAAAGGAATTAAGGTTAGAAAGTTAGTGTGTTGTCTCATGTGTCTAGTCTATAACAACAGCATAAGTAAAAGCGGGGTGACACTGCGGCACATTTAAAAAAAAAAAAAAAAGACAGGTACATCTACTGACTGCACTGAACTGTGAGTGGTTTTAAGGCACTCCAGTGGTACTAGAAAAGAGGGAAGGCTGCAAGCAACAGTAACGCAGGCCAAAACACTACACCTATTTAGACACTTTCTCTGTAATTAAGTCTTAGTACAAGTCTCACTACTTACATGCTCTATGAAAGCTGATAGATCTTTAATAATTTGATAAAAAACAGGACACTGTTATTAATGACATGACCAGTCTCCAGTCGGAGCAGTCTGTTATCAGCTGCTGTGAACTTTAAAAAGCACTCCATCAATTTGGCTGTGTGTTTCTTTACTAATGGTGAGCTCACAATGTGCAGCTTACAAAAAGTCAATACAGCAGAACAAGACATGAAGCTTTTTTTATTTTTCAGAGTTTATTCTCAAAACATGTTGCTTACATTATCCACAGTGCAACCCAACTGCCTACAATTGGGTTTTATGGCACTCTATCTCTAACCATTTCGAATCAAAAGCTATCACTAATTTCAATAAAACTAGATCACATTTAAGCAAAATTGTTTCCTGGTTTTTGCCTTAATGTTCTCAGACTGTTCTGCTTGAAGTTACTGCTATTTATATACAAGATGAACGTACAGCTTTACGTGTTGCTAATGTAACATGTAGCTACTAGTTAGCTGTGTTCACTATGCAGCTACCTAACTCTGCTTGTGAGGGACCAATGCTACTCTGAACACTAGGAAGTGCAGATTTTAGCTTTCAAGTTCTGGGCAGGGGGGAGTGGGCACCCGAACCAGAGTAGGGATAGAGGGCAATGTGAACAGGTTACTTCAAGAAGTGTAAAGGACAAAACATTGTTATGATGTGTCTAAGTTTTGGTATAAGTAAGCGCAAACATGACTTAGACAAAACTGTTACTGGGATTTAAATGTATGACAGTGGTGTTGCACTAATAAACACACAAAGTATATATTTTTTCACAGGAAGGTAAAATAGTTTGTTGCATTTAAGGCCTAAGACACAAGAAATCAACAAAATTGAAGATGGGCAATCTGTCAATCACAGACACACAAACTCTGAATCTGTGATTTGTATTTGAGGGTAAGAATTTTGATAAACAGTTCTGTGTCAATGCCTGACACACAGTTAAACACATTACATACATTTATGTCACTGCTTTTTATTTTATTCATGTAAAATGGCGATGGTTGCCATGTAATCTAACCTGCAATTTCAACAGCTTCAAATCTTATGTTACACATATAAGAAAACAAAGCAAAAAAAGATAAAAAGGCATTTTTCTGATCATCTTATGCAAGTGTGCATGTGTGTGTGTGTGTGTGTGTGTGTGTGTGTGTATGAACGTACAGCAAATATACATGTATGTGGGTACCAGTGTTGGGACCAACGCGTTATTAAGTAACACATTACAGTAACTACATTACTTTTG
Source organism: Acanthurus lineatus (assembly GCA_029814665.1). NCBI lineage: Eukaryota > Metazoa > Chordata > Actinopteri > Acanthuriformes > Acanthuridae > Acanthurus > Acanthurus lineatus. Next base: position 12,336,925 of record JAPZDV010000002.1, on the reverse strand, counting down.
CAGTAACGAGTACCGTAACTAATTACTTTGTCAAAATCAGTACCGCGTTTATCATTACTGCGATTTAAACAGGCTCGTTACTCGTTACTTCACGTGCATTACTCAGAATTACAGTTTCTGCGGTGGACATGAAGCGCACGTGACGCAGCGACGTGCAAGTGAATGAATGAAAACAACAATGGCAGGCGTGGGATTTCTCTCGTGGAAATATGCACACTATTTTTCCTTTCTGAGGGTAAAAGACGAGAGGAATATTGTGGTGACCTGTAATCTATGTGGAGGTTCAAAAACCCTCTCCACATAGGACTTACATGTAAGCAAGCCAGAGGACTGGCAGCCTCCCTGGCTATCCAGTTAGGGAGGCAATGCATTAATAAGGGAATTAAGAGAAAAAAAAAAATAAAGTTACTATCCCCAGTAACTAGTTACCTTGAAAGTAACAAGTAACTTAAAGTAATTGAGTTACTTTTGAAAGAAGTAACTAGTAACTGTAACTAAGGTACTAATTTATAGTAACTTGCCCAACACTGGTGGGTACATATGTAAATACAGTGCATGAATAAGTACATTAGAAAAAGTCAGTTGATGATCCAAGCATCATCAGTTCTGGATGAGAATATGTATATGTCTCATTTGTGCACCATAAAACAGCTGTCTGCCGTATATTATCTGTACAGCAATTTTGAAACTGAAAATTTATATCTATTTCCTCAAATCTGTGACAAAGAAATAAGTAAGACTGAGTCGGGTGAGAAATAGCTCCTCTCTGGAGCTTAGAGACCCTGCTGTGAGGGAAGATAATGTGACACAAGTACTGTGTACCAATACTTTCCATCTTAATTTTATTGTAAAAAATGCTATATCATTTTAAATATGACCAAACTGAAAAGGTAAATCTAATCTATATCTAAAGATGTGCACTTGTGACGCAGAGTCTAGATGAGAGAAAATATTACAAACAATACAGGATGTAGTTGAGCAAAACAATTTCTGAGAACATCGAGAAGTTCTGTGTCTCAGACTGAAGAACAAAGAACTGAGGTAACACAGATTGAATACGAGGAAGAAGTCAGGTGAAAAAGACATCCACAAGGACTAGAAGTTATGGAAAGAGAGCGGCACTGTGACAAAAAGTGTTCAATGTAAAAACGAAAGACAAATCTGTCTTTTTTCCCTTTGCAGATGTCATTTTGTAATGTGTCTTAATATTTTCAATGCAGTAATTTAGAGAATCAAAGCAAATTATACATAAAAATCTACAGTGTACACAATCACCTGATAAGAGGTGTAATCCTTAATTTCCTATAAAAAAAAAGCCTCTCTGTGTCAATTTTTATGGAACTATTGCATCTTAAAATAATTCTAATGTAAAACAAATGGGGCATTTTTTAGTTTAAAGTTGCTGTAATTAACAGTGTAGGTTTCCTTTAGTTTGTTAATGAATTATTATAGATTATATAAGACTGAATCTAGTACTTACTAATAGCTTTTTGATTTCTTTACAGGATGGAAGACAACTTCTTACAAGGGACAAAGCACATAGTGATCAAGGTGTACAATCAAAAGAGAAATTAAAGGAATGATGTGACATTTCAATTTCCTCTTGGAAGACATTTGTTTAAGAATCCAGTGTAAAAACAACCTGTCCTCCAATATGCTTCTTCCAGGTCAGCATAAGCTAAAGTGCTCTCTGATGCATGCGCGTGCGCACACATACACACACACACACACAAAATCAAACATCCAAATTTATTCCTGTGTATCATGGTGAGCAACACACAAGGTAGCTAAAAAAATAAGGCCACAAATCACACCCATTCCTGTCACCCAATTCCAACATGGAAGTCACAGTTTTTACTGTTGCACCAAACCAAGGGCAGTTTTTCCTTTTAAGACATGTCTAACCAAACCAGCTAACTAATCCAGGATATAAAAAAACAATAGAGAGGCAGTGTTTTACTGACAGTCCTCTCCGGATGGCACACTAGCAGTTATTGTAGATGCTTCAAAAGAAAAGAGATCACAACCTGCATAGAGTGTAACTGTGCAGTGGTCAGTTTTGAAGAAATAAACATGAGCATCCACATGTGTAAAACATTGATGTTCTTTGTTTTGTGTGACATTTTACAATTTCAAACACAGTATTTTACTGTGCAATATGATACTTGGAGAAAGATAGATTCTATTAATGCCTGTAAGTTGGCATATGTATGCAGTCTAGAGTCGACAACATATGATATTACCCCTTTGTGCTGGATGTGAAATTCAATTGTCCTTGTCAGCATGTCATTTCTAACCCATGAATATATCAGCAGAGAAGTTTCACTTGATCACTCTGGAAAAGGCTTGAAAGAGTTGGTCACCATCTAACTGTAGGAAAAATAATGTATGAAAAACATAATATTATACATCAAAGTCTTGAGGTCAGACAGCTGAGTCAAGGCAGTTTGTTCAAGAAAAATAAAGCATTTCCTTTAAGACATATTAAAGGCAAAACATCAGTGAGCTTGTTAGAGTAGAATAACAACCTAGAGAAATAATGGTTTGGCCTCCTCACCTGCTTCCTTTCACTATTAGTGTAGATGTGCACATTTAAAGGCAGAAGAACGTAAGGTTCAGTAACTCAGAATTCTGTTTGCATTCGTCAATTCCCTGCTTTTAGACGAGAACAGAGGTAAAAAATTAATTAAATCCAAGAAACTCACGATTACGCTTGCCCTCTTCGTCTCCATCCTCCTCGTTCTCAGGGTCGATGTCCTCAGCCTGAGTGATCCAGTCCAGGTAGCCCTTCAGGTCTTCCTCTAACTGCTGCTTCTCTCGGAGCTTTTGGAAATCTCCACGGGCCTTAGCTTTCTCTCGCTCTTTGGAAAACTCTCTGGTCGGAGAAAAGCATAATGACAGTTAAACCCAAGTCACACAGTGCTGTAAAAGATTAGAACAGATGCTTTGATGCCTGACAAGCACAAAACAATCGATTAAAAAATTTTCAAAACCTGCGTATCCTCTTCAGGGTCACAGAACCAACAGTTATATGAAATTTAAAATTAAAAAGCTAAACATTTTGAGCCATTACCAATGTGACTAAAACGTGTTTGGTGGAGTTTACCACATCAAGAGAAGTTACGTAAGTCTTTGATTGTTGAAAAAGAAAAAAATACACTTCTCTGCAAAAAAAAAAACAGCACAAAACAAATACAGGCACACCTAGAACCTACCCGCTCAACACACCCAAAACCAGGTTGAGAACAAAAAAGGATCCAAAGATGACAAGACTGACAAAGTAGATCCACGGCAGCTCAAAGCCCATCGCATCATTCATCTAGACAGAAAAATGAGGAAGAAGATTATGCATAATGAAGTGCACAATATTCTTTTTTTTTAATATTTACTTTTTTCTGAAAGTGAATTATTACATGTACAGCCATTAATGTTAAGTCGGCTGTCATTTGCTTATAATCTTTGAAGTACAGTCACATCTTGCTTACTACTCCGGTACTGGTCTTTAAATATAAATTGAATTAAGTGGAGTTTAAAACACAATAACGTCCTCCAGAGGGAAAAAGTTCTCCAACTCTGAGGGGGAAACCAATAGTACAGCAGGAACGGTGACCACTAGAGGGCATTCTATGAGAGACAACTGGGTTCATATTTAGTAGAAGAGGTATTAGAAGATAAAATATCCATTAGTGTGTGTAATGTGACAGAGGCAAATGCCCACACTACACAGCTGAAGTGCCTTTTGATAGAATTGTTTAGTTGATAGAGAGTTGATGGCTGGAGTTTGTTCATTTATTAACACACAACTAGGATTTTACACAGTCCACATAATCTAGCAGTGAGCTTTCCTTCATATTATGTGCATACATGCTACTCTACTCTAATACTCGTACTCCAATAAAAAATAATAATACAGCTGGCATGGCATAGATGACACAAAGTCCCATCTGCCTCCAACCACAGCACCATACATCCACCAATCCTGGTACAATACATAATTAATTTCTGTAGGAAAGGTCAGGGGTCAGATTTAATCCATCCAACTACCTATCTATCTATCTATCATCTTCTTTTAGCTTTGTCAAGTATTCTTCCTTGGCCATTTTAACAGCAGTATTAGCATGGGATTGCCATGGTAACACATACATGCATGAGAGAAGTAAAGAGTGTGCGAGGCTGAGAGAAAAGCAGAAGGACAGCAGAGGAGAGAGAAAGAGAGAGAGAGGGAGAGAGAGAGAGAAGGGGGCGAAAGGTTCATTATTTCAAAGAAGAGGGTCTTCATCAATCAGAGGAAGTGGGTGGATTGTGATGAAAACTCACTCTGAGTTGAGCCTCAATGCTAAGTGTTTTGGCTAATTAAAAGCTGTTACTGATTTTTGCTAATGAGAAGCAAAAGATTTTTTAAAATACTTGTAATCTGAGAGGGGTGATGATTCAGGCTTCAGCTACAGCACTCAATCAGGATTTCTTATTAAGCAACAACACAATGTCATTAGACAATATATAAATAAAGGGCCTCAAAGAGTATGTTTCTTATTGCCTGCGGATTTTCAGTAGACCTTTTATTTATCTCTAAGGCTGCAATGTGAGCTGCATTGACTGGTTTCAGTCCAGTCACTGCACATCTGCACCCTAAGCTTAACTCTCTAGGCGCAGCAGAGCATCAGTAAAGAAAAGCAATTGAAAATAATGGGCTTCAGAGTGCAGGTGTGACACTGCCATCTTCAGACAACACTGTTACTGTTTTAATGCTCTGTATGAAATATGTCACTTTTGTGGCATCTTATTAATTTTGCAAAAGTTGCAGTATTTTGCAGTGTGAATGAAATGTGCCTTGCTTTGCCTATATGACGCAAATTACTTTCATCATGCCAACTTAATGTCACTTATTTCAAAATAAGCTTTTAAGAAATTGGAATACTACAATCAGAACATTTCAGTGTAAAAATGTAATTTCTACAAGATCTACTCACTCACAAAATTCTGTCAGGCTCTCATCATCAAAAATTTTAACAGTAGGACACATTGATTAAAATAACAAAAATTTGGCTCCCAGTTTTGAGTCAGTCATTTTAATGCGGACTGGCAGATTACCCAGTAGAGAACGTCAGTCCAGCCCTCCATGGTGATGCACTGAAACACAGTGAGCATGGCAAATAAAAAATTGTCGAAGTTGGTGATGCCATTGTTGGGGCCTTGCCAACCCTCTCTGCAAGCTGTACCATTGAACAGGCATTGACGGCCGTGCCCTGAGACCGCACACGGTGTCGGCTCTTCTTCTGCAAGAGCACCTATGGAAGGAGAGTGAGACAAATAAATTTATAATATTTCTACTGATGGGGTGAAAAAAAGGTGACAAATAGCTGAAACTGCACAAATATTTACAATATAACAGCCCTCTGCATTTTTTTATTATCTTAGCATTGGTTTTCCATTTGATGTAGAGCTCTTCTTATTGTATTACTGGACATCTGACCATTTACTGTCTCCAGAGACTCTGCCAGCTTGGTTCTTTTGATGTCTGAGGCTGAGTGTGTGTGTACCGATGGCTTTGCTTTGTAACCGGCTTTTCTTTAAATGAACACCTTTCTCTGGCCTTAAATCTCACCTCAAAACCCTTTAAACTAATTTCCTTTCTTCTTAATACCCCTTCACAATTTTAAAATACATGTTGATCACTGTCACAGGTCTCATTCATGCTATTATGTAATCTCCTTTTACCAGTTATAGTGTACTTTGTATTAGCCTCCCGCTACACTAATCGTCTTTTCTTTTGTAAGAATGTATATTTTAATACATATTTTATGATTACACAATTACTGACTTTTTCTTTGATTAGTCAGGAAAGTTATTATAAATTATGATCATTTTAATAATAAACTGTTTCAAAATAAAGATAAACCTTTAAAAAAAAAAAAAGGGCCAGTAGTGGCATCTAGCAGTGTGGTTGCAGATTGAAATCAACTTCAGACCCCTTTCCCCACCCCCCTCTGTCCTAGAACGTACAGTGGACTCTTTTACAATATAGAAAGGCCCCATTTTAGAGCCAGTGTTTGGTTTGTCTCTTCTTGGCTACTGTAAACACATGGCAGTGCAACATGGCAAACACCATAGAACAAAACCTGCTATCTCTGAAGCTATTGAGGGCTCATTCTAAAGTTATGAAAAAACTTTTTTCATATCATTGAAATTTTTCCCATTCTGCCACATTCTAGAAATAGATTCCATGTAAATCCCACACACTGGTCTGCTCTATAACCAAGAAAAGATCATTAGTCCATATGTCCCATTATGGAGGCCTTTAGGTTACACTTTGTTATGAGATGTTCTTTCATCATGCCCTAATCATGTCATCATGCTATCATTATATAACTGTTGCAGAAAATGATGGTACACACAGACACATTAAATACACCCTCCCACACATATACACATAAGCATAGTAAATGTGCCTACAACATGCTTAACTTGAACAATAACTGCATATTTTTGTGTGCACAAAGCCTTGTTTTGCTGTAGGCACATGCCCCCCTTCTCCGCCCGCACACACATAAACATCAGGAGCTAAGTGCCTTTCTCAGGGCCAACAGATCAGACATGAGCGAGGGGGGGATTAAAGGGAGCTTCAATCTTACTCCGTCATGACCTCTCGACTTAAGTCTACAATGGTTCTCCTGACGTCCACAAGCAAACAGATCAAACAGATCAAAGCAAGAAAGAGAGGGAAAGATTAGGTGAAAGGTGTGTGAGAGGGAGGGGTAACAAAGAGAGACACTCTATTAAAATAGCTGTCTTATTTCCACATGGCCCACCACTCCCTGTGACTTAAGCAGCTGCACTCTCCTCTGTCAGCTATTTTAAAATAAGACCATGGTTTTGGGTTTTATGCATGTGTGTATGTCTCTAAGTACTTGAGTTTATGACTGAAGAGAGTTAATCAATTTATCTTGAACAGTTCTGCCACACTGGAAGCAATGCTAGAGGAAAGGTCAAGCCTGTTTATATAATAGCCAGATATTAGTCATTTAATCACTAGATTTAATCCACCATCTGTTGTTCTGTCCTGTTTTCAGCAGCTTGCCACCATTCACATACGAGGTACATGTGTCCATTCATTCTCAGGGATTAAATCCTGTATCTTTCCTAAGATGAGATGTATGCGTCTGCACATACAGTAGGCTAGATGTGAGGCTCAATTTATAAAGAGTTTAAAGGGTAAAAATCAACCTTAAAAAAAACTGCATTAAATTCCACTGGTTAGTCTCATGGCTGAAACTGCAAACAAAAAAAGGCTCAGGCAGGGGGATACTAAAGCAAAACAAAAAAAGAGAAATTATGACAAATTAATAAAACTCTGTGCACAATCATACCTGTTTGTATCACATAGCATGTGGCATGCATTTTGCCAATGAAGAGCTCTAGGCCGATGATCGCATAGATGATAATGACGAAGAGGACCAGCAGAGCAATGTGAAGCAGGGGAACCATTGCTTTAATAATGGAGTTTAAAACCACCTGTAAACCTGCAAACATACACAGAGATCAAGGTCAGAGGAAAGACACAGGTACATACAGAAATAAACATGTACACACAACTTCTCCCTTTTAAGATGTACAGTTAGAGCTGAATTTAAAATTGTTTTTGTTATAGATAAATATTTTTGTTATTTTTCCAATTAAATGATATAGTAAAAGTTAAAAATGCAAATTACAATTTCCTAATTTCCTTGGTGATGTACCTAAATTTCAATTTTTAGAAAGAAAAAAAGAAACACAGCAAATGATTATGAAAAGCTAGAATTAGGCAGTGTTAATATTTTAGTTTTTCTTTAAACGTGAATAAGTTTAAGCCCATTACCAATCTAGTCTATTGATGTCTATTTATTTCTTCATAATCAATTTATAAATCAATCGACTAAATATTTCAGCTCTGCAAAAAGCAACAGCCAGAGTTGAGAAGATACTTGTTTGGCAGGCAGCTGGCAGTGGAACAGTAGGACAACCCTCTGTATATACTGCAGAAGTTTTCACACACACACGCACACATACGCAGACACATGCATATACACACAAAGACAAATAGTACACAGAAAAGCAAACAGACAAATACACATTCATAGAAACACATGCATCTGTCTAATCCATCAGCAGTTGTAAAGGTAGTATGCATATTTCTGAGTTTTATTATTCCACTAAATAGACATTAAAGCCAACAAAGCAGCCTCTATGAAATCAACAAGCAGGAAGAAATAACACAGCTAAAAGTAATAATTTTAAAGATTTTCATTTTTTAATAAATGTCAGCATTTATCACTGAACAATGAGGATTAACTTCTGCAATTACTGCAAATTGCCACAGGTGCCTCCCAATGTAATACAGCAAATATCATCAGGATTGTTACTTCAAGTAAACTGCACACACCACCCAAAAAAGAAAGTGTTCAACCCAAAAAGGGACTGAAAATGTTGTTTCAGCTGTTGAACTCCATCTTTCCCAAAGGTCTTTTCCATCCTAAGAAATGTGACTGATACGTTGCTATGACAACTCAAAGAATACAGACACATTAGGGCAACTTCATGTAAGGTCAATGTGCGCTGGAAACAGAAATAGTAAAGAAAGCAGTCTTTCCTTGTGTGATAAAGAAATTGGGCAGAACAGTAGAGACTGAATAAATGTTTCCTTTTCAGAAAGTGAAGTTTAACATTTTTTTAGATACTTTTGATAGTATCTACACAAATAGATACATTAAAGTCTATTACAGATGTGTTATGTGTGTCTTTAGAGCTAATAAATCATTTATATGCAACTGTTCTAGAGTTTTTAAACCATTTAGTTCAATTTGGAAAAGCAGAAAATGCACAGTTTTAACCATTGACTGTATAAAACACTAAAGACATTAACTAAAGACATCAATGCCACTGAGCCACATCAATGACTCAGAGTGGTTAGCACCTTCAATTTGGTGCCCCACCACATGAGGCACTGCATGCAATTGCAGCAATTATTTATGATTTTTTACACCTGCTTTTGTGGTAATGCCACATTAAAACACCTACCATGAGAAGAACTTTTAGTTCAAAATAACAAAAAAAAAGAATCTATGTCAAACTATGTACTTTACTCTGAATAATCTTCCTCAAAACAGCTAGACACACAGCTAACTTGCATGCCATCTTCACGTAACTGCCAAGCATTAGCTTACACTTTTGTCTCTTAAGAGCATTAGAAATAATATACTTTTATCATACAAACAAAAAAAGCAACTAGCTACTATACCTATACTATATCTACTTACATTTGCAACTGGGACGTCAACCACTGTAGCTGAAACAAATCACTAACATTAAATAAGTTAATTCTTCTTACTAGCACATGGCTACGTTAGCAGCAGTTGCTAGCTGCATTGTTATAAGTCTGCTTGCACTATATTTGCATGAGCTACGCAAGTAAGCTGTCGGCTAATGCTAGAATCCGCCCAAAAATAAAATATAATAAGTAAAGTTCTTTTTGGAGAGGTATGAGCTTCATTCTGTTCCTTCTTGTCTTCTCACAGCAAGACAAACAGTGAGGTATATCAGCGCAGTATTTCATAGGGAGAGTTCTGGCGCGCTGTCACAGATTTTGTTGCCAAGGGTAACTGTCTAAAAGTTAGCTAGTGCTACCTGCATAAGGATGACGATTAAATAGTTGTTTTTTTCCCACTCAGCTCACAAAAGTGTTTTTTGTAATAGTGCCATTCTTTTGCCCTGCAAAGCATAAGGTTACAGATATAATGTATCAATAACTTATCAAAAAAGCACTAACCTTTAATAGCCAAAGTCACAGCTAGCAAGGTGACTGCACTGATTAGCTGTGTCTCCTGAGCTCAACAACAGCAATAAAAATCTAATCTTATCTTGTTGAAAACTACTCAGTCAGTGACTACAACTCTTAACCACGATAAACTTGGCTTTTCTTTTTTCAGAATTTATTTCCTGGTCCACTCCGAAGTTATAAGCTCTCACCTGTAGGGGGCAACATTCAGTCATTTTCAAACCACCATTTTTTCGAGATCGATATGTCCATGAGAGGAAAAAAATAATTTAATAATTTTAGTTGGAAAATAATATTCATATATTATATATTTATATTTATATTTGTTTTTAATGTGTCTATCATCATAACGGACATTTTGATTTGTCATAGCAGAAAAAGCAGAAAAACAAATGTGTTGCTTAAAACACTAACTCTGGCTATTCAAGGGTCCTAGTAAGCCATGGAAACAGCATTCATACCAGGACCCTAAAGCCAGGACAACTATATGAATTTTAGCCATCATAACTTCTTAATAACACCTGTGCTTACTTTGATTGTCAAAAATATGAAAAGGGTGTAACAACCCCTCCATTTCTGCCCACAGTGACTTGCAGGAGCCTGCTGTCTGAGAGGGTTGTTAATCTAATGTGGTGCCGATTGTAAAAGCCTCCATCATAGTCAATTCCTGTACATTGTCTTTCTTTCTCTCTCCTTGGCTGCACTCTTCCAGATTTTGCTTTGGTTTGACATTTTGCTGCTTTGGAAACTAACACATGCACACTGCACACTCACCCGTGCCACTACTTGATGCACTTTCCCTCGACATTCCATGTTCATATAGTTACATCTGTTTATTTATAATAACATAATAACATTGCTGAAATAATTTGACTGATTTCCCTCTCCTGATGACATGGTGCTCAGCTGTTCATTACTTCCAAGTTGCACTTTATTTTTCTGTTTTCAATTTTTTAGCTTTTGAAAATGGTCTAAAGCTAGTGGTATTAGAAAATCAAACATTCTTGTATGACAAATGACTAAACATAACACTGCTATCACATACTTAAACAAGTTTGCTATTGCAGTTCTTTGTTTTGCTAATTTATTTATTGAGGTACTGTCACTGACAAGCTGTTTCTGAGCTGCTTGTTACAAATGGTCTAATGAAATTTAATGAACTCATGTGATAGGTTACATCACAAAAGAACGAAGTAGAAAGTGTAATTAGACAGTGAATCATTTAGAATCACCCACTTCTGTTCCTCAGCAGCATCCTGCCTACAGCCCCCATCCACAAGGATGCCTGTCACTCAATAAGCAGCAGGAAAAATTATTTGAATTTAATGAAGTCTGTGAATATAGAACTATAAAAGCAAAGAAAATTAAAGTAAAGGTATCTCAAATTTATTCTGTCAGTTAGCTTGCTTCTTGCTATATCTTTTTTGCTTGTGTGCATTTGCTGTTTATAGATCAAATTTACTTTTGAATATGTGCACTTTCTATATTCTTTCAGGAAAACAACATTCCAATCTGCATTCTAGTTTTTTCTTTTGTATTCTCTTTCTTTTCCGTGTTGGAGAAGCTAACTGACAGGAAGAATGATTATGCGAGTGGAGCGTAACCATAGTAACTGTATTAGTGTGTGCTGTATTATGACAGTAACTATTGTAAAAGCCTCTGGTATAAACACTTAGGTAAAACTATAATAAATTGATCCCTTAAATTGAGAAAATATTTTGTATAAGGGAAAAAATTACTTTGACTTAGTTTATGCAACTTGCAACCTTTAAGGTTGGAATTTTGAAGGTTGTCATGGTGACTGACTTTGCACTAAGCCTCAATAAAGCTAGAAAAAAGGCTCATAAAAAAACACCTCCTTTTAGAGGACACGGCTTTCTCACTCCGTCTGTGGCCAGTCGATGGAACTCAATGTATGAAGCAAAGCAACAACAATAAAAAAAGGGATAAATGCAGCAATGAAATGGTGGAAATATAGAGATACAACAATAATAATACATACAAGACATGTTTTGATTCTTAGTGTGGTGTGTTTTGTCTAAAGGCCTAGACCTGTTTTTCTAGACTGAAAAAACACCCACTTCTGAAGTAAAAAAAAAAAATTGAAAATACCATTAATTCTTCAAAACCCATAGTATAAAGCATAGAAGAAAATCATGGGAAAATTGTATTTTCACTGCATCTTAAGAGTTTAGATATGTTAGTGGTTCTGCATCCAAATCCAAGTATTTAAATTAAACTAAAGGGAGAGATAACAGAGTTAGTGCAAGGGGAAACGTGAAAGTGGGGGTACTAATTAAGACTTTCTTCACAAAGTCACATTAAAGAGTTAAGATAGCAGTATTTTGAGGAATATATGATCCTTTTATAGAGCTGCTATGGCCAAATATCTACAGTATATGTGCACCAAGCAAGACCTTGAAAAACTACAGCCTACACGGTAAATCATAATATTTTCAACTTAGATTCTGTGCTGAATTGCCTTCTTTGTCCACAAGAAATGTAACAGTGTAGGCAATATCATTTTTCTTTACACAGCAAGGATTTCAACATTCAATGGATAAAGAATACAAAAACATGTTTTGCCTCCTTTGTCTGTTTGGTATCTTTGGTATGAGGCATTTTAGTTTGGCAAATATGGTGAACTAGCTGTGCCAGATCACAGTTTACCTTTGATTTAACATGCTCTGTGTGAAAAGCATCAAATATTTGCATCTAATTTAAAATTACTGTTTTACACTTTTGTCTACATGTGACCAATAACAAATCCACCATTGCTTTCCTGCACTACATACAACTCTGGTAGGACACACTCCAGACCAGAGTGTAGCAGAAATAAAGCTTTGTCAAAATTGCTAGTAGAGGAAGAATTGGAAGAGCAATAAAGTCTGGTAATTTCAAGCTTACAACAGTAAAGCAAGCATGAGTGACTTGCACAGATGGAGTTCAAGGAACACAGTTTTTCTTTTCATTTTGGGCAAACAGTACAGTGATGATCACAGGCGCATGACCTCAGAAGAGCTACTTCAACACACAGCTAACATATTTCCAATTTAAAGGAGTTAAGAACAGATAAACAGGTTATACACTTTAGAGAGACAGATGTGTTTACAGCTTTTCAGCACCTGGCTAAAATACGTCAGTGTCTTTGTGCATTATAGTTTGAGCAAATTTCCATTTGAAATCCATCTTGTAAGCCCCCTGGATGCATTTAAATTTAGCTCCCTTGACAGTGAATAGATACGCTATCCGCCCATAATACATGTAGTATAGACAAGGTATTCCCAGCATAGCTCCACCAAACATCAAAGCAACTAAAGCTTGTAATACCCAGAGTAAATTATGAAACACATGTAAGGATGTGCAGCGTTCTTAAGTAAAAAATTAACTGAGGAGGTCTGTTGAACTCACTGGGAACTCCAGAGACAAGGCGAAGGGGTCGTAGCACGCGAAAGGCTCGAAGGGCCTTGACATCGAACCCCCCAGGTTTGCCTCCAGACTGGCCGCCAGAGTCAGCGTCTTTGGTTATCATCTCCAGAACCACACTGAACAACCTGGAGCAGAGAGAAGACAAGGGGTAAGAGAGGGAGAGGAGAAGTAAAGGTATGAAGGCAGAGGTTTGAGAGAAAAGAGAAAAACAGACCATAAATGATAAAAGCAAAAGAGACAGAAAGCAAAGAACAAAGCCATGATTCCTATTTGTACTTGTGTCTGTGTACATGCACCTGTGTGTGTGTTACATACATGCTTCATGGCTGTCCTTTATGTCTGTGTGTATATACCTTTAGTTTTTAACACTTCATTGCAGCTTACATAGAAGTCTCACCATGACCAGGTGCTCTACTGATAAACCAACACCCTCAACAAGGCCATGTGTGTGTGTTCATGTGTGTAAGCAATTGTTTGTGCATTTAGATGTCCATGTTAGCATATCCCCAAATGTCACTGAACATGACAAGAATAATAAATTTATGATCCACACAAATGAAGGGCAGTTAAATGTTGAGTAAAGATGCTTGTGCAATGTTTAGAAGTGTGTTTACATGTATGAATGTGTCAAATAGAGGGGACTGGGGGCGGGATGGGGAATGATATGAGCAAAGATTTCTATAACATAAGCCCAAGCATATGTTTTTTTGTGTCTGTGTTTGCACAAACTTATTAGATACTCACCCCACTATGACGATAACAAAGTCCAGCATATTCCAGCCATTTCGGACGTAGGAGTTTTGATGCATGACCAGACCATAGGCAATAATCTTCAGAAATGTCTCTATAGTGAAAATGATCAGGAAGGCATATTCTACTGTTTCCTGTAAAGAAAGAAGAGAAGGAGGAAAAACAAGATTGAAGAGTTGGCATAAAAAAGAAAGAAAGACAGAAAAAGATGAAAGTTTTTATTTACATTTAGGTTTAACTAAACTTCAATACAGAAATTCACTTTGGGCTGAATGATGTGCAGGTCAGATGGTCAACAAAAGTATGTATTTTTTTGCTAGCACAGTTGGTATGGCAACTGGTTTCTCATTTTTGTCAAAGCATGAAATATCTTTGACTTGATCTTGTTCAGGACCAGAGCCCCATGACTCCTGCTGACACAGTCAAATCAGGTCTTTAATAACAGAAGCAATCCTGTTGTGTGTGAAGACCCATTCACACTAAGGTTTGTTACAATACATTTAGATTCAGTGCTAATCCTATTCTGTTGCAGAAGCCTGAATAAAAAAGAAGACTAAAAAAAAAAAAAGAAAACAGAAAACTTATGAAATATCCCCTGCAAGCTTAGATTTGATTTGCATATCACCTCTAAAGAACATGCTGTTTGAAACAATTGAAATAAAATAGTGGGAGGTGAAAATAGACTGCCGTGATCGAACAGTGTAAAACAGTAATCCACCATGTCTTTTGCTTAATTGCAGACCTGCTCAGCTGAGTGACAAATAAGAGCAAAAATATGCAGATATTTAGGTGTTTTTGGCTTGCATAAAGAGAATTTCTCGCATTAAATGGCCACTTGTAAGCATGTCTGGAAACTCTTATATAATATTTTATATAATAATGGTTATATTATGACGAAAAATAGTTGTTATAATAATGGTTTATGTTCTAATATGCATCACCGACACAAGTGTTTGTGAGCCAAAGAAACCTGGTGAAATAAGTATGTTTGCATCTCTGTGTGTAGAGATATTATTCCACCCTTCATGTGTGTAATAAAGCTTAGAGATGTAGCAAGAGCAGCAGCAGCCATGCAGAGCTGAATTCATTAATCCAGTTTTATTGATGACACAGACATGAGGAGGGAGCAAAAAAGGACGAGTGATAAATGATGAATTTATCAGATGTGAAATTCACATGCAAGGAAGGAAGTGAATCTGATGAGTGGGTGGACTAAATCTGAGTATATGTGTGTCATGTCCCACTTTCTGAGTTGGAGCCTTAAAAACAAAATGGTTTGGTTCAGGTTTCAATGACTCAAGGTCCAAATACAAGACCTATATGTAACGAAAAAAACAATTAAATTTACAAGTAAGATGTTCAATACTGAGATAATAACAGAGCACAATTTTGTCAAACTGAATACATACTACTGCATGCGTTTTAGGAGTAAGAGTTTTTTTTAAAAAGTTATTACCAGAGAAAGATGTAAGTTTTCTGTTGACATGGTGACACTTTCTGGTTGAGTCATACAGGTAAAAATATGTTTATTTATTTTTGCAATTCAATATATTTTCAAAATAGCCTACATTGTAATTTTGTACATATATATATATATACACACACACACACACACAGTATATATTTATATATATATATATATATGGAAGGAGGAAATATGTTTTTTACTTATGCTGAGAGAACATCAGACATCAAAGGATGTAAGTTTTTCTGATGTAAAAATGTACATAGTCTTTT
>JAPZDV010000002.1:12296386-12321098 GCA_029814665.1 Acanthurus lineatus | reverse complement strand
CTGATGTAAAAATGTACATAGTCTTTTATTTTTTGAGCAATTTTAAATAATTGTATTATAGCTTTTGCTGAAACATTTATTCAAACCTCATACAAGAACAAAAACTGTTATATTCTAGGCAAAGCTAAAACTTGTAGGGCACCTTTTGAGTGCTCAAGGTTTTCATCTAACAGCACTGTAAAACATGAAACACAGAGAGGAGACAGAGGGTGGAGAAAACCTGTATGAAATTGCAGCCTTTATGTCTTGGACAACACTCTGATGCATTCTGGCAACCCTCATAAACACATTACAGGATGTGATGTGTCTTTAATTTGAAGTTTGGAATAAAAAGAGGAATGTTGTACTTGGTAGCAAATAAACAGACAGAGAAACTGATTAGAACTAAAAACAAGGAAAAAGAATAACAGAAAACAGTGTGACAGTATGTTTGATTGACAGATGATGTCTGGAAAATGCAGCGCTGAAACACCAAAGCAGTGGCCGCCTGAGCAACAAAGATGCTGCCAAAAATGATTTTTCAGGGCCACCAAAACAAAATGTCATCCAAAAGATGAGAACTCTTCAGTCAAACTGTTTGTCCTGTTGCATCATCAACATGTTTCCATGGTAACAAGGTGTCTGGTAATGGAAACAGATCCCCGTATGTGGATATTTTCCACACACATTATTGTGCTTACACATTATTTCACTTTCTCACCTTCACTTTCTTTCTCTCTCTCTCTCACAGAAACACCTTTCACTCTCCCACATATCTCTCTTTCCTCTCCCTTTCTCTCCCTGTCTCTCCCACACATAAACTCTCATTCTTTCTCTCTGTGCACATTTCTCTGTCTGTCCACCTCAATGCAAAAGGTTAGTGAGTCGGCAGGTTTTAAGGCCCATTAAGCTAAGCACTTCTCTTGTTAATTCAAAGGACACAAACACACAGACTCACGCAGGCACATCCATGCACGTCAAATGACAGCGACACTAACACGCACTCAGATTTCACACCCACACGCACGCCGGCAGTGAGACAAGCAGTAGTACACACACTTTTGAAAGGCAGCACGCCATCCAGACAGACAGTTTCGCACAGGGATTATAAATGCTCCTGGCAATGGTGACATAGAAACAGCCTTATTTAGGACAGCAGCCACTGTAAAAACACCTCGACTACCCTCATTTTTGTTTATTCATTTATTTCTGCAAGTTTTAGCTCCATGACTGCCTGACTGACTGTTTAATCATTGCATGCACTCTTGTAAATTTCTTTGACTTGTTGTTTTAGTTAATTTAAATAATGTATAAATATTAATGCATAGTCTCTTTAAACTTGTTTAAGCTGTGTTGTGGACACTAAGAGTGCATCCATTTTAACCATGGTAGCAGCAGAGCTCTTGAGATGGCATTGTCACTTCAAAACTTTGATCCAGACTGACATATTGCAACATTGTGTTACTAAGAGTGAATAGTTATGATATTGGTGAACCTTTTACTTCATTCTTCTACCACCATCAGCAGATTAAGACTTCAATACTTAAGTTTGAACTTAAACCTTCAACCATCAACCTTAGCTGTTAGCATGCTAACACGCTAAAGGACTGTAACCACAGTATGCTAAACATTAGCATGTTAGTATTGTCATCATTGGCATGTTAGCATGCTGAGGTAGCTTTTGGCTGCATGGCTCAGCATGGTTTGCAGTATATGCAGCGGTAATGTAAAAAATTCCCAGTTCTTTCTAAGTTGACCCAAAACATGCAAAAATCAGTTCTATGGTCATTTTATTCTGCAAATTAGTCCAGATGCTCCAGATGAACAACTCAGCTTCTGTGTTAATATTGATTTTGCTACAATGGCCATGTCTTTGTCTGGCTTCTAATTGTTAACTGGTGTTAGCTGAGTGGTGTGCCATTACAGAAGCTGTGTGATGACCTGTTAAGGTCAACAAGCGCCATGACTCAGAGCTGTTTCACACTGATAAGAGCCTTCGAAGCACACATGAACACACACCTGCCTCCATCCTATTTAACATTCTTGTTCCATCCTCTGGTTGTTTACACAAGACTGAAATGTCCCCTCCTTTGCTTGGTGGACAGCTGACAAAGTGTGTGTGCGTATGTGTGTGGTTCACTTAACTGCATTCAGGTTGTGACCCGAGAGCAGGACTGATAATCAACAGTGCTGCATCTGAAGAATGGAGATTACTGCAGGACAATGAAGGCAATGGATCACACACAGTCTTACATATTGAATTACATGCACAGACAGAAACGCACACACGTAGTGAAAACAGTGCATAGAGAGTAGTAAGTAATGAATTGAACACCTAACAAACCTGTCAGGTATTCAAAACAAAATCAAAAGAGAGAAAAATAATATTTAAAAAATGTATTTATCTATTCACTCAGTGTTAACTTTACAGATCCCCCCAATTACATTAGGACATTGTTTTATGCCAGCATATATCATTTAATTGTTATCATAAGATCCTGTAACATAACAGATACATAACATTATACATCATGTAATACCTATTTGCTGTGTTTTAAATGTGCTCTGCAGTAAAAGGCTACATAAAAATTTTAAATTCTGTAGACCAGACTGAGTTCAATATTACACACTTTTTATCATCAGCAGACTCTTCCCAAAGAGCCTAAAAGTCTACTGTATTTCATGGGTTTTCTTTAAAATGAAATGAAATTTCTTTTTCATTACACAAATGCAGTATAAACTAACAGTAGTTTTTTCAACCACCTTAAGCGAAATAAAAAATAAAAGCACTGACAAATCGAATCATGAAGACACAACACGTGCAGCAGAAAGCAGTTTTCAGAGTGAAAGTGAATGTGTACAATGTTGTTAATGAGAATAAAACACTTCCTGCAGCTGCTTCACATTATAAGCTTTCCAATGAAAGGATTGGATTATGGTTTTACCATGAAGCAGCTGCAGGAAGAGCTGCATGATCACCACTTTGGGTAGCTCAGTTTAGTTTAGTTAAGTTTATTGGTTTTATTTACATCAGGGGCCATGTACAAAATTCATTAACCCCAAAAAGGGGACAGCTGCTTTGCACCTGATTCAGTTTCCAGTCAAAGTTCATCTGCAGTACCTGAGTTTCTTGTAGATTTAACTGCATAGAGACACCATATGTCAACTTTCTTATTATAAAAAAATAGTTCTAGAGAGCTTTTTGTTGAGTTATATGTAAACTGCAAGGAATAAATACAACAGTTAAAGTTATTGTTTCTTGACTGATCTTGTTTCCTGTGTTAGAGTCTAGTGAGGAACTCTGCACTAGTGTATTGTCGTAATCTCTTTCTCTGCTTGTAGTACAGCTGTGTTAGGAACTGTTGCCATGGAAATCCAGCTTGTTTCATGTGTGGGCAGAGAGTGAGACTTAAAGTTGGGCTACTCAAGACAACTGCCTCAGGTTCAGCAGCTGAGTATCACAGAATAGTCGATTAGTCAACAATATGCATTTCTGTAGACTATTCACTTATCTCTAGTTTTAATACAGTGCAGTAATAAACCAGTGGTAATCATCATCAGCTGATATGGAACTGGGGACCCTGTGGGCAGTCACTATTGACAAGTCATAGTTGTCATGCACAGCTTAAACAAACCAGTAGACATGAAGCAGGAGACACAAAGAAACATGCCTGTAAGCATCAATGCTCAACTTTAACCAACAGCGTGAAAGCAGTTTACTAAAGCCGACATAATTTGTCTGAAAATTCATTCTCTACATTATGCCTTTTTAAATAAACAGAATGTAAAGTATTTAGAGAAGAATTTTGCTATCCCTGCAAGAAAGCAGTCTCGCTGTTGCTGCAGTCAAACAGCATCTTCAGCTCAAACAGATTTGCTGGGGTTTAGTCCAATCAGATTGCAGGTCGTTTATAAACAGACTGTCAGAGTCAATCAAACGTTGCTTTTTTACTGACTCTCAGGGTGTTCTGACTTACATTCATTAATATTTAATTAATTTTCTTTGAGACTCTAATAAGAATTAATCAGTGTAGTTGGTGAAAAAAAGAGATGTATCTCCCAGGATCAACTAGTTGGCTACCTCTAAAATACATAAAATTCAACAACAAATACATGAGAGACACAACAAACAAAAACCTAACTAAGAATGTAAAAACATAAAAACACAAAATCCAGAGCTCAGGATCCAGTTGGAGTTCTGCAGGTGAAAAAAATCCACATATCCTAATGCAGGCCAGTGAATGATCAGTCCTTTATGCAATGATTCCCAAAATACTATTTTCTTATTCCTTTTTTAAGCCACTAAATGCATTTAAATCTGGATTGCACATATAAGAGGAGAATGGGCATACTTTAAACATGCTAACTATGTTTTAAATAGTTCACATTTTTTTTGAATAAAAATTTTTTATTTTTACAACACATTTTTTCATTCTAAGGATATTTAGTGTAAGATCTTAATAACCAATTTACACTGTTTAATGTGTGTGTTGTTAATGATTTTAAGCCTTAAAGGAGCACACATGTGTTTGGGGTGTGTTTGCTTTGATTGATGAGGTCTTTGCGTCACAGTCTTTGCATTATGCTCATCCAACCGCAGCTCAAAGTACAGTAGAGACGCTTCAGAGAACTATGGAAAATTCCATGAACAGTTAACAGGAGTTAATTACCACTGGTTTCATTTGCTTTGAAGGTAGGAGGTGCATCTGTCCTCCTTTCATTTCCTTAAAGCTTTACCTTCCATGGCTTTAGGATGTGTTTACTCTCCACTAACCACAGCACTACACTGGCACACAAAGCAGAGACAAAACGTAGCAGCTTTATTGATTTAAGGAGGAGCAATGTTCTGTAAGCTCCTAAATCCTCTGTTTTGGGAGCTGGACAAGAAATTTTGGCTGTTGGAGCCAAGAGAGCTCACAGTCTCTGTACAGAGGGCAAACAAAATGTCCCGGATGATGTTTTCAGAGAGACTGCAGCGAGCGTTTTAAGTCAGGATTGACGACTGTTTGCAGTTTGGAGTTCAGTACATTTAAAATAAAAAAATTCTGTGAACTGGTTCGAGGTTCTGTCTCAATCCAATCAGACTTATCCTCTCTATTATCATGGTCTCCACATTTTTTTAATCCTAATGATCGAACCAACCATATCATACTTACCTAACCAGCACAAGTCAACCAGAGTGACTTTGGACAGGTATTTTTAGACATTTTTCAGACTGTTAAGGTTTCAGAACAAAAGGTCATAGGACGTTGCACAGTTGTGGCTGTTGCTGAGGTTTCTGTGTTTGGACAGTTGGCAAGTCACTGTGACATCCAGTGACTGATGGGTATTAATCTGGCTGAACTGAATCAAAACTCCAGTGGTTGTTTCCACAATTAAACTGAGAAAAGAAAGAAAAGTGACCTTGTGTGTTGAGGTTATTCTGTTCAAGGATGCCACTCTGTGATATGAAAAGTCAAAATAACCGACAAAGTAACTGTGAATCATTTTTATTTAGTGAATAATTCTGTTTTTCAAAGGTAATCAAGTGTCGATTTAACTCAAAACGCACAAACTGCTGTTAACATGTAAAAAATAAATCTGGTGTGAGTCAGATTCAATTACAGTCCTAATTATGTACATTCAGTACTGATTGTCAACAGTTTGATGTTTTTTAAAAGCCATTTGAAGTCATTACGTTACAGATATTACTTTCTGGGCATAGAGGCCAACCAGGTGTGAAACACAGAGCAATTAAATAAAAGCACCAT
Source organism: Acanthurus lineatus (assembly GCA_029814665.1). Taxonomy (NCBI): domain Eukaryota; kingdom Metazoa; phylum Chordata; class Actinopteri; order Acanthuriformes; family Acanthuridae; genus Acanthurus; species Acanthurus lineatus. Next base: position 12,315,369 of record JAPZDV010000002.1, on the reverse strand, counting down.
TTGTGAAAGGAGTTTGTTCCGACAAAACTGGCTGTTAAAATAAAATAAAACAATGATGTCACTTCTGAACTGTAAATCATGAACTGCCGCTCTTTGTCTTTCAGTAAGACATCAAACACCTACTTGTTTAAACACAGTGCTACATCAACCCTGTGTTAATGTTCAGTCTGGTTTGTTCTGTAATTGTTGCTGTAATATTACATATATCACCTTGATACGAAAATGTTCTTATAATGTCTTTTACTTTTACAGGAAGATAACGGTAAAAATTAAAACACAACTGACACTTAACACTTTAAAAGTTTATTGGCAGAGGAAAAAGAAAGTTGACTAAATGTAAAGTTTGTGAAGCATGCTTTGTTGTTAAATGTTTTAGATGATGTCATACTAAATTGTTTTGTTGGTTTTGACCTTAGCTCGGAGAACTGCAACCAATCATTTGATGAAGTAAAGGATTATATTCACCAGATGACAGCAGGGCAGAGCAACAAAAATAAGATTAGAGAGGTAGAAAAAGAAAGGAGGAGAGAGAGCAGATGCTTCATGATAGCCAAAATTCTAGGAGGAGGGACCGTAATAGTGGAGACTATGGGGTCCTTCCCAGGAAAAAAAGAGTTGGAGTTAATTTTTTAAAAGTTCACTAAATTAGTTTTTGTATCTAGCATATTTCACCTTTTATATTATGTAAATAATAAGTATTTACTTTGAGAATTTCATGTTAGTTATTTGTGCTACTACTACTACTACTACTAATAATAATAATAATAATAATAATAATGATAAATTTATTGTAAATCTAGTATTCACTCAATAAACTAGCTGCCTCACTGCTAACACAGGAGTTGCAGAACAAGATTTTCATAACATCCTTATTGTTTGTGTGCAGAGCTCCACAAGGAAGGTGCAACTCCAAAATCATATCTTTGGTCTTTGCTACTTTGGCTGTACTTCCCATCTATGACAAAAAATGACCAGTTATTGAGTCAGGGGGCTAAACATCTGATTTGAAGGATGCTGCTAATTTTAGCCAGTACTAGCAAAGCAAGCCATGTCAATATTCATAATAATATCACATGCAATTAACTGATATAATAACTAACTGTATTTAATATAAAAATGTTTAATAAAATATTGTTGTGAGGTGTTTGGATGCAAGCCTGCTGCTATGAACTGCTACTTCTAAAAAATAAAAAACACAATCTCAGGAAAAGGGTGTGTATGTTGATTTACGCAGTGTGATATCATTAGAAAAATAATTTTGATTAATTCAGTCAAATGAATGTTGCTACATTTGAAAAGGGATCTGAACTAAATGTAGCAATAAAATACAATAAAAATACAAAATATATTACAAATCTAGTGGGGTACATGAGTCAAAAGGAAATATAGGGGGAAAATGAAGACCAATACAGAGGAGACAGCAATCAGTGTAATGGATGGCTTAAGGACACACAAAGAAATAGGAAGTCTGCTCACTAATAATCTGTGAACCCTGGGTGAACTCTGAGAGAAATCTCTCTCTCTCTCTGACTATAAATATAGAAATACTTGAAAATTGGTGCACAAAAAGGACAAAACAAGAACAAAAAATTTCTCCTCAGACTTGTTCCAACAGAAGACAATAAACTATAACAACAAATTAAAACACACTCTGATCATTTTTAATCATCATAAAGGGTTATTAGTTTGAATTTCCTGCTATTGCAGTTTCTTTGTGTGGTTAATGTATTGTACACTTTATATAAGGCTGTAAAATGCTAAGAATTTATCACTGCAATGAGAGAAACTGGTAGCAGCAGTGGCAAGTTGGCTGTACTCTGCAAGTGCCACATTATGTTGTGTGAATCTTTGCAGTTATACTAACAAGTCAATTTTTTTTGCCTCGGCCCACCACACATGACCACCTAATTAATTATCTGAATGTGATTTTAACTTTCTGATTTTTTCCCTGAGCGTTTTGATAAATTCCACAGCAATGCAATGTATTAAAATGTTTAAATATGTGTGCATGGGAAAAAGACAAGGAACACCAACTCTTCACAAATTACATATTAAGGGAAAGAAACATACAAAACAAAATAATGCAGTTAACAAGCAAGACAGCTGACTTAAGACACTGACTGCTCTTCATGCAACACTTAGATTGGCATATTAGATAAGAGTAGAAATGTTTACATTTTGCTGTCAACTCCTGATTTAAATGTTTATTGTTACAAAAAAGTAATAGTTTTATACTTTGGTGAATAAAAGAGTCAGATGTCATCACCTGTAGCCAGTAGACAAAGCTTAGCATAAGGCCCGGAGGCAGCGTAAAACACTTTTTAACATCTATTGTCAGGGCTCAGCAGCTATCACAAATTACATGACGCTTTGGGAAGCCAAAAACACAGTTTTTTTTAAAGAGGAACAATCCCATTGACTTACATTACTTTTTGACAAATGTGACTCTAAATGTGTATGTCTCACTCATATACGCTGTAAGTTGTCATCACTAATTGATCCAGAATTTCTTAAAGAAGGAGAAAGTGTACGTAACCCTAACCCTAGAAGACCTTGTTCCATCAGAGTGTTTCTTATATGCTATAAAAAGTGTGTGGAGAGGAACTTTCAATCAAGTCAACTTGTCCAGTTTAAATGTGCATTTGTTCTGAAAACCGCAACCACAAAATATATAAATTTTAACTTTAAAAAGCAAATGATCCCATATAATGATATGTAAACTACTTAAAGTCACAAACTAAAGTAAATATCTGGAAGAAGATTTCCAGAGAGAGTGTCGAATCAGTTTTATTAATATAGCCCAGTATCATTTATCAAAATTTGTTTTAAGGGGTTTTTTACATGTAAGAATGAGTGATAGGAGGTGACAGGTTCTGGCTGTATAAAACACTGACATTCCACAAATGACTGATGCACTCAAAACACATTTTTTCTCAAACACACTTTGATTTCAGTTAAGAGTAAGTATTTAACAATTTGCTTCATGTTTTTCTTTCTGGCTGTATTTTCCATTGCTCTAACTCAGTATAAAACCTGTGTCCATGTGTGTGTGTGTGTGCGTGTCTGTGTGTATGTGTGTGTGCGTTTGTCATTGTTGCCTAAATTGATCAGAGACAAGGGCTGCCCCACCAGCACCATCATGCCTCACCAACCTAATAGATCAGCTGGGACACACAAACACACACACACACACACACAGCAACATGCAGGTTCACTGAATGTCACTTCCCTCTGTGACGATAACACAAGTTGACATAATGCTCAATGCCATGTGGCTCAGGCCAGTCATTGTGTTTGTGTGTGCATGTTTGTGTGTGTTTAAGTTTGGTTATTCAGTCGAACACAGGTCATCCACCACTCCACTCAACTCAACAGGTATTGTATCAAACTTTATCAATCAAACTTTATTTGTAGCATCGCATAATTCTTTCTGCAATCAAGAGCTGCCATGATGTCACTCTCAGTCACATGATGTTAACAGGAAGTCACAAGTCACATTCAAAACAAAACTTTTTAAAACTATCAAATGTATTTGTTCACATTGTTCAGCAAACAAGTAGTGTTGAATAACAGATCAGAAATGTTATGAACTAGAATGAAAAGACTGAATAGATCCTACAGCACCTTAAATAGACTATGACATTAGTAAAGACCAGAAAAACCAACTATTAGGTGTCTTGTCTGTTCTGATCAGGATCACAAAGCTCTGCAGAGATCTACACGCCCTGCTTTGCAGCAGCAGAAGGTGCAGAATCACAGCAAGTAGGATTATGAAGAATCCTCATCAATCCAGTAAGGGACCATTCCAGCTTCTAGACTGGAGAAAGTGACCCTGTCATCATAAAAAGAAAAAGCTTCTTTCATCAGGGTTGTGACCTCTGATCTTTGACCTTCTCAGCCTGGTCTAGCAGATTGTGAATCTAATGCACTATCCTGCACATGGCATATTTGCACTCACCAATGGAAAAAAAATGTAATTGCATGGTTTGCCACAAAATTCTGATTGTTTTATTTGCATATTAAAAATGTCCACAGCCCACCCAAAACTCTAGCCAATTTAACATTTATATTAGTAATGTTATTATTCTTTATCTTTAAAGTTTTGGGGATTTTTTTTCTTATTTTTGCTCTTACTGTAAGTGTTGTATCTCCATATATTTTAATTGTTTTTTAGTGACTGTGTGAAAAATGAAACCTGTATCTTAAAAAAGGTGGTCAAGTGGACTGAACATAACACATGCACGTTGCTGCATGTCATTCTCCTCCATCTCCCTATGTTTCTGGCTTGTCTCTCTACTGTGCAATGAGCACTTTCTGACAACAATATGCTAATATCTGGTCATTAATACAGTAGACAATAAGAATAGCTGAGGTTAATGGGAATTACATTAGTTTTGCGGGTAAATAAAAGTGCATAAATGAAAATTTTGTTGTTATTAATATCAGTGCAAAGTTTGACCACAAACCACCCAACACTTGTTAAGCTATTTCAGTTTGTAACAAAGTTGCAGAATCAACCATCAGATAGACAGTTTTTTGACTGACAAATATATTTGTCTTCCTATATTCACACCGTGGTAATTTATTATAGCAATACTGGTTGAAAAAAACAATAACCATCTAAAGTTTTCTTCTATTCTAGTAATATTGTAGGAAAATGACTCAATATGTCATAAGCAGCTGTGGATGTGTGAGTAATAACTCAGAGCACAGGAGCAAACATGCTGCTGTTGTGGTCAAGCCCTGAGTTATAGTAAGTCCACTGTTTGAGATCTGACAGCTTTAGGCTTCTATTTAAACTTCAATACCTTTGAGATGATGTGATGACTCTGACTAACCTCACAAATGTATATCAATATTTTGTGGATGTCTTTGTTTGTGAAAGTGTTAGAGTGTGTCAGTGTGATTCTGTCAGTGTGCTAGTGTGTCTGAGGCCACGTGCACGTGAACTGGTGCACGTAAGTGAGTCATCCAGGCGGCCAGGAGCAGGCTAATCAGCTCCTATTAGCCTGTGTTCCAATTGCTCTTAATAAGATTAATGAGAGCCAGAGAGGCTGAGGATGTGCTGCTCATGGCTTCAGGAGAAAACGCCAGGCTGAACAATGCAGCCACCATTATCATCTCCACTACTGCTTTTCTTATTTATACAATGAGACTAATGTAGTTTTTCTTGAACAGCATCTGATTTCTAGTACAGCCTGATTTCACCAAGTGGCAAATGAATAACACCCTAAATTCTTGATCATTTTGCATGTTATTACGAGGCATCTCTGCTTTTTGCATGTTATTTAATGCTTTTTGCTTTCAAATTTTTTAGGTGCAGATGTCACAGAGAACAAACTGTCAGGTGGCACAGTTTAAAGACAGAAAACGCCTTTATATGGAGGAGGTGGAGCTTACAATGCATGACATGACATGCAAAATGTCCCCAAAAGAGCCATGCTATTTATGCTTTCCCATAACATCACTTTGTCTAGTATTAAAGCCCTTTTGCACTCATTTAAATCTGTAAAATATTCTAAGCTTCTCTAAAAATCAAGTTCAAAAGGTAAGGTGGGATTATCATCACACACACGCATGCATAGCATGGTACACCCTGTTAACAGAGGAATTAGGTCTTTGCGTGGCTCCATCTCTGTCTCTCTCTGCATGAAATATTCATGAGAAAAACCAGTGTGGTTGTGCTGTGGATGCTTCACTGGGATATTATTTATCTTCACCTGTCCTGTCTATTGACTGCAAGTTAGAGATGCATATTTTGCACATATATAGAAATTTGAAGATTCTGGGTATTATTTCCTGCACAACAATTTGGGAAAATACAAGTTTGCCAAAAAAAAAGTCTAAACAACAGCAGGAGAGGTGATGTGAAATCTTACAGGAAAAATAATGGCCTGGTTTTCATTTAGAAGCAGTTTTGGCAGCTGACCTGTCACTTTTTAGGACTGGATGTGCTGAATGCAAGGACAGAAAAAAAGAAAAAAAGACAGTGGAATTTATTATGAATCATCTGTTGTCTCACAAAGCTGCCATGTGCATTTTTTCACCCAAGAAAAAAGTTGCCAAAGCTGTTGTTAAGTTGTGTGGAAAGTTCAGGTTGAAGGCAATTCTCCATTATACTTTCTGTTGCGTTCATCCAGAAGAGGAAGGAACCAAGAAACCAAGACTGTCAATAATCCTACTTTGTCTTGAAGCACACAGCAGGACAGCGGAGTAGAGAAACAGAGATGTGATCTATACTGTCAGTCTCCCGCCTCTCCTCCACAGCATGTCTGCTTCCCTCATGTCTCTCCCTTTTGGCGGCCCTGTTCCTCTGTCTGCCTCTCTATGACTCTTTGTCTGTTTCTATATTTTTCCCCTTTCTCTCTTTATATCTCATCTGTGGATAAGGGGGGTCTGTCCTGTGATATCATGTTTGATGTAGATGACATAAGATATGAATACAGTGAAGAACACTGCTATGGCTTCTTTTTAATTATTAAAGAGATAAGTGAAACTTGACTCATTTGATAAAAGGGAGGTAAGCCTGAGGTTTACAGAGTTTAACCCAGAGAACAGATAAACAAAAACCAGGCAAGCAAATGTCATGAGGAGGTCAACCTGTAGAATTGGTTGAAGACAGGATTTAACTAAAGAAAGTAAGTATTCCTAAAGTTATTACCAACAAAGTCAGTATAAGTTGTACCAAAAGGGGAATCTACTTAAAAAATTACCTGAAGTACACTATATGTTTACCAAGTTTGCATCAATGTCTTTAAAGAGAAAATATCATCTTAAGTCTTTCATTGTAGCAAGGTTATTTAACGCAACAATCAACAGGCTGTAATTGATAAGACTTGCAGAAACACCAATTTTATCTTGAAAGTTGTTGCATCTGACCTAAATAAGACATCCTGTGTTTTCCCATGTTTCAAAAATCTAGAATATGGCGTATTTGTATAACATGCTGGTGGAAGCAAACACACCATGAAAATAAAGCTTGACCCGTCAGCAACGTAATCCATCACATCATTTTTACTACATCACCACTGCCACGACTCAGCGGTTATTAAGGCTTATGGAGGTCACAGATATTTTAGATAAATCAAAAATGAGACACACATATAATAAAAAAGAGTCACCAGAGGACAGGAGATTTGGAGCTCTGCTAAATCAAGCCAGTCTGGTACATTTTGATTGGAAAAAAGAAAGAAATTTATCATAAAAAAAGGCAACTTGTAGGCCTGTACATTACAGTAGCCTACTCCTCCTTGATGTAAATGCAAGTCTGTTGATGGTGCACCAAAAATATAAAGAAGAAGACTGGTAATGGTAATTTCCTGATTAGGGCACCTTCAGGGTAGGTCTGATGAAGTTGTTGTCCTATTTGCTAAGTTTGTTTCTAGTTTAACTAAAAGTCCATTAAAAAAAAATAACCTTGATCAGTTTGTGACCTCAGCTCTGCCATGTTACTCCATCATGTGATCACATGACTTTTCTCAAGTAAACATCAGGGAAGAAGTCGAAATGTTGCTTTTCACTTACTGTCAAGTATCTTGAAAGGTATTTCTTAAAATTTTAAGAATACTAATCTTTTACCTGGAGTGAAAAAATGTTTTGTCTCTTAAGGTGAAATCAATGTTTAAATCCAACTTTTTCACAGACTGGACTTCTCCTCTGTGCTCCTCTTCTTTGCTAGAACATTCCCTGACTGCACTGTGCAAGGCAGGGAAGTTTTCTGAGTAAAAATTTAAATATTAAATATTTAAATATTAAGTTTCAGCCTTGGCGTTTATTTTAATTTTTCCAGGCTTGTGAGATCAAACAACAGAAAACAATATTTTGATTTTTCCCTTAAGGTTTGCGTAGGGAACCCTGTGCGAGCAAATCACAGAGTAACTGTGCACTATGCTGAGGTCACAAATTGACCTACTGTATATGGTATGAAGCACTGTTGCTATGGTTACCATGCTATGCCACAGATTTAGATTGATGGGTAAAAAATTGACTGTTGGCAAGACTATGAGATATGAGGGAGAAAATGTAAATGGCATCGATATTGCAAATGCCAAATTGCAGCTGCCTGACAGAAAAAGAAGCAACACCATCTTTAAATCACGAGCTGATGATGATGATGATGGAGAAAAAAACCCAGACCAAGAGGCATCTTGCTGCTACATCTGAAAACAGTTTTAAACCAAAATCTACTAACAACAGCTACATGATGAAGTCCTTTTTGTGCCTCTTGAAAATTTTTAATTTGTAAGGTTAATGCTTGAGGTTATGCTAATGACACTGAATTGTCTTCTGGCTACAGCAATTGGGCTTTTAAATAAACATTATAAATTAACCTTTATACATTAAAAATTATATTAAAAAGGAAAGTAACTTAAGTATTTTATTTACCAGGTCAGTTTTTAAGAAAGTGACTGGACTTTTACTTAGATAAATTCGCAGAATACTACATCTATGTCTTACTTTTACCTTTCTATCTCTTCAAGCTTTATGGCATCATCAGTCCAGACAGTATTTATCAACAGTGGAGCAGTGGAGTGAAGTTTAGCCTCTATGCCTTCCTGTTCTCCCTACTGGTTTTCCAATTAAGCCTTAATCCTGAAGCCAAAACAGCACACATGGCTATAAACAGTCAAAACAGCCAGTGCTGGTTCTGGCCAACCACCAAAAGCCATTCGACTAATCCAGAGTTGGTATTAAGATTGACAACTGCGGCAGCATCAGAAGTCTGCTTTGCTATTGGATGTAAACAGTCATGCGTAAGTTGATGTTTCTTTATGAGTCTACATGTGTAAGTGAGTGAAGATACAAACACATGGCGCACATGTTCGTGTTACTGCTGCTGGTCATGGCTGCTCAAAACAGCATTACTTCAAGAAGCAGGTGAGTGAGTTTAAACATGTTATTACCAGACAGACACCAGGTCTCATTCAAAACAGAGGATGAGAAAAAGAGGTAAGAGATCAAGTTCATCTCTCCTTTTCACCTCTCTGCTCTTTTTTCCGTCCTGCTCTAATATCATCCATCCTTTTCTCCACTTTGATTCCTCCCCCTGCTCTCCTGTCCTTATTCTCTCCTCCCATTAGATCCTCACCTACAACATTAATCTCTCCCTTTTCTCTTCTTTCCTCCTTATTCTCCTCGCACTCCTCTGCCCTCACTTGACCACTCTCCTGCCCTCGCTGCTATTTTCTCAATTTCTCGTTCCTCTCTCTCCTCTCAGTCTGCCTCTCGTCTCTTCTCTCCATCTTTTTCTCTCCCCTGTTGAGAGCCTCTCCATGGTCACAGTTGTCACGGCAGCAGGCTGTGCTGGATGTAAAATGAGGTGAAGGAGCAGCACTATGAATATAAACACCCAGGTTGTTAAAATACACACATACAGTTCATGCATGGCAACTTTGAGCCTAGAACATGATAATCACTCACAGAAACATCCACACTCACAACACGTTTTTTTAAAACAAAGCACAAAAACACACATATACAACTTTCATCCACACAAGCTATACCTCATGAATAAAATGGGTAAAAAATTGTGTGCCTATAAAACTACATTTATTTTTATATCCCTTTTTAAATATTTTTAAAGCAAACAAAGCAGACCAGGTGCAAATACAGTCATGTTAAATTTTTGTTAGGATTCCTGCATCACAAACATCCGGTGAGACACGTTTGAAGTGATTGTGCAAACTATTATTGGTCATGATGGAGTAAAATGTGGATTGTACTATGATTGATTTTGTTTCTGTTTAAGCCAAAGGTTTCAACCATTTTTCCTCCCTATTTTTACTTTTATGCTGTCATTATATATAGATTATAGATTCTGCTGAATTTTACGAAAAAAATTATTACTAGAATTTTTTGAGTCACTGACAGACATAAAATTTAATTGGAAAAAATTTTGATTGAATTGATTCTTGCAGAAAATAATGTTGCTAAGTAAAGTTTACAAGCAACAAACAAAAGTATATCAAATACAGAGTAAACTGAGTAAATTCTTTTACAGGCAGAGAAATAATCGCAGACAGTCTGGTTAACAAAATAACTGCCTATTGACTATTTATATTAGAAAATTAACAGGCCGTTATATTGCCATTGTCTTGGTAATCATCCATATTGAAATAGGAACTTAAAAATAATTATTACGAAAGCACAGCAATAAAATTTAAGCCGAACAATCCCTGTTTTAACATCAAGTTCTGACTTTTTGATGAAAGGTATTAAGAAGCTGCTTCTTCACAATATCCCCACTCCTCCACTAATCAAAAGTACTGAATAATGCCTCCACAACAACCTTGATAGCACAGCAACAGATCACAGAGCGGTGAAGCTATTTCAAAAGTAAGAGGAGAAACAAATCTCTGAACTTTAAATCAGATATAACAGTCACAGTGTCCAGTGACTGAGCTCAGCCACACTAATAGTGCTGCAGGTTGAAATGATGCCTGTTCTCGTACAGCCAAACATCCTGCTGATAAGGAGAAAAAACTACAGAGAGAGTTAAGTTCCTGTTTATCCCACAAGCCCTCAACCTGCTTAGATGCAACACATAATCTCTTCATCACATTTCCTGGTCATTTAGTCTACTGGGACTTTCATTATTGACAATGAGCATTTGGGTTAAAAAAATATATAAATTTTTGTGTTTACATTAGGCATGAATTTTAAGACTGATGCTACCATCAAACAACTGCTCATGTCCATCTAAGGCAGGTTCAGGTGGGATCTGGTAAACTAACCTTTGCTTTGTCTGATTTTCTGGGTGAAGCCTGTAGATATAAGCCTGCTATTAGATTACTATTTTAGTTAGTATTCTCCTCCCCTTCTGCTACCTTTCTTCCATACAGCACTGTGGAGACAAGGCTTGCTATGTGAGAAAAACTTTTGCTCAACTTTGTAAACAAATGTGCACACAATTATTTCATTTCACTCTGTTTCTCATTTTCTCATTAAAATTCACTTCAATGAGCTTTACTCAATTTGGGTCATGTCCAGCAGAACACGTTGTTTTTAGTCTCTTGGTCTGGTGTACGAGGCTTAAAGCTGCATTCATTAAGCGTGCTCTGCTCTGCGGCTAATGTCTGAACAAAGTGTGATTTTGGAATATAAAGCTTGTGTGTGTGTGGAAGAGACAGAGACAGACAGACAGTTAGACAAGCAGAGGCTCTGTGTGTGTGTGTGTGTAGGTTTGTGTGTGTGTGTGTGTGTGTGTGTGTGTGTGTGTGTAGGTGTGTGTGTGTGTGTGTGTGTGAGTACTTATATATATGTGTGTGTCCTACATTCCCTGTAGTGTCCCTGGGCTTTTGGGTGCTAAGCAGTCGGTCCAACAGGCCTCCTGACATCTGGGCATCTGTCAGCCCATGGCCTAAAAACCTGTAAAGCCCTTAAAATACACAAACACTTGCATAACAATCAGACATACCCAAACAAATCTTGTTGTAATCAGTGTAAATGTGAATATCCTGATTGTATTTTGTCCAGAAATGAGAAAAAAAATAAGATTGTGTAACAAGAAAAGAAAAGCACTTTCTAATGAGCATTTTGCTCTGACCCACTGAAACCAATATCTGTCCTCTTCAATAAGAGTTTGTGTTGTTGTGAATTTAACAGCATGTTTGCTGTAGTTATACAATAGAGTCTATATTTAACACATAATAATGATGAAGAGGAGTGACAGCTCGGAGAAGCAAGGAAATGACTCATAGTGAGGGAACTGCACTCTAATAAAGCTGCATGATCACAGATGTCCTGAGGCTAATTCAACAGTGGCTGCACTTACACACATGCACTCACACACACACATGCACAAAAACACACAGATATGCACACAGATGCGCAGGTTCTAAAAACAATAAAATGACCTAAAAATTACTCAACAAAACAAAATACTCAATCAACAAGGTTAGCCTGTGATAAAAGATCATGTTTAGAATAATCTCATGCACACACACACATGCACACATGTGTATATACAGACTCACAAGGCTTTATAAACAACTATCTATAGCCCCACAGACATTTGACAGGTCATAGCAGGAACATCACTGTTGTAATTAATAAATGTAAAAATGGCTGTATTGCACTAACCTGAGTCAGTTTCTTGGTCCTGATATTGTCCATGCTGACTCATTCAGATAACTTACACAGTAATTGGATAATTAAAACTGAGTCATTTCTAATATCATTACTTCACCTTTGATTTTCCCGCTACAAGTTCACTGGTCTAATTTGAAAAATGGATGGATGATGTGAATGAAATGTTCTAACACCTTATATGGATTAAAAAAACAGAAAGGTCTTTGGCTGAACCTGTGAATTAAAGGTACAATATGTAAAATAAAAGACGGCAGCACACCAGAGTAGCCCCTAATTGCTGCTGTATTCTGCTTTTAGCTCAATTAGCCATACAGCAAGCGAGGAGGCTGGGCAATCTTGTTAGCATGCTAACTGTAGCATATATCTCATGCAATACATACATGTCTTTGACTTACAGTAATGTCAGAACTGTCCTGAATATATATTTTTTTAATTTTGGTCATTTTTTTGAATGTTTAAAACACATTTTTGGGCCATATTTTACACTTTCATTTTTTATTAAATGACACATAAGGGGAAAATGTGAGGGTTTTTTTTTTATTTCAAACATAACACCACAAGTAACAAAGTCCACCTAGGTGCCTTAAAATACTTTTTTTGTCTAGCAGTTAGCCAAACCAAAATTATTGCATTTATGATAAAGTAGTAGAGAAATAAAGCAAAACCTTTTTGTGTTTTCAATATCTTTATAAGAACAACTTATCAAAAGGGTCAGAAAAATCATAGGATGTGAATTTTATTATTTCAGTGTGTTGCTTACACCTCAACAGCACACATGGTATCAAATACACACATTCATACCGTTACCTATCCAACAAGAAACATTCAAAAACAGTGATTTTAATTAAATTAAAGCAACCCATTATTCTAAAAGTAGGGTTTTTTATGGTTTAAATGACAAAATATTTCAGTACCGCTTCATGCAAACACACACACACACACACAAAGGGGTGAAGACACAAAGACATACGAACACATATATAGACCTGACACATGAAAAAAGAGTGGGCTTCAACAAGGTTTATGAATCTTAAAGAGCATAAACTAGGATTTTCATCCCTCTCTTTTCCTTAAATCTCTCCAACTAAACAGCCATTCTGCCCTTCATTCGAACAGGCTACAGTTTTCTACCAGGAGGAATCTCCAACACTAAAATTTACTGAAACATAATCAGCAATGACAAAACAATCCTGAAAAAAAATGTCTTTTCACATGCACAGACCTATCTTTATCAGAGCTTGTTGAGTCAGTTTGATTCAACCTCCTCCAAAACTTATTTCATTCTTTTATTTTGCTAATTTTAGGACTCGTTCTATTTCTGTCCAGGAGGAGTGTGTGGGCAGTGTGATCTCTTGCTATCTGATCACAGTGTAGAAAACAAAGTCTGTTTCATTCTCTTCACTTTGCGGGTACAAATGGTAGAACAACGTGCCATTTGGTGGACATCTGGATGAAAAACAATGTGAACACTTGAATAAAAAGTCTGATATCACTGTGAATAAGAGCTTCCCACAATGTCATGCTACAACAGAAATTCAATTGTGAAACTGTTGGTGCTTTTTACCAGTGTATCATAGCATTCAATTTAATTTCTATTTTATATCATATAGAGTATTGTATAATCAACAGTGTGTATACGTTACACATGCTGCGTTTTATTACCTCCTTAATGTTATTATGTACATTATGCTTATTGTTCATATCTCTGTCTCTATGCTACATTAAAAGTTCATACATTATGCTGCCTGAAGTTATAAATGTCGAGAACCTCTGATTAACTCAGCCATCGGTCCTACTACAGTTGACTAAATGAGCTAAATATGTATCTACCTTTAAACAACTGACAAATGACAGAAGTGTGACACTTGCATTATTCAATAATACAGTGAAACACTGACCACTGCATTGGAATACATGCTGGGGATGTGTTCGTTGATTTTAGTAACTATATAATAATAATAAATGTAAATACATTACCTTGTGACTTGTAAAATTAAATAATGAGCCATGTTTTCATTGATATTCTGATGTTAAATGCATTGTCAAACTTTTTACCTTAGAAAAACTGCAACTTAAAAGTGGACCAGAGACCAAAAACCAGCACTAAGATACAAAGTAGTACTTGAATCCCCAAAACTGACTGAATTCCTGCACAAAGTATCACTGCCTGTGGTGCTGAGATTAGGAAAAGTAGTTTTCTCCTTAACTCAGAAATGTGTTTTTTCTTATGTATATGTCCCTTTGAATGTAAAATGCTGACAAAACTGATTGTTTGTGCAAAGTTCATAACTAGAGAGGTGTTTTAATATTCCACTGCTGATGGGAAGGCAATGTCTGTGCACTTTTCTTTAATCTGAGATTTAAACCCTTATAATCTAAAGTTTGTATCTTAAAATATTAATGGCCAACATGGGAAAACAAACCTAAAACCACCAGCACAGAGCTGACCTGTCAGCACAGAGAGAGTTTGTATTAGCACAACCACTAACAACGTCTCAGCCACTACCAGTTACAAGCTAACAAGCTAACAAACAAGATCCTAACTACATTTTCCATTATGTTATGTCTGCTAGTCTGCTAGACTTATAACATGTCTGGAGAGGAATTTTAAAAAAACAGCATAAATTTTGTTTTTGCTTGATTTTCATTTTATTTCTAGAAACTTTTGGCTCACCAAACAAACCTTGATGGGGGCTAACTTTGTCTGAGAGCCCCCACTTTGGGCAGCTCTGATTTTCAGTGTGTTTGACTGTGTATGTTTGCATCAAAATGCTGCCCTGAAGGCTGACAACTTGCTAGGTCAACAACCAGTCACATGCTTCCCTATTCCAATCACCAATACAATCAATTAATCTCTCTCTCTCTCTCTCTCTCTCTCTCATTTCAGATGCTTTAAAATGACGTCAGATGTCAAGTACGTATTAAATATAGCTAGATTCATCTTTAAGATAAGATGTTTTTGGAATTATATCACTTTATGTCAGAAGTAGGTAAAGTCACATTATTAATCAAGATGTTTAATGCAGTGTATTCCTATATAAATGTGCTATGATGAGGTGCGTTCTGTCTGCATCTTTCTCACTGTCTTTCTTTAACATACACATTTAAACACACTTGCACAGGAAAAGACACACCCACACTCGCACACACGCAAACACACACATTCACGTGCCTGATGGAGCAGTGTGCTGCTTAGTGTGACTCTCATTTCCCTTCCTCTCTAAACCTTTAATCCCTGACTGAGAGAAAAATGACGCAACCTGACATTCTGTTCTCAGAATTACACACACACACACACACACACACACACACACACACATACATACATACATGCAAACACGGAGGCAAACAGAAAAGTACACATCATGCATGATTGCAATTCACCCACATACACACTGTATGTATAGATGCACAAAAAACACACAAAAGAACCCACACATGTACACACACATACACAGTTTTGACAGATGTATCATCCTCATGTCTTCATGCAGAGAGGTCACAAACATACAAAGTGTGCTTTGATTTTTTTTTTACTGATAAACAACATACACATATAAACACACATCTACCCACACACACACACAGAGACACAAACATACACATACACACACACACAAACACAAACACACACACACATACAACTGAATGAACCCACTCCTGTTCTGCTGTTGTGTATTAACCTGCCCACCTTACAGCATTCAGGTCTTATGATTGCTGTTATACAACCAACTCAAACATCTTTCTGAATCACAGCGAACACAAACATGCAGACAAAAGAATCACTTTATAACATGTGACATAACATTACCAGTGACACAAGCCCTGCTCTTTCAATATGTTTGTTTTGATGGATTTTTGTCCCGACTGCTTTCAAGATGATAATCCCATAAACATAAGCTGCAAGTCTGACAAATGTACTTTTATTCATAACATCAAAATATATTTATTGCACCTATGAAACACAGTTAGTCTGGGCAAAGTGAGAGCTCTGCATATGTACAGCTTTAATTTTAAGGTGTTAATTTTTTTTGCACAATATAAAATTCAGATTACATAAAATTAGTGAAACAGTACATCTTCACACCTCCTTTAAATTGGATCCCATTCAGGCCAAAATTTATAAATGACTTTTGTCTAAGACTTATAAGATTATAAACAAAAAACCATCAAGCTAACTACGTCATCATCTAAGTCATCAGTGGCACCAACATGTTTGCAAATTGAGACAAAACAGTCGAGACTTTAAGTCTACAAGGACTGTGGACAAGGACAAAGTTATAAAACTGAAGCTGAAAGTGAGTCAAACCAGAAGAAACAAGTATGTAGATTTCTTTTCTTTTTTTGTTTCTTTTTGTAGCCAAGTTTATGTGATTCAGTTTACATACAAATGATTGGAATAAGGGTGAATTCTGGGTGCTTTGTGCTTTGTACTTTGACTCGATGTCACAACTAAGCTGGGGCTCAGTGAAACACCCCAGCTGCAGAGTCTGCCTATGATTTTAGTCAGTAAATTATGTGGCTCGTCATCATGCTTTCAACACCGATATGCAACCATGCATTAGATAAAAGATTATTTATCCCTTTGATCTCTGACTCATGCTGTTCATGGGAAGACTCACCCACATGCAGTTAGAATGGACTCCAAAAAGATGAGGGCTGAACATGCACACAAGCAGTCAGTTAACTGGGCCTTCATCTTATGACACTCTGAGGACATTTCAGAGTGTAGAATGCAAACAAACCTGCTTATAATTAAAAGTACGTTAATACGCTTTATACTGTATGTTTTGTTCACGAAAACAGCCCCATCCGCTGTAGCACTGACTATAACACCTTCTCTTTTTATTTCATGCCAGGTTTCTATATACAGCAGGTGCTCAGACGGAGCTAGGCAGTGAGTCAGCATCTTCTTTCCATACAAGCAAAGTGATCAAATTATTCATTGTGATAGAAAGATCCAAGAAAATCACAGTAACACAGACACCTTGGAAAAAATGTATATTTCAAAAGTAGCATTGTGTTTCAGTAAAAACTGAAGAAACTATTTGCCTCCATGGAATTAATATGTATTGTATTTAAAATTACGTTATCTGATATATGTAACTTAATATTGCAACACAATTTAAAGCATATTTTTTCCCTTACTGTTTAGAGTCCTACTATAGAGGGATGGTTTGGTGAGACACACCCACTGGTCCTAAACACACATCCTGCACTGATCAGATGTACTCTGACTAATATGACCTTGTTTATAATTCAGCTTATATACTAATCTGTCACTAACTGATGATGATGTTGCTGCAGTGGTATAGCCGAACTGAATGCAGTTACACTGACAGTGAGCAGTTGAAGTAATCACTGCAGGCTGGCTCCATCTTACACAGAGGTAGCAGATGTGTTGCATTGCAAAATGTTTTCTTATTTGAAAGAAATATACTACTACCACTACTACTACTACTACGACTGATAATAATAATAATAATAATAATAATAATAATAATATATTGCTGTTTAGTGTTTGGGACCTAATAATAATGATGAATTTGTTTTACATTTGTGGGACAAAAAATATTAATAGCAGAGTATTTTTGCATATTTTACTTTAAAATAATTGTAAATTCAAACGCAGCTGTGACCTCTATTACATATACATTCTATATCATGATCAGTTTTCACTGACCTGACTGAGCACCGTGAGGTACATACATGCCTTTAAGCTGTTCATTCATACACTGATACACACTCTGCCTCTTACTACACTCATACGTATAGCAGATTCATATGGGATTATGAGCCGATCATCAGTGTGTGTTAGTCAGCTAGTAGTGGCTGTCATAAGTCTGCTAAATCACTAACTGGCCTAATAGGATATTAATCATTCTCCACTGTGCAGAGGAAGAGGAGGTGGAGGGAAGAGAGGGGGTAACTGTGTTGAACTGAGAAAAGAGGAACTGACAGAGGAGAGGAAACAGAGAAGAAAACAAGAATGGAAAGCGTAGGAAGAGACAGAGGCCCTTAAGTAGACAGAGAGACAGAGTTAGTAATCTGAGAGTACTGGAGAGGGAGAGGGACACAAGAGTGCGAGCAACAAACAACAACAAAAGGTCACAAATAAGAAAAGATTCATTCTGCAGACCTTCGTGATTAATTTCAAATTGCTGCTTGCGTGTTCGATGTGCAGTGACTTCTGATATCTATGCTTGCTCGGATATTCATGTGCAATATCCACACAGACTGAGAGTGAAGTTAGAAATGTGCAGAATGAGGGAATATGTGACATTACATCATGAACACACACTTCTTCTGTTTGTTTAGACACATTTCAGTTTCAGTCAATGCCTTTGGGTATAAATAAAATGAGGAGTCTCTACAAAATATACCATAAATTATACTTTAGATTTCTTTCTTTTGTTGTTGAGTTGTTCTCGTGCTAATTTTGGTAAGCTAAACTGCAGAGAAGCAAATGAGAAGTGATGGGAACGAAGCAAAATTAGAGAACATAGTTCATTTT
This sequence comes from Acanthurus lineatus, assembly GCA_029814665.1. Lineage (NCBI taxonomy): Eukaryota > Metazoa > Chordata > Actinopteri > Acanthuriformes > Acanthuridae > Acanthurus > Acanthurus lineatus. Next base: position 12,296,765 of record JAPZDV010000002.1, on the reverse strand, counting down.
TAAATTTCATTCCAAAAAATGAGCATTTATTTGCATATGAAGTTTATGTCACATAAAAGAAAAGCAAAAGCATGGGATGCAGCATGAGGAGGGGCTCTGTTGTTTTTCCTCCTTATTTATTTCTCCTTTTTAGATTTTATCTAGAACCTTTTTTTGTGAGTTGTATCACCTGTGCCCCAAAAAAACTGAACCTTTATTATTCTGGTGATTTGCAGAAAATTCACATTTGGCAAAAAAAAATCAATTTTAATCAATTTTAAATATTCAAATACAAATCAACTGCAATTTGAAGGAGGAGTTTTACACTAGATAGATAGATAGATAGATAGATAGATAGATAGATAGATAGATAGATAGATAGATAGATAGATAGATAGAT
>JAPZDV010000002.1:12280731-12296286 GCA_029814665.1 Acanthurus lineatus | reverse complement strand
ATAGATAGATAGATAGATAGATAGATAGATAGATAGATAGATAGATAGATAGATAGATAGATAGATAGATAGATATCGTCAGTCAAATAATAATATTAAAAATCTCTTCTCTCACACTTGTAAGCTCTAGCTCTACATCTCTCCGCCCGTCCACCAATCTTCTCATCCACCCATCTCTCTCTCTTCCTCTTTCTCTCAGCAACCTCCACTAATTTATTGACAACTAATCCACTGCCCAGCTTAATCCCTTAACCTCCTCTCTCTCACACACACATACAAACACACACACAACTAGCACACATGCACGCTTTCTCTGTCTTCCTTCACTTGTGAGTTCAACAACAGCCCCAGATGACATGTTCTACTTGTATGAATGGGATGACAATTCTTATTTAACACACAAGGACCGGGCTGCTGCTCAGCAAAAAGGCTTGAAAGGTGCAGGTTAAAAAATATATAAACCATTCCACATATTTTTTGATTATTTTTGTTGCTTTCATGCAACCATTGCTTTTGGCTTGAACATAAAAACAGAAACATGATTTTTTTAAACCTGAAATAAATATTTTAAAATTCATTCAGTTAACTGTTTCAGTGACATAACCGATAGTTTGGAAGTCAACTCTGGTTCAATATTCAACAAATTCGATGTAAACTTAAAACCTCATACATGGAGAATGGACTATACAATGATGTATGACACAGCTGTTAATCTTGGGGAGTAAAAATATTAGCATTATCACATGCTGTATTCTGTGCATGAAGCAGTTGCAAGCAGTAACTTTCATAAGTAAATATTCCAAGTTTCTTCGCTCAGTTATCATCATCATCAACTGAGTTACACATTTTTGTGACCACTGATACATGCACATTTGAGATCTAGTGAATCTCAAATAAAAGCAGCATCGTGTTGGAGTCTGCAAAGACCATTATCACCTGGCCCCTCATAACCGAAACCTCATGTTGAGAATCACCATTTACATTAATTGTGCCTATGGCTACAATCAAGAATCCCATCAGCACTTAAACACAAAAGAAGGCACCTAAGGTTTTTTTTTTTTTTTTTGGACATGTTTTAGAGGGTTGTAAACTTTGAATTCATTCCCGAAGGTTAAGCTGTTAATGCTGCGTACTACTGTGACATTTTGAAGCAACAGTTCATACAAACAGCCTGATCAATGGCCCATTTAAATTGGTTCTCCAGCATGGTAAGGTGCCTGCTCACGGCACCGTTTGAAAGACTGTTACTGCATATGAGTTTTTCACCTCCAACAACACACTACCTCTACTTGTCAGATTTAGCTTCATATGACTTCTCTCTGCTCTGCAAAACAAAGTTAAAGCCAAAATGTGGCCATTCTGACACTGTAAAAGAGATCTATCTATCTTTAAGCCAGGTACAGTTTTAACATTTTTATAGGAGCTGATGAACCTCTTACAATGAGGGAGAAGGAATAGATGTCATTTTAATGACTTAAGTGTTCTGAATACACTTTTATTCTGCCAAAACCATGCCAGACACACATTAGAGAATAAGAATCAGAATAGACTAAAACATAAAAAAGCACCACTGGATGCCGATTTAAAAGCTGTAGCATGAAATCTAATCAGCTTAGCAGAAAAATCCACTACTGACTTTATAATCTGCAGAATTACTGAAATGGAAAGATATTATTCTCATTTGAGGTGCATATGGTTATAATGCAAGAACAGACAACAAACAATAAAATCACTTTCTACTTAATTTCATGGCTCATGTTTTTACGAGGACCTATTTTAGCTGCAGAGGCCATATCCCCCAACTGTCTACTTCTCTCCCACTTTTCCCATCCTTTGCTGTGGAGGAGCCGATCAAACAACACCTACACGCTCTCTGAAAAAGGATAAAGCAGTAGTTGTGAAAATACTAAGAAAGACAACCTGTTTTTCCTAGAACTTGAATGAATTTTAAAAAACGTAGAATTTGAATTGCAGCTTCTATTACTGCCTCGGTGTAGTTGCCTGCAACTTTGTTTGCACAGCATCATTTTGCAGCAGGAGTGGTTTGAGAGGCTGGTATGGACACATTCAAATTAAAATACTGGTTGTCAGTGGATAACTCCACAGTTATAGTTTTACTACTAATTGTCCAAAGGATCACTGCATCGGTGGCTGTCCCAACGCTATGATCTTTTTCTATAATAACAGAAGATTTTAACAAAGTAAAAGTTTCTCAAAGGGTCATAAATCTTGATGTTACACATATAAATAAAAGCATTTTACAGAGTGAAATTATGCAGTTTTTAAGTCAGTTATTTTCATCCATATCATATCTAATGCCCAAAATTAACTCTGCTACATGTTTTATTCCTGTCATCAGATCAATAATCAAATTTTCTATTAATTTTCATACTATCAGTTTTATAAGTGATCAAATTCTTTGCTCTAATACAAATACTGAAGACCAAGAACTCTGAGAATGACTTCGACGTGACTGCACAGCCTGATGAACCAGCAAATCCACATAAGACCAAATATCAACAACTAGCCCTATGAAATGAGGACAGTCAGACAAAAGTGTGTCCAACTCTTGTCACAGCGCAAACTGCATTACATACAACCAGTATACAAAGACAAAGTAGGTAAAACAACACTTTTTTAAAAATGGCCATTGATTGAAACTGATAAAAAACAAAATGTTTGAAAAGGAAAAAAAAATTTCATTCATGACAAATTAATGGTGATTATACATCTCATCTCCAAAGAAGTGTAACATGTGTCATTTTTATTTTCTCTGACCAACAAGAGATGCAAAAAGCTGCACAAACATACATACTTTTCACTTTCACACATACACATACTGTACATTGTGCTGTGAGTGATGTGTGTAGACTTGGATGGCGTGAATAATCCCCATCTGTTGAGGGAACATGCTACATTTTCCTCTGTAGCCGTCTCTCACTCACTGTTGTGTCTCCAAATGCACACAATAACACACTCTCTCTCTCTAACACACACACACACACACAAACACATACAAACACACACAATCCCTGATGAAACTAAGAAGGTCCCTTGCCGGTCTCAGAGAAAAAAGCAAATGTTTGCGCTGCATGTTAGAGTCCTCTGAGGACATCGCTACACTTATAGGATTAAACTGCTACCAAAAAAAGTAAACTGCTCTTTTGGCAATAAAATCTGAAGTGAAGTGTTTTTCAGTGAAGTGAACTGCATAAACACACAATTTTTGAGCAGAAGCTGTCCTTGCAGATATTTTGGCCTGGACAGCCGCAAAGAAAAAGTGCTGAGTGACATCCTCGTTAGGTTTTTATGGTGAGGCGTGGACAGTCTTTTCACAGCACATTAACCACACCACATACTTGTTTTCTAACAAGTCTTAATTAGTTAATATAAATTCTAGGTTACTGTCATTGTTTCAACACATCAAGTCCAAAAAATATGTCACTTATTTAGACTTAACTTGTTCTGTTTTGACTACAAATACAAAAAAATAGCTCAGGTAAGTTAAGACAACTCCTGGTTACTGGTAACCATATGGTTGTGCTTATAGTCTGATGCACATTGTAATTACAGAGATAACAAACAAACTAGTTTTCATCTCTCTGTCACCTCAGTGTTGCTCTCGCCCCACAGGGCACCACAGTGACACACACAGAGGGATGTGTGTGTGTGTATGTGTGAGTGTGTGTGAGAGAGTGAGTGTTTGTCTGTGTGTCAACGAAACAATGAAACCTGACACATCCCTCCAAATATTGCGGGGAAAGCCCTCTAATGCAGCTCACACGTCAGGCTAATCACACTCACACAAAGGTGTTGTGTCTGGCCTTTGTGTGCAATCTGGCTGATGACAAATAGCTGCACGAGCAGGCATCATCACAGTGCATGTGTGAAATAAACTTTAACCTTTTTGCACATACAGCAGGCAACATCTGCAGAACCACATCCAGAGTAAAGAAACATGCAAAGCCAGGGAGTAAGTAAGCCACTTTAGTATCACCTGTTTCATTCATTTCAAGTAAATAATTAAAGATATCTGGTGATAGAACAGTGGAAGAAAGAGCAGCTCTAAAGAAACCTGCTGATTATAAGGTCAGTGAATTTTCCTGAATAACCATGACATTGTGTTTTCAACCCACACTGCTCTTAATTTTTTGAAATGTAATGTTTAAATGCTTTGAGCTCAACAAATAAAATTAAATTTCCCTTCATTATATTGAGGTGGAGGCAGAAATTTATGTGTTACTTCTAGTCCTAACCCAAAACAACCCCAGCAAATCCTAGAAATTCTTCTGACATGCTGATCTGTACCATCACACAGTATACTCTGCTGTCATATGTATTTAACAAGAGTTTTTGGGCTTCATATCACCCAGAATGCAGCAAGTACAAAAGTCTACGCACTGATCTGATGCCATGTTTTTTATTTATTAGAAATTGGTCCCTTTCTCTACATCTGTATGCAACTTAACAGAATTTTAACTGCACAAGTAGCCAATTTCCATAAATAGAAAGCAACTTGAAATTTCAAGTGCATCTGTACAATAAAATCTATACATGGTTAGTAGAATATAGTTATTAAAAATAATTTTTTAAAAAACATGCACTGGTATCAGATCTGAACTTTGTAATGGATGAAACACAAAGCTCAAGTATCAAAACTGGTATCAGGAAAGAAAAAATTGTATCAGAACATCTCTACCTTCAGCAACAGGGATATAAACATGGCAGTACAGCACATGAAAGATGTGCAACATATTTCAGCAAACCCCACTTATTTATCACACGGCGTCGCCTTGTTTGTGTGTTTTGCAGTGCCACTCACCAGCTCTTGGTTGGTAGAGTTGGAGTCGTCTCCGGGAAAGGGGATGTAGATGGCTAAGGCCACACAGTTGGCAAAAATAGACAGCAGTATAAAGATATCGAATGGTCTGGAGAGAAACACAAGCTGTTAAGGAACACAGTTACCTCAAAGAAAGACACAGAAAAATACACTAATGATACTAGTGCGGTGGGGGTCAGTGCATCCTTGGATGCCTCAGACATTTAGGTTGCTGACAATAGTTCTTATTGATATTGTGTATAATGTTTCCTTGTTTTCTCTCTTTGCTCTTCTCAATATGGAAATAAGCGAGGAAGTTAACTTATGGGTTAATAAACTAAAAAAATAGCTGAAATACATAGCAAAAGGTTTAATGACTGTAAATCAAATTCTTATAATAAAAAGCCAAAGCGTCATTGTTCCATCAGTCATTCATCAATAAAACATGACTGTTCCTTTAAGCTTTCACACAAAATAATCATCCATGTTATTGTATTTGAAGTTTAGCACTGGCAGCCTACAAGTTATTTCCATTGTAACAATAGATTATGGTCCACTATTGCAATGGTCCCCTTCTATGACCACCCACTAATTTAGAAAGCAGACAGACAAATATCTGCCACCCATCCATCCAACCAAAGACTCCGACTCTGGGATAAAGGATACTTCCACTCCACCAGGCTGATGCAGGCCCTGCGGATTGGATTATTGAGGGTGAGGCAGAACAGAGCTCTGGGTGGCCTGCTGTTGGTGGATCCTCCCTGCTTTTTGCTTTTGGCATACTGCTGCCTCTTCCTCTGTGCCAGTGAGCCCGCAGGAGGTGCTCCAGTGGTGCAAACTGAGGGCTGTGAACTCATGTCGGGCTTTTCACCATCGCCCTGTGCTTGGCGAGCAGCGCTAATGGCAGCATGCCAAGCGAGGACCGGGCTGACACCTGAACTGACACCCCCAGGGCCCTGAATCCCGCTGTTTGGCCCGAGGAGCCCAGAAGGGGAGCCGACAGGTTTGCCAGTGCTGGGCGGGGCCTGCAGGGGCTCTGGTGCATGGAGCTGGTGCAGATGAGTGTGGCTTTCTGACCAGAGCGCCGAGGCGTCAGTTGAGGGAGTGGTCCTTCGGTTGCTGGCATACTGTGCCCCTGGGGGGAGGGGGTGGTAAACAGAGACAAAACAGTTAATTTTCATGTTCATTTTGAGGCTTTGAGTGTGAGTTTAATCAAAAACATCTACTAAAGTCATGTTCCCAAAACAACAGCTGTTGTTGTGTTACAACATTAAGGAAGGAGTCATTTGTAAGATTTTTGGTGGTTATCAAGAAGGACAAAACACTTTCCAAAAGAGTTAAAAAAAAATATTAAAGCTGTCATTACTTTCAAGTGGACAAACTACACAGTAAAGGCAGTGTTTCTTAATATCCCTAAATATATATTTGGCATTTCTAAGTGTACAGTGATCCCTAAACCACACTGATTTATCAATCAGCCAATGCTTTGCACTGACAGCTTAAATTAGTGTCTACATCTCTGGGTAATGTCAGAGTAAAACTTTGCAATTCTGGGTTCTGATTTCTGAAAATTTTCAACTTAAGATGACAAGTTTTTAATTTTTTTTCCATTTTTTTTTCCATTCACTTCAGCAAACCGGACATAAGAGCATAAATATAAGGTCTTGTCATATTCATCTTGTAATTCATGCATGTTGGAAGCAGTTTAATTTCCCATCAAAAGCCTGCCTTACACAACTTAACTATTTGGTCAAAATGTATGTAACTGACTGAACCAGAAAAAGGAAAGCAAAAGCTTGACTTTTTATGTACAGACAAGCTCGGCAGAGGAGCAAGAAGAAAAAGAAGAAGATGAGGAGGAGGGGGAAGGAGAGGACGAGGAGGAGGATTGGTTTAAAGAGAGTGTGGAAGAGAGAGAGAGAGAGAGAGAGAAAGAGAAAGAGCAGGATAGCCTGCATGAATGAGAGAGACAGAAAGAGTCATTAAAATCAATGCAAACCACAAGTGAAAAAGACAGTGCCCTTGAAACAGTCACTTTGGTTCACTGCAACTCTGTAACAGAATCACATCAGGGACTACAGCAACGGCAAACCAGCATTTAATTTGATCTAGATAGAACCAAATTCACACAGACGATAAGATTAAACAAGATGATCATTCATCACAAATGTTACAGCTATTAAAAGCATCAACAAATCTTAAAACTGAGTGGAAAAGACAGAGAGAAACATGAATGAAGCTCCACATGAATTAATTGTCAGAATGGTGGCTTCAAATTCCTTGTCATGTTCTTGATCTTCAGTCTTTCAGATATCACCTGTATACAAGTGGGGGTTTTTTTATATTTACTGTATTCTATGAAGGCTTGGCTCTTATTAGTGTGTTAATAAAAAATGTTCGTTTCAACATACCAAGCCTCACTGTTCAAACAGTTGAGAGTTTCAACACTAAGTAACAATTTTAAGTCTGAATGATGAGGATATTCATTCTGCAAGACAGCCGACTGTACTCAGCCCACGATATCACATCACTACAGATGCAAGATAACAAAGTTGCAGTCTGTCAATCACTATCGCGACCCGTTTTGACATCTCTGGGATGCAACAGGGATTATTTCAGCAGTTTTGCTGAACTAAACATATATTACACAGCTTGCTGGATGGCGATTTTGACTCTCAGCTGCTATTCTCAACTTTGCATTGACCTGCTGTGGCTTTTTAAAACAGTAATATGTTTGTTTGAACCACTTCCAATAAAGATAAACAGAATTTAGTTGAAAAGTTGTTTTAGCGTCTCTCAGTTCATGTGGATGGCTCTCAAATCCAGCGCATCCTCGACAAGCTGTCACATGGGTCCAAAACGACCACTTGACCATAACATTACACCAAACACAGTCATCCATTTTTCGGAGGACAACTCGTTTCCCAATGGATTTGATGACTGCTGTCATGCCCAGCATGCAGCCAAGAACGAGCGCTTACAATGTTAATACTCAATCTGTGGACTAAAACAAGTTGGACAAAATCCTAGAAGCAGACACGACTCGGAGCAATATAATCACATAGAATAAACAGATATCCAGAGAATAAACCAAACGAGCGCTCTCGCCCCCTCTCTCGCAGCGCTCCAACTCTCCTCCTGCGCTCCACGCACGGTTTTTTACCTTCAGACTGTTCATCTGCTTCTTGCATCCTCGAATCCACATTGAAAAGATCCGTTTTAAATCCAACTCATTGTCGGAGAAAAAACATTCAAGGGGTGTCGACACACGAGCCTGAACCGAGCCGTTAACCTGAATTATAAAAGGTTTTTCCAGCGCAAACCCTGAGAGGAGCGCCAAACATTTTCGCCACATCCGGGTGCCTGCCTGCAGATTCACGGCGGATCCGAGAGGACGCGCTGACAGCAGCAGTCAATCCACTGCTGTCAATTATTCTCACTGTGGCTGCGGATGGTCAGATACAAGTTAGAGCAATCCCAGGCTACAGGATACTGGTATCAAACTGGACATGCACCTGTTGCTGCTTTTTACAAGTCAGAAACGCGTATAAAGTCTTGCAGTGTTTCCAAATGTTTTCAGACGGATGAGGCTGATGATACACGCTCTTGAGACAATAAAAAATGAATGAATTGGATGTCATATGAATGGAGACAAGAAATTAATCCTTACAAAACTGGGGATGTGACAACAAACAGCCAGTAAAGTCAACAAGAGGTCAGTCCGTTGCTAATCACATCTGAATAAATTGCATTAACAGTGTCTGTACAAATTACGCAGCATGTAACACAGTGGCACAAACGCACAGAGATCCACATATTAAAAGGCCTCACCTCCCAATGCTTGGTCTTTGAAACTGTATGGGTCTGTTTGTTTAAAATTCATAAGACGGATAAAGAACAACGGCAAACTCAGCTTTTGGCCATACGTAGACCAGTAACACGCAATGAGTCTTTTTCTGGCCAAGTTCCGTTCAGCGCTTTAAATTGCAGTAATACCACCGTCTAAAATTATCCCAAAGAAATAATTTACATCAGTGGAAAAGTGCTTTCTCTGTAGGCTACTCTGACTTTCCCCTACATGTTAGGATCATTTCTGCATGGGGGTATAAGCAGTATGCATCCATCCGGTTGAGTCCCTAAAGACTAACTCTGTTCCCGGTCCTTTGACTTACCCCTCAGGGGTCTTCCCCTTATAATGAACGGCATTCTGTCACCTGGCTCTTCTCTGCGGCCTCATAGCGCCGTTGTCTGCCCTCACTCCTCGGTGATTCGAGAGGAAATGAGTTGTCAGAGCTGTGCTGGAAGGTTACCAGTGATTGGATTACCTGTGCCTCGCGGAGGATAACAGTTTCACGGTAGCGCGTAATCCTCCGATTATAATCCCGGGCCCAATGTTCCCTCAGCAGAGGCAGGTGAGGCAGGCGGCTAAACTGAACCAAATTAATAAGAAAAAAAATGTGGTTTTCGACGTTTATTTTTAATGGTTTTCAAGTATTCACAAAAATGTAAATGATTTGAAAGACCTGATTTTGATTTTTAGGCGTAGGATAGGCGAATTGTTTTTTTTATGTCACAACTGCGTCACTTTGGTTTGGCTGCTTATAACTAAAAAATATGGTCCTAACTACAGCAATATTGTGAATTAACTTTGACTTAAAACAATGAGTTTCTTGTGAATGAAGCCTACTCAGTGATACAGTATGTGAACAGCTCTTTACTTGTGGGCTGTGGGCTGGTGACCAAGGCCCTCAGATTAAAGACCACATGTCGGACTGGACTGAAAGTGCTGCAGCGCAGCCCTGTGGAAATCATGAAACATGAAGATACTGCCAACATCATTTTTAGAGATACTTAATTTCAGTTAGTATTAGCAAAATATATTAGTCTTTGACTCACGTTATTACTGTAAAAGTCAAATGTGTATAGTATGCATCAAAATAATTTCAAGTGTTAAGTGTCTTGTCACTCATACGACTTTTATCTTATTTTCTCTTTGGTTTAAATCAAAATATATAAACGTGCGCAAGTTGTTTTGTGAGTTTTAAAAGAAATTAAATTAAATTTAAATTTAAAAAAACACGGAAGCCTCAAAAAGCAAATTATTGTCCAAGTGACTTGGTTTACACTCTAAAAGTAAGAATGTTGTTGCCATCACTTAATATTTTTATTTTGTTTGATGTTTTTTGTTTTGTATTGTTTTGGTTTTTTATCCGTAATTTCATTTAGACCTACGCAACTGGAATAGCTACAACCATTGTGATTTTACATGGAACGCTGGTTTAGGCAAAGCTAATAAAGCTGACCATCATTTAAATTCAACATTTCAATTTTAAGCAGCATTCTCACAATTTCTCTTTCGAGTCTAATTTAAGTTTTAGATTCACATATGTCAAGTAAACCTATAGCTGGAGTAAATACCGACAGAAAGTTTTTCTTAAGGAAGCAGTTTTCGGGGACAGCGGAAGTTAAAAGTGTCTGCAGAAACCCGTCCGTGCGGGAGCAACAATCATTTATATCCAAGATGGAGACCGCAAATACTGGACATATGATGAGCTTAGCGGCTCTACAGAGACAAGACCCGTATATAAACAAACTACTCGATGTTACCGGGCAGGTGGCTCTGTACAACTTCAACTCAAAAGCGAACGAATGGGTAAGTTTGTCAAAACACATAAAACACTTTCGTGAATAGGCACCAAAATTATGCTATGTACTCACCTAGCATGCTAATGCTAGCTCTTCGATAAAAACATTAACAACATTAAGAAACATGTAAATATTTTGCTAACTTTAACTTATTCAGACATATTCAGTGGCACACTGTTTGTTTCTAGTTTCTTTTCTGTTTGTGTTTTTATAACATTTTCGATAATGAATTAACGTTAGCGTTATCTTACCCGAGCTAATGTAGCATTAGGTTTATCAGCAGCGTCAATGTCTAATGCTGTTATTTAGCACGTTATGGATTATCTGATATTTTGGTCACATAATGTCAATTTTCCATTCAGGAAAAGACCGAAATTGAAGGCACCCTGTTTGTTTATGCCAGGTAAGCACTTAAACTGGTGATTATTATTCTATTCGACAACAATAAAGGATGTTTAATGGATTTACGTTGGTTTACGCTGTCCTTTGACTAATTTTGTGTACGTGTGTAGGCCGCAGTACTTGTAAACAAACATTAATTGTGGTAAATTTGGACACGAACTGTTGACAGTGAAAGAAAACCACACACAGTATAGAGAGTAAAAACCGCGATTCAAATATTGGTGATTAATCAAATATTTCAATTGTTTGTTACACTGAATTTTTACAATTATTCATCAGGTAATTGTAGATCTAATTAATTTTACCAGCCAACTGTAGTGTACAGGCTGATGTGAAGTATTATTGGGTGAGTGACACATACAAATTGCACTGCCAAAGTATGGTTTAAGAGTCATCTTTGTAAATCCAAGGTCTGCCTCGCCTCACCATGGCTTCACCATTATGAACCGTCTGAGCACAGAAAACTTGGTGGAGCCAATCAACAAAGACCTGGAGTTTCAGCTACAGGATCCTTTCCTGCTGTACAGAAATGGCAACTGTGAGTACTTTAAAACAGTAGATATCTTGATCATGAACTGTAGTCAACCAAAGAAAATCACTATGTCCTAAACTCCTACCAACCCTTCAACCAACCAACTGACTGATGGAAAAAGAGATCTGCATTTTATCTTTATATTTACTCAAAATTGATTGCTTTGGCTCTGATGCTGCAGACTCTCTCTCTTGCAACATTAAAGACATATTCACACATGCACTGTATTCCAAAACTTATCTCGACATTGCTAGCGAGAGCTGTATATGAAATTAGAAAAAGGTTCAAATTAGATGATGCTGAGTTTAAATTGACTTTGCCTTGGCAGCATTTTAGTATAATGTCTGCACAATGTTAAGTTGAACTCATTTGTGATTAGAGCCAGCAATTATCTGGAGAATTCACAACAAGGAGCCTCTCGCATAAAATCAAATAGAGTAAGAAAAATGCACCATCTTTTGTTGTGTGCTACACATATAGCACACTGGAAGAATACCTTGACCTGATTTTCTGAACACTGTCTCGAATTTATATAAGAAAATAGTGTCAGTCTTTACCCTTGTCACCTCTCTTGTATTCTTGCTTCGTATCCCACTCAGGGCGCTATTTGATCAGTTATACACCACAATTAACAGTCTGTTAACAGTGAGGGCTGCTGTGCCATTGATGGGTGAAAAACACATGCACACACTAGAGTTTCTCCAATGAGCAAGCAGAGCTAGGGAAATTAAAAGCACTTTTCTCCCTGTGAAAGTTAAACCAGTGATTGCCTGATCATTGAAAACTAAGTCGAACATTACATCAACCATCCAATCAAATTTTTCAGTGTTTCAAGTGTATTACTAGGAAATGTATACATTGTGCATACTTAACAAGTAGACAGCATTACAGGTTAAGGGGAGGGTAACACGCATACACAGAGTAAATTGAACCAAACATAATTATACCTCTGAAAATGCTGGACAAACACCTCCCCAATGTTCTCTTGAACATCTCTTTTCCCTTTTGCTTGAAGTCATTTTGGCGTCTAGGAAAGTTGTTCAGCAAGAAAACTTCTTCTGAAAAGTTCTCTCCACTCATGACCCAGCAGACGGCAACAGTTTCAGATTTGCTTGGCCACAGTCGATATCACTCTTCATTGGAGCAACAGCCAAAAAAACTCAGATTTTAACTACGAACTTGACGACTGTGGGATAAGTTCTGCTTTTACTAATGATTTTATCCAGTGAGGTATAAATCTTGCAGTCAGAGTCCTCTATGCAAAAAGTTCAACAGAGGGTAAGAAGAAAAGAAAGGAATTTTGAGGAGAGAAATTTCCTCAAATCTTCAGAAAGTAGCTGACAGCGCTGCCACCAAGGTGATCTATTAGAAGTCTGAATAGGAGTTTCATCAAGGCAATGAAGAGAGAATGTGACTGTTTTCCCATTTGTTTGCTTATGAGAAAAAATAACATGGCCAGGGTCAACGTCAAAGTAGACTGCTCCCCTTTTGGATTTGATTTGCCCATCAGCCTTGCTGGTATTGAAGACATGATGTAATTTCTTGTTATTATTCAGGCCAGAGCAGCTTCTTCTGTAGCTTCACTGATGGTCAAGGGCTGTTTTCAGCATTTTAACTCCTCAGAGTGGGTTAACTTTCAGACAGATGAAACTGGGTAGTTGTTTGGTAAAACGCTTGTTGGCAGTATTCCTCAGGTTCTGTTGGAAAAGTTTTGTTGGTTGTTCCCTCTGGAGGACAGGCTTGGATAAATTTTCCCTGATAATGTTCTTTCCTGGTCCAGTGGTTGGCTTGATTGCTTGTGTTGTTCTCTCAATTAGTTGTTTTTTAGTCAATTGGGCTCAAAAACCCTTTGGTAACGCCGGCCCTTTTATGCCAGTGAAAGTTTGCCACTGGGTTGTTGTTGTGTGGACTCCAGGTTTCTGACCTTGAGAGAGGAATATCTTTAAGATTGTTGTAAGACTCCTCGTGCTGCTGTGAGCTTTGAAGAATAAAAAAGCAAAAATGTTGGCTGTGCAGGCAAAAGACAAAGTTTAATTAAAGAGCCAAAAGTCCAACACTGGGAGGATAGATTCTTGCAGGAAATGTTAATAAAATGGTTGATTGCCTCTTGCTCCAAGCCCCTCTGAGTTGTGGTGAACCCACTGCCTGAGGCTGAAGAGTGCTCTCAAACTGAAAGAGTGCTGTTTAGAAAGACCAGTGTACTTAGACACACAAAACACACACACACACACACACACACACTCTCCTGTTTACACCTCTACATATTCCCTTTGGTAGCAGTTGATGCTGCAAGGAGGCAAACACTCAGGTTGCTAGGTTACCTCAGCCTCCCGAGGGTCCTTGAATACGCCTGTGTTTCATCACACTCAAATAACACACAAGTACTGTTAAAATTAATGAGCTATTGTTTTAACAAAAACTGCTGACTGACTCTCTGTACTTTTCTGTACATTTTAATGTAACAGGTGATCTGTTTTCCTTGGGGTGATGGGGAATGTGGCGCTTGTCATGACTGTTTTGTTTAGTGAGCCCAGTAACCAAATTATTTAAACAAAAGCTGTCTGTTATTTTAGTAATGATGATATTAATAATCATTTTGGTATTCTGTATTTTCTTAAACAGGACATTTTTGATATTGATAACATATCGTGAATTTCTTGTGCCATTATAACCTTAGTGATATAACATGTAATTGTTAAAACTCTTTACATTAAATTCAGGATTCCAAAAACATTTTTACCTTGCAGAATTTTGCTTTTTGTGTGGATAGATTTTTTTATCTGTGAAAATTTTTCTTTTTGCTTTTTTTTTTATTTCTTGCAGTGGGCATCTATAGTATTTGGTTCTATGACAAGAGGGACTGTCAACGCATTGCGCAGCTGATGGTTAAGTAAGTAGCTGAGTCTCTGTGTTTGGAAGAGTTATACTTGATGTTAGCTCTTCTGTGTTTGTCCATCCATCAGGTGTTACTTTTAGAAGCAGATCTACTTTTGTCACAAGGAATATGTGAGTCAAAAGGTATGTAGACTCTGTGTCATGCGTTACTTTTTCTTCAGGATTGTGAAACAAGAGGCAGACCATGCCCAAAGAGAGTCACCAGAGAGAGCAGAGCCCAGGAGGACTAACGGTGTCACAGAACCACGACCCATCGACATCCTGGAACTGCTCAGCAAAGCCAAGGAGGAATACCAGAGAGTAAGGAGGCAAATACACACCTTCAGATGCAATCATGTTACTTTAGGCCTCTTAACACAGAGATCTTATGATACTAAGCCTCAAAGTCCTTTCTTTGCCTTTGTTTTTTGAATTGAACCAAACAAAGCCAGCATAATGCCTCCCCAACATGTGGTTTTAAATAGCATGCTGGCATTTCAGATCATAAAGACACATGATGTGATGTGTAACACAACGGCGTCAATGTTTGCTGTCGCATGCAAAATACATGTCATACATGTCAAGCATTATGCCATTGTTTTTGTAAACAAAAACAATGGCATAATGTTGTGATAACAGTCATTTACTGTGCCTATTGTGCCGGTCTGTTCTGACCTGCTACTACCTGTTTTGCCAGCTGAGAGCCAAAACAACGACAATTCCCCCTTTCTGCCTTCATAACTTTTATACAGAATGGTGGGGGGCAATATTCCTACCTTGAACAGGCTGTAATCGGGCCTTCGAGCTCCCAGAAGACCAAATAGGTTTCAATTATTAAATACTATTAATACCTTTATTTGGTATTTCTTATCTTTACAGGACTATTTATTTTGGACCCAAATTATTCATATGAAATTATGAACTTTGATCATAGTCAGTACATGACCTGAGTAGAATTGTGGCTACAGCATACTCAAGCACCAGTCGAAAATCTGAGCAACTAATTCTTTTTTTTTTTTTCCATCCATACCATTTAAAAACTGTCACAGTTCTGACTCAGCAGATACTCACTCATGAGTCACACACATGAATACCTGAATCACAGTTGTACTAATTTCAGGATTATTTCAAGTGTTGATCCTCTTGTTTAAACATTAAGATGTAAAGTCTGTATTTATGCCTATTCCAGCTTCTTAACTGAAAATACTCTAATTAAAATACCGTTTGTTTGTGTGTGTGTGTGTGTGTGTGTGTGTGTGTGTGTGTGTGTGTGTGTGTGTGT
>JAPZDV010000002.1:12209675-12280631 GCA_029814665.1 Acanthurus lineatus | reverse complement strand
GTGTGTGTGTGTGTGTGTGTGTGTGTGTGTGTGTGTGTGTGCGTGCGCGTGTGCTATGCAGGCCCAGACAGGTGAAACAGATGTGTCTGCAGGGCCTAATATGAAAGCAGGGATCAGCGCCACAGAGCACACACACAGCACATCACAACCAGAAAAGGTACTTACATTCACGTACATGTATACAGAAAACAAAAGGAATGTATGATGTCACCTTTCATTTGTTCATTTGTGAAATTGCATTCTGAAAGCTTTGTCATCCTGTTTAATCCCGCATAACCAGAATGTGGAGGAGGACAAAGAAAGGGTGCATGTTTTTGTCTCAGCTGTCACTGTGCTCTTCATGTACGGTTGAACATTTGGCTGCAGAAAGCAGCCAATCACATTGGTCATGCTGCAAACAGACAGTGAGAGACACTCATTCAACCCAAGTCACTACTGCTAGTACAAATTATTTTGCCTCTAAGGTTGATAAAAGATGAGGGGCTAACCTGTAAAAACTTCTGATTCTTTTTTTTTTTTATTGTAAATTGATCAATTAAATACTTCATTTATCAAACGTTGAAAGAATAGTGAACACTGACCATCACAAGTTCAGTGTGTCATCTTCATATTAGTGGTTTTGTCCAAACAACAGCTCAGAATTGAGAGGTGTTTTTTCATACAGTAAAAAACACCTCTCAACTCTTTGTAAATCCTCACATCTAAGAAATGTTTCATCTGTGCTTTGTCTGAGCTTAATTTCCACCCAGTTCTCAGATTTGTTCTTTTTACACACCAGAGCTCTCATACGGTGGTGAAGCAGATCACAGTTGAGGAACTCTTTGGCTCGTCACTCCCAAAGGACCCCTCTCTACCCACCATGCCCACACAGAACACCACTACTGCTTCCAGTGACCCCTCCACTGCTTACCTTCAGAACCAGTCTTTTTCCACTCCAGCCCACCAAAACCCACTCCTCTCTCCCCATATGGGCTCGCAGGACCCTGGGTCAAAGCAGCGGCACCAAGCCCCTGGCCTCCTCCCAGCTCCATATGCATTACATCCCAGCCCTGTTTTCCAGTCAGCGGTGCCCAGGTCGGACCCCCAGCCTCTTTGCTCGGTCTCCCCTCTCATGGTGCCTCCTGCTGGCTCGGAGCCTCGTGCTGCTCCCCCAGTGCCTGCAGCTTCTTCAGCAGCTCCTACAGCCTATATGGGACAGGAGATACTCAGCTCGCTCAAAGCAGCTGTACAACCTGTGAGTGGGGACGTCCACAAACCCATCCTGGCACCCAGCTTCATGCCAAGCACGCTGTTTCCACCCCACAGCTTCCAGGAGCCCATGGGGAAACCCCTTCTTCAGCACTGCAAGGAGATGGATGTTTTTTCTCAGCCTCCAAACCTGATAAAACCAATGTCTGTAAGTTCAAAAGCTTTCTCAGTGGCTGTTTATGTTGATCTTTTTTCGCCATCATCAGTGTCTTGTCTCTCACTTATGCTTGTACTACAACAAATCATAAAGCGGCATGGTTTTTTAATTCTTTTGCTTCTTCCCTCTTTGTTTTCAGGCTGTCTCCATGAGTCCAGGTCTTGCTGCTCCAGGGCAAGAGATTTCTGTACTTCTCTCCCCCAGCGCCTTTCAACAGTCAGTCAATAAGACAACAACAACAGCATCAGTGGCCTCCCCTGCCTCCTCTGAGCCCTCCTCCACCTCTGCAAGAGCTGTAGAGCCTCCACAAGCCCCCTGCAGCAAAATGCAGCTACAGGAGACTCTGATACACCTTATTAAGGTACAGCAAGGGTGTAAAATACATCAATGAAACACTGTTGGCCATCTGTAGCTGTTCTCCAGACTCTTGTATGAAGTTAAAGGCCCTTCTCACCAAAATGGTGTTTACATTTGCTAACTGGTCAAACACAAACCCAGCAGCACCTACAGCTTGTATAGCTCCTAGTATCAGTATTAGGATGTGGGGTGGACACTGCTTGATGTTTCATAAACTGTAAAAAAAAAAATCTCCACAAATCTTGTGGTGGAAAAGCAAACCAGAATCCTCTGAAGGCTTAATCAACTGGCCGAGTTGCATTTTAGAGAGCTCTTTCTTCCAGCCTCTGTCCCAATATGGTCAAAGTCAGACTCACGTCATTTAAAACTATATCCAAGTAATTCAAAGCAATCTAAGTTTTCATTGGAACCACTTTTTGCTGAAGAAACTGTTGCTAAGAAAAGAAATGATAATGTGTGTTTTGCTCTGAAAATCAACAAAAAATAAAAATTAATGTAAACAGAGTCATGGTGGAATCAACAAGGCTCATACGTTTTATGGTGCTAGTGCGGGCTAATGCTTCAAGCTAACAGCTGAGTTTACATCAGTATCCAACGTCCAGTTGGTGGCACCCCTGTGTCAGCTCACCCATTGGGTCTCAGCTGAAAGTCTGTGGCTGTTCTTTTCACACTACAGGATTTTAAATCAAAGCTGTTTGACCTGTTTCATATTTCCAATTGGAAATCAGGGAGGATCCAGTTTGCAACAATACTGTCTAGAAAAGATTAACACCACAGGATCAGCTGGGCAGATAGGTGGCTCTCTTTCTTTGTTGTTAGGAGTGATGAATCTGTCCCAGTTATCCTCTAGTGTTGCTTAACAGAGACCCTGAACCCTTGAAAGAGATGCTGCTGTTGAATGTTGAGTGTTGCCGTGTGAGTCTGTGATCTGTTATTTTAAAAAGTACTACCTTCAACATAATTTAGCTGTAAATATAAATTCTTATATATTAAATATAAATATATAATCATGTTGTCTGTGCACACACACATACACTTTGTGTCGTTTGTTCACCCCCTCTCCTTTTCCTTACTTCCTGTCCAGAACGACCCGGACTTCCTTGGTGCCATTCATGACGCTTACCTGCAGAGTCTGTCCAAGGACTTAAGCAACATGAAGCTATAGTTCAACCACCTCCACGTTACTTTCAGTGCTACGATCTCTTCAGGACTCGTGAAGAATGCAGAACATATCAGGAATTCAAAGATGTGCAGATAACAGGTTTTTGACTCGCTGTACACCGCAACTCTGAAGAACTAGAGTTGAGTGTTTGTTCTGAGGGTCAGTATTAGCATGCACCGCACCATTTAACTGTCTCAGCCTGACTCAGAACTTTTTGTGTCCCTGGCTAAACACTGATGCTGCCTCGGCTACTTGCATTCTTCTTGGATATATTTTTTGTTTTGTTTTTTTGTTTTTTGTCAGCCTGTGTAAAACCAGAACTACAATAGGAGAGATTGGATGAGATAAAACTTCTTAGTGTGGCCTTGAGTTTTCATTATTATTTTACAAATATGATAAAACTGTCAGCCATGTATCACGAAAGTCTAGCTGTTGCTGGCTTAAAGCAGCTAAGGATGGGACCACGATGGAAAGCTTCAGAGACCTTAGATCATTTCATCTTTGATCCCAGGACATATGATTTTGCAGCTTGAACTTGTTGGGAATCACAGACTGTGCTTCCCTCACTCATCTCACATCTTTGAAGGTCTCGTGGTGCAAAAGTATGGAAACAGTGATGACACACATACTCAGACTGCTTATGTAGAAAAAAGCCACTGTGCTGGGGACATCAGAACTGTTTTGGCAGACAAACTGTCCCACTGTGTGGCATTAAAAAAGATTACATCTGTTTTTTTTTTCATCACTTGTTGAACCTTCTCTCTCAAAATGATGCACATGTTTGTATATTTTTGGTAACACCACAGAGAAATCTGAATAGCCGTTACAGTTTTTGTGGCATTTTGTGTTTGACAGCGCGTCTTAAATTAGGAGATTTTTGTAGGCTTTTGTTTTTATCCTTTGACAAAGAAAGATAGAAAGATCTATTTGTGTTTTTTGGAAAAGCACTTGCAGCTAAAGAGCTAAAGCTAAAACTCTGTTTGTATTGGCTGCTTTTTTAATGTTAGAGGCTGTAACGTGTTCCTGAAGACAGACGAATGCACAAACCTGCTACTTTGCTAGTTTTCCTTTCTCCACATTTCTCTCTGTCCCTGCTATGTCTCTCTCTCTCCCTCTTTCTCTCTCTGTTTCTCTCTCTCTCTCTGTTTGTCTCTCTCTCTGTCTTTCTCCTCGTCCTTGTCTCTCATCTCCTTCTCCAGCGGAGCTCTTTGTGTTCTTGGAGGTGAATGTGCAATATACAACAGTTGCAATGCCTTTAGGGATACCAGCATTTTGGGATATTCTAGGACAGTACAGCAGCAATGAGCTTATCTAAACCTCTGGGTTCTGTTTCTGCAGCTGAGCTATAATTTAAAAATGAGAAAAAAAGCCAAAATATTTGGATTATTGTTTACATTCATTCCTTCAATATTGAAATGTTTAGAAATTGGGGGCCCTGATGACTGATATGCTTTTTATAGCTTCAGTATATTTCAGACCAGTTGGGTTTATGCCAGTATCCAAGCTAATGATGAGAAAAAAACATATGCTGCCTTTAGTTCTGTCTTAATTTTTCCAGGTCAAAGTTAAATCTACAGTCATAAAGGCTTAAAGACAAAATTATTTTTGTTCATTTGGCTTTTTGCAGTAGAAGGCTACTGCAGCACAGAACCATAAGTCCTGTGGACCCACATTTCCTCTTTATGTGCAGTTCAGAGTAGCTGTTGATATTGTTCTTAAAAAAATTGATCTAATATGCATCAGAAAATCTTTCAAATATTTTGAGAAGAAAGGTATATCATGTAACTTGTGCTTTTTTTTCACATTTTACCATTTAATGTCCGAACCTTAGCTCTCCAAGCAGTCAACATATCAAGTCATTCCAAGTGGATACATATGTTGGAGAAAGAAAATTTTTTAAGTTGGTTGAGCATCATGAATTACAGAGATTGAGGTTCTTCCCTTAAAATGTCCATATCACATGTTGAACATGCAGAAAATCATGTTCTTCAACAGTTGAAAATAACAGAAGAATTCCCATGTATTTTTGTATTAATACCTGTCTTGATTGTGATACCACAGCTTTGCATTTGGCTCTGCTTTCTGAATGTACTGATGTTTACTTGCATTACGTGCCAGTCTTGATTTCTTCATTGTCCAGCATATTGAAGCTAAACTCAGATCCACTAGTTTACTGTTCCAGCTGTTAATCACGTTTTTCTTTCCCTCTTTATTTTGCCGAAAACTTAGTTTATGACAAAAAAGCATGTCTTTAGTCAGCAAGCCAATCAATTATTTGTTCATTTTATTGCCCTGTTATTATTTTTTATTTTTGAGAACATCTAGCCAACATTCCGGCATTTGTTAGTTAAATAAACTCACTCAGTAAGAATGATTGAAATGTAAAGTTTCTTAATCCCAGTCATGTATTTAAGATTTTAAGGTTATTTTATTCTTTGAAATAATTTATCTTATTGGCCAGAGACATGATTTTGGGAAACTCTTTGCAAATTATGTTAAATTTTCTAAGATTGTTGTCACTGTGCTTAATTTGGTTTATCATGACTATTTTTTGATAATAAAGATTTGGAAATAAGCTGTTTTTTTATCTTTGTTTTTTGTGCCGCCATGGGAAGCATGTGTTTCTGTCACAGGTAAAAGTAAACTTTAAAGATAAAACAAAAAATATTTTTATTTCTCTGTTTTACATTGGAAGATTTTTGTAAATCTACATAAGTGAACAAGTTAAAAACATTTGTCTTGTGCATTTCACAGAGAAAACAATAAGATGCTTTAAAACGGCATAATACAACACAGTGTAAGATATCATAAGTGATGATATGACCAGTCATGTTTAAAAAATAAAACTTCAAATCCTGTTCATAAAAGAGACAAAATCCCAAAAAGAAAAGTATGCTTCTTAAATTTTGTAATGTTGTGAACTCCCTTTGTTTTGTACCACTTTTTGAAATTCAGTATGGACAAATACTTCTCTTCTTTTTCAAAACAGGGAGCTGGTGCAGTTTCACCGTTTTACCACAAGATGTCACTTTGTGTCCACTGGTGTACCCAACAGTCCATGGTTTTAACAGTCAACATTAAATTGTAATCGCTTGGTTTCAGCGTAATCCAAGGGATTATTTTTATCAGAGCATCTGGGAGTCACTCTGGGTTGGTGACAAAACAAACGTCTCTCCTTTCTCAGCAGTGAGATCTCGGTTAACTACATTGGTCAGGAGACTATTAGTGTCTCCCGTTTGAATTAGTTGAACCACCTTCTTAAGGTCCCCTGGTGGTCAAATGTGGAAGTACAATCAGCCAGTGTCAAAAAAGGTTTACTCAAGATCAGAAAAGTCTGTTAAAATTAACCTTTATAACTGGGTCAAACTTATTGAAACATAATGGACAAAATAACATTTTGCTTACAGATAAATGTCTATCGTCCTCTTACCTGACTGAAATATAGTGCATGTTGTATGTGAAGCTGCTTTGCACTGCAGGCAATCAGGTCAGCCTCGGTAGGAAATGTCATTAAAGTGAGATTACTGTCGTTTGTGGTCCTACCTTTTGCGTGTCACCCTTCGTGTCTACATGCTGCAGCTTTGGACTACATATGCACTTTAATTTTTGAAAGGAGAATGAATTTACTACAATCAGATATATCTTGATATATTTATCTATTCTTTGCTCTTAAAACTGGTACACGTTAATCCCTTCAGACCACACATGGGCTACACTAGACCATAAGCCCCCAGGGTCAGGTTTAGTCCCGAGAAAGCCCTGATAAACATTATTGAATCCACTTAAAAAGCCTGTTGTTGTTGTTGTGTGGCATTCTCAAGCAATGCAACACTTTCTTTATTGGTCATTTCATTCTTAGTTATAGGTATATTTTGCATGTAGTGTAGAGGAGGTTCTTGCTGATATTGGTGCGAATATAGTGAGAATGTCAAGTTTTACACTCATAGTGCCACATGGTGCAACTACAAGGAAAATCCATTAGCAGGAGGTGAGAGGACCTAAAATCCTATAGACTTATCATATATTATACATAGTAGTGGAGTTGCATGTGTGGATGGAGGGAGTCGACTGTAAGATTATAAGCTCCGCTTTCGTTATTTCGTTAATGTGGTCATTTAAAAAAAGGCCACAAAACTGTATGCATTTGTTTGTTTTACTAAGTATTTCTTTAATTATTTTTACGTCTGACTTTCTCTTTGTGTTTTCATTTTCCTCAAAAAATCTCATTAGGCTACATAGAATATGGAGCTTTTGACATTGAACCTGACTGTGTGCGAGCGTGCACCTGCGCGCGCGCGTGGTCTTGATCTCAAACCCAAAGCCTTCCTTCTATTGGCTGTGCTCATGCGTGACAGTTTAGAATATCTGTAGGCTCCTTTTAGTCCGAGATTAGCCATATTCATACACGCCTCCTCCCTCCTCTCTGCCCTGCAGGTTCAACACCACCGTCTCTTTTTAACCCCTGCCATCGTCCGCTGCACGCTCATCGATCGCCTGCATTCGTTGGACTGCAGACCGGGGACTTTTAACTCTTAACTCCTTTTAACCGGCTTGTGTGTGAGTGTGTGTGCTTCCTACGGTGCATCGGCCAGATGGAGGACTACCATAAACCGGACCAGCAGACGGTGCAGGCGCTCAGGAACATCGCCACCCGGCTCCGGATCAACTCCATCAAGGCGACAACTGCAGCGGGCAGCGGGTAAGAGGATGAATACGAACAGATTAAACTGGAGATGTGAGGTGGTTTTACACAGCATAATATGGTTACTGTGCTGAGCCACTTATGTGATTAATTCATTTTCTGTTTGAAGGATAAATTAAAAAGTAGAAATGATGACTCGAATTCAGAGAGAACATGATTTCTCAAAGGACTGTCTGTCCGCACAGCAGCAACGTTAAGTTATAGTTTATTACACTGTAGCCTAAACGCAGATTTGCACACTGTATGAAACAGAATGGAGAGATTTTACTTTAAATGTTTTAATTTTTTATTTTATTTTCTTTGGGTTTAAACAGATCTGCGTAGTGCGCAGATTACGCACTTTTCCAGACAGAAGAGGTTATTCAGTGTAAAGAAATGTTTTATAATTCTGCTCTTGAATTGCAATTAAAGAACGTATTAATGTGTCTAAGAGCAACAAGACTTAATGCATTTGGTCAGTCGGCGAGCTGTTTTGTGTTGTTTTTACGCACATCCGCCACTCTGGACCTTAAATCATTTATTAAATTGGCTCGGGTTAGGAGATTCGGTGTAAACTTGCTGCAGGTGCACCAGCGTTTCGCTCGACTTAACCCCTTGCGCACTCGGTGGTCGGTTATGTAAAAGGGGAGGAGCAGAGACCGGATCGGTGCATGCTCCTGTGCAGTCAGTGGTGCAGCTCGTGGGGCGACGTGGTGTGTGGCGGCAGCAGAATGGACCCAGGCGACGCACCATGGACGCGCTCCTGCCGCCCCGCTCCGCGCCTGCGTGCGTCTGTGTGCGCCTGTGCAGCGTGTAACACAGATGTAATGTCGCTCTACTTAAATCTGAAAAATAAGTTTGGTGGGGTATTTCAAAATAAAATATATATTTAAAAAACCGCTGCGACCTTTTTAAAATGATAGAAAATAACAGATCAAAATGAAAACAAATAGAATTCACGATACTGTAATTTCTGCGTGTTTTTTTTTTTACATACACATTCCAAAGGCCACATTAAGTGTTTCCACCTAGCAGTGGAGCAATGACATTAAATGTGCCTGTAATGGCTTTGCAAAATGTTAGTCTATGTATCTTATACAAGTATTTGTGATTGATCACTGGTGACCGATATCTTTTGTTCTTGCGTCACTGCTGCTGGTGAAAGGCTGTGAGATGAATGGACTCAAACTTGAGGCACATAGTGCTCATATTAACCATAGAACGGAGCTGATTCAATTTTAAGCTTTGAAACATAAACCATATTTTTCATCAATGGAATTTTCACATAAGAAAAAAAAATGATAATAAGTCTAGAGATGTTGTACAGTTAGTGACCAAAATTAAAACATACAAGGAATAAACAGATTGTGATAAAATTTGTTTTATTATTCCAGATATTTTTTGATCATTGTCACTGTAATTGTATTTCAGCAATGTCCTCCATAAATAAAGCATTACTTACCTTTTACCCTTTCAGGATGAACCTTCATCCTTCCTCATGTCACTCTTGTGCATCATCTCCTACTGTTTTTGCTTTCTCTTATTTTTAATTACTTGATCACATTTTCCATTTCAGGGGAGTAAAGACAAATGCAGTCAGTGGAGTAGGCTGGAGTGAGGTATTACTGGCATGTGGTTTGAAAATAAAGACAAGTGTAACATTTGAGACAAAAAAAACATTGTAACCTTTTTTTGTGTTGAACCTTCTTGACTTTAACAGTGTGGCACCATATAAATGATGACCTATATTTATGTGTGTGCATGTATGAAAGAAAGTGAAAGAAAGCGTGTGTATGTGTTTGAGAGGGATATGCTGTTCATGTACTTATTTACTGACTGTCTCACCCTGATAAAGTCGGCCTGCCTACTGAATGTGTTACATAACTCTACAGATGATCTGGCATGAATTAACCCAAGGAGTCAAACTCCACTTCTCCACCTTCTCCTATGTTTGTGTGAATAGTATGTTCTGAAACATGCTGATGTGCATGAAGGAATCTGGAGTCACATTAAGTCTTAAATTGGATTTCTGTGTGTCTTCTATCTCTCTCCATCATCATCATGTTGCAGTCATCCCACATCATGCTGCAGCGTGGCGGAGATCATGTCCGTGCTGTTCTTTCATACCATGAAATACCGACCTGAAGATCCCCGAAACCCCAACAACGACCGCTTCATCCTCTCCAAGGTGACAGATACATTCACACAGATGTTGTTGCATGCCTGGAGCAGCACACACAAACCTATTTAAAAACAGCTGGTTTATTAAAAATAAGGTGATGCTTTTTTTAAAAAAAATGTGCATGTGTTTTTATCTTTTGCATGCACATTCATTGATTTTAGAGTGGTAACTGACCCAAAAACTAATTTTTAAAAAATGTATTACATTTATTACTACACAAAACTAAAGTCCCCCAGTTGATAGATTTTCTGCTCCTGGTTTCCCTAATGAATGAACAAATTTTAAATTTGACTGGAAATTTTAATGTAATTACTCAAACATCTGTTAGAAGTGTGTGCAGACAAGTATTAGAATTTATGGAGCACTGAGCGGTGCATTGATGCGTGCGCTTTCATAGTGGGTGGATTTATTCCTGCTGTGTAATTGTGTGTGTATTTATCAGGCATTTCACTAAATAAACTGTCCTGTTGTCTGTACACTGTAATTATTCTGCATACTTACCTGTTGTGTAAACTCATTAAATTTTTCGTATCAATCTGTGATGTTATAAATCAGTTGATGACTGTAAGGAGCCAGTAGCAAATTCCAGATTTCTCTTTGCCAGACGTCATATATGATTTGATGCATGTAAACTTTAGAATGCATTATTCAGCTGGAAACTCTTCATAAAGGTGTGCAGCTGGAAAAGTGAGGAAAAAAATGAGGAGGAAAAATCTAAATCAGAGA
The DNA here is from genome assembly GCA_029814665.1 of Acanthurus lineatus. Lineage (NCBI taxonomy): Eukaryota > Metazoa > Chordata > Actinopteri > Acanthuriformes > Acanthuridae > Acanthurus > Acanthurus lineatus. The sequence goes on along the minus strand of JAPZDV010000002.1, from coordinate 12,270,118 downwards.
CAGAAAAACAGGATCTTATAGCTCCTAAAGATCAATGATTTTTTATGAATTGCAATAGCAGTACTAACACTGGCACCTTTACAGAAGTATTGATCAATGTGCCTTGTTCTTATGTATTATTGAATGAATAAAAATGAAGTGATCTTTCCTGTCATGACTCAGGGTCATGCAGCTCCAGTGCTGTACGCCGTGTGGGCGGAGACAGGCTACCTTAAGGAGAACGAGCTCCTCAACCTCCGCAAGGTCGACTCCATCCTCGAGGGACACCCTGTGCCGGTGAGGTGACACTCAGAGTCTAAGTCTGAGTCTGAGTCTCATTAATACCAACATAGCAACACATATGCATAAAAAAAAAATCAAAACTGTGTTAATTTGGGGCAGTGAACTGCTGTTATAACAGTAAAAAGATGTGCAATTATACCATAACTAGACACAAAGGCAATTCTTGTACATAATTTTCAACCATTTACAATTTGATTTACTAAGGCAGAATCTTAACGTCTTCTGCCAACTCAAAGATCAAACGCTTGTGCTTAAGGTTAAGTGTGATTTTACCTCTGGCCTCCTCCTGCATGAAGCTGTCTGTCAAACTGCCTGTTTGAAGCTTATTTGGGAAAATCTTATGATGGTAACAAAGAATATTGAAATATTTGTGTAATATAACCAAGGAATTATATGCCATTGGATGTTGCTGTGTTGTAACTCATTAACATATGACTTTCCTTCAGTAATTTATGAAAGTCTTATTCTTTATGCTTGATACAGTTTGAATATTTCTCACACTAAACTATAAAAATACAGCAATTCTTTCTAGTAGTGATTCCCAGCCTGGGAACTGAAGCCATTCAAGGGGACAAGACGACAAATCTCACTTGAATAAAGAGGATAGTGAAAAATTCTAATAATTATCTTTCTACAATACAAAGATTAGGTTTAAGTGTGTCAGACTCTCTGTGATCTGTCTCTTTTAACATGAAACACACTGGTGTTTCTCTTCGGGCCAAAGCATTTGATAGTGGTTACTTTGGAACATAACATGTTTACTTGCTGCACATTCTGTACATATCGAGACATGAACACACAGATAACAGACAAACTGTTTTCAGGCAGAGACACAGAGACAAAGATGTCGTTGTGTGACAGAGATGCTCGGTCCTCGGCTCCTTTCTCCTCTGCCGCAGACATTAATGAGACACAGTGTTCACATAAACACTGGGAGGCATAACTGGAGCCACTGTCCTGAAAACATGAGTATTTCATGCTTTCTGTAGCAGCAAGCATGAGTTCTCCTACTGATCTGTTGAGTAAGATGCATGTGTTGTGTGTGTGCATGCTTACAGAAGCAGCAGTTTGTGGATGTGGCCACAGGATCTCTGGGTCAGGGGCTGGGAGCTGCCTGTGGAATGGCCTACACAGGAAAATACTTTGACAAGGCCAGGTAATACACACAGAACACACACAAACACACACACACATACATAGTGCCTGTAAATAAAACAATCCCATGCAGAGACTCCCCACCAGGCATAAGGAGCACAGCAGCCTAGCATGCATCTATACATATTAAGGTAGACGGCATGAAATTATGCATGACATAGTGTACGCTGCAACGAGCCACGCTGACATGTGACATTTCAGCCTGCAGCAATGCTTCAAACTGCACCTGACAGGCCAAGTCCAGGTTGACATTTAGGCAGCCACTCTGAGAGCAAGGAGAGCTGACCTCTGATCAGTTTTTACATTCAGATCTGAAAAATTGAGGGTATGTGCTCAGTAAACCGAGATTAAAATCTCCAGGAAGAGACCAGGTGGTAAACGAAGTTTCTGATTGGGATGAATGCATGTGTTTACAAATTCAGAGACTGAGATAAATAGTTTTTTGTGCATCTCTTTATGCAACTGCAACATTATCAAACATGTTTACATCACAGTAGATGAACAAGTCTGATATGCTGAGTGGTGTGCGAGCTGAATGTTAGCAGGGTTGCAGATCAGTCCTCGTGTGTCTCCTTTGTTCTAGTGTGATCTAGAAAGAACTGCGGGAATTTCAGTTCAACAATAGAAAGAGCATATTATTCACACTATCACAGGACATGGATATAATGCGAAAGCATCTCAGCTGAACTCTTTACTTCAGGAACATATTTGACACATTGGTTTGTGGACAGAGCAGAGGGCGACAGTCTCAAAGGCAATTTTGTTTTTAACACAGATCAAACGCAGCGAAACAGGCGGTCAGGGAATGCCGTTCTTGCAGTCTGTGTTGGCTGCCCTTGATATCTCTCACTCTGCATTCTGTGTGCACTCGATTGTTTCTGCTCTAATAATCACACATGCAAGAGCACAGCCCCCCCCCACACACACACCAACACACACATCTCTCATCCATCTGCCTCAACCTTTAATCTCATCTCCCCTAAAAAAACTGAAAAAATCCCAGAATGTGCCTCTGTTGCACCATATACTGTAGTTTTATCGTCCACAGCCTGTGTGTCACTGTGATCGAGCATGCATTTCCCCTGCAATGCTCTGAGCAGCTCGTCAAGCTAATTCGCTGCAACATAACGGCTCTGCACTCACTTAGAGGGCTGCATCACTGGTTTCATAACATAAACTGAGACAACTGCTAAATGGCAACTATATCAAACCCCTCTTAGAGGTGAATACACACACACACACACACACACATAAACACACATACAGGATGGACTGGATTGGAGTGGCAAGTATGCAAAAGCATCTGTAAACTCTAATGGAATATGTCACATTTAATGTTATTTCTGGCCAAGCTGCAGCAGGAAATGAACCCCATAAACCCCACAAACAACCAAACACACCCCTCAGCTCCTCTGAGGGTGATATTATTAAAATATAATACATGAATGAACCCTTCAGCTACATTTATCAGCAGACTGAATGACTGACATCGTCAGTTGCTTTATAGTTATGTGACTCTAATTCAATACTCTGCAATTGTAAACGTGAAAATGAGATTATTGGATCAAACACATGCAGAGTTCCCCTCATGTTCAGCATTAAATTCATCACTGGGGGTACTGACTGGAAGTTTCCTCTTGGTTAGCTTTGTGTTAGCAGGGTGTAACTGTGACACAAATGTGCGGTAGGTGTGTGTGTGTGTGTGTGTGTGTGTGTGTGTGCCCTTTGGAAGAGTTGGGGCTGCTTTCAAGGGAAGGTGTCACCTTGTCTTGATCTCAATTTGCAAAGATGGGATGAAAGAGCAGACACACATAAATTCATGCACAAGCACACACACTCTTCACACCTCCCAAGGGATTATTTTACTGGAGCAATGACTCAACCTGCTGTAGATGCCATCATAACATCATTCAGACTACTTTATGTGTGTGGACTGTAGTTTTTCACAACCTTCCACTTTTTGGTCTGATAACATTTTTTTTTAATCTCAAGGATAAAATGAGGAAACATAAGGATATTAGCCTTTATAATAAACTTATAATTAAATGTGTAAAAAAAAAATTAGGGCAGGTATTTTAGAGCTGAATAATAATGTAAGAGAGGAAATTTTTGCTTCTTTTGATGTATTCTTATATCAGAAACAGTTGAGTAATCTGATAGCAACTATGCATAAACATCAGTGATTGGATAGTTTGTCCAATGCAAAGTTAATGATTATCATCAGATTAACAGGTAGGAGCCTTGCTTCCCGACCTGGAGGTTTCTATATATGCTAATACAGGGTTAACCACACCCATAGTAAAGACAACATGGCACTTTTTCTAATTTTGGTTTGATGCATCTCCATGTATCATATATTTGAAACTGACCTGCAAAGTTCAGAGATGTCAAACATGTGGCACCCTTTTTTACTTTTTTCCCATCTAATCCCTACCTTTTTTTCTGCCCCTTTCTTCTTCATTTTCACCTCTGTGGAATTCCTCTCTTTCTTCTCTTTCTCCCCTCTTTTCTCTCTGTGCCGTGTGGTTTTTCTTTGCGCTCGGGGTTGGAATGCGTGGTGTAATGCGGTGTGTCTCGGCCTATCTTCCAGCTTTAATGAGAATGTGTCTATTTGACTGGAAAGCTGTCAGGAGTCGTTATGCCGTGGGAGCATCAAGTGAGGATGATCAGAGCGCAGCAGGCAGGAGGAGTGTGTGTTTGTCTATCTGCTGGTGTGTTTTTTAAGTGTGAGGGTCAGCTGTCACATTGAGCCCTATAGGAGAAATCAGAGAATAGGAGGATGTGCTAAAAGAGGAAAACAAAGCCAATAACAGAATTGTACACTTCTCCACTACTCATGCACCTCCTTCAAACAACTATTTTCTATACATTTCATTTTAAAAGCATTAAAATCTCTCTCTCTGTTTAGCTATCGAGTGTTCTGCCTGCTGGGTGATGGTGAGCTGTCTGAGGGCTCAGTGTGGGAGGCGATGGCTTTTGCCTCGTACTACCAGCTAGACAACCTGGTGGCCATCTTGGATATCAACCGCCTGGGTCAGAGCGACCCAGCTCCCCTCCAGCACCATGTGGAGAAGTACCAGAGACGCTGTGAGGCCTTTGGGTGAGCAGTGAGTGTGCACAGGAGAGTGGGTGGTGTTGTGAGGGAACATGATGCACAAGTGTTTGTGTGTGTATGTGTGTGTGCATAAGTGTTAAAGTGATAAGGCAGTTTCTTTGCTTAGCTTTAGATAATCAATGATTTAATATTTATTAAGAAAAAATGGTTGATACTGCTTTTTTTTTGCTCAAATTGTTAGGAATTGTTGCACACATACAGGAAATCTGCAATTTACATGACCGGGTTTGTAATTGTTGGATGGACAAAACAAGCAGTTTGAGAACATTGCCCTGAAGTCTGGGGATTATAGTGAAGGTTTCTTCCTATTTTTTAGATTATATGATCATTCATAAATAAACTTCATCACTTAATATTTACAACAACCATTAGATCCAGGTCAAATGTTTTTGTTTGTTAAATTTTTTTTATTTTGGCCTCTGTGATTTTGTTAATTAGAGGCAGTGTAACGTTGTGCACCTATAATGAAAACCAAACACCATATGTTGCAAAAATCAAGATTGAGACATTTAATCCTCAGACCAAAATCAAATACAGGCTGGTGCAACATCTCGTTTGCTTAATGTCATTCCTTCATCCATCACTTGCAGGGCACTAATATGTGCTAACATGTGCACATGCAGCTACAATACAAAGGTCTGAAGCACCATCACAAGTAGAGCGAAAAAATGTGTTGATTTTACAAGTTTCAGGATTAGTCTATTCCAAGAAAAACAAACAGTACCCACATTTACATTCATCCAGGGGCCCAGAGGTCAATGCAACACGCCTGTAAGACGGTATTTAACGTTTGATCTCCCCCGTTTTTTTTCCAGCTGGCATGCTGTCATTGTGGACGGCCACAGTGTGGAGGAGCTGTGTAAGGTGCTGAGTCAGTCCCGCCACCAGCCACTCGCCATCATCGCCAAGACTATCAAGGGCAAGGGCATCCCAGGTACGATAATCAGGCACACACACACACACACAGTGATCCACAGTGTAGGAGGTACAGGCTTATCCTGTCATGTGTAGAGTTTAGACATGTCTTTTTAATTAAAAAAATGGGTTATAACTCAATTACTACATGGCATGTAGTGATGTCATGATTATTTTACTCAATGTCTTTCTTTGAAATGTGAATATCAAACTCTACAAGTCAAGCGGAACAAATCAAAGTGATGAAAGCACACACCGCATTTCACAACCTTTACTTTAGGCCTTTATCGCTCCAGATGACTATGTAATGTGGTGACAACTGACTGGGAATAGTTTTTCTATTGGAAGTTTGCTTAACTGCCCCTGAGGACCCACCGTTAATGCAGAGGGGCCTCACTGTAACTCGCTGTAATCCAGGGAGCGCTTCAGTGCTTTAGCTGCTGCAGCTCTGTAATCCCTCAGAATGTGTAGGATACACTCACAGCAGCAGCCCATTGTGCCTGTGTTGTGACAGCGGTCAGGGGGAGTGTGTGTGACCATGTGCGTTTATGAGGGAGAAAAAAGACTCACAAAGAAAGAAAAAAAGTTGTTATAACAGTGAGGTGTGTGTGTGTGTGTGTGTCTAAGAGAGGAGTATGTCTTTGTATGCATAAGAATGTCAGAAATCATGGATGTTGTTTTAAGAAGCCTGTGGTCTTCTGATTCTACTCTTTTTACCTTTGAAGTTGCCTGTTGTGACCCAATGAAGTGGACATTAATGAAAGCGACAGCTGGCCAGTTGTTTATTCTAAGCATATTTGCAACTGCACACATGCACATATGTAGTGAGGCTAAGTGTGCAGGTTTTTTGTTGGCAGCACTTTAATTTACAGAGCACACTGGAGGCCTGCAGTGTGCAAGATGTTTCTTTGTTCCATTTTATGTTTTGCCCACTTTCATTCTAGATGGTTTGGATGTGTGTGCATGCTCTTACTTATTTTTATAATTTTCCTCCATATCATACTATTACTGCCAAATGTCACACTGCACAGTAATAGCTGCACTTGTTCACTGTGGTCCTCAGTTGTGTGGTTGTGTGTATGTATTTCAGCCGCTGAGGATAAGATGGGCTGGCATGGTAAACCCCTGCCTAAAGACATGGCCGACAGTGTGATGAAGGAGCTACAGAGCCGCATCATCAGCTGTAACAAACGCATCTATCCTGCTCCGCCCAATGAGGACGCATCACCTGTCAGCCTCCGCAACATCCGCATGCCGAGTGCACCCAGCTACAAGCCCGGAGACAAGGTATGAGCAGAGGTGGCAGGAGAGCTCACGTGTCTTAAATTAGCATTACTTTTGATTGTTGTTAATTGATTGGTTGTTTGTTTTTGCCTGTGTCATCAGATTGCAACAAGGAAGGCGTACGGCATGGCTCTGGCCAAGCTGGGCCGTTACAATGACCGTGTGGTGGCTCTAGATGGAGACACAAAGAACTCCACCTTCTCTGAGCTTTTTAAGAACGAACACCCCAACCGCTATGTGGAGTGCTACATCGCAGAGCAGAACATGGTAAAAAAAAAAATAAAGATGTTAGTCCTTTGACAGTAAGATCTAGATTCCTAATGTTTGTCTAGCTGTTATTTATTTGTAAGAAAGCTTCCAAAAACTAAAGAGGAACACAAACAAGCTGCAACATATCAGTCAGGTTTATCCGTCTAAATTAAGCAGATTTTTGGGTCTCCAGTTGAGTGTTGACTGTGGGCTGTAACTTTTTCACATAGACAATACAACAAAAAGATCATAGAGGTTATTAAAACCTCCATTCAGTTAAACAAATAAGGGCATCAGGATGTTCTTGAGTTGTGACAGTAGGTGACATATTAGGTTCATTTGATCTTATAATTAATAGCATAGATATAAACCCTCTGATCTTTAATTTTCTGCTGTTTCGTGGTTTACCTCGAGTGTTATTTCATTCATAAGTGTTTTTGCGGTCACATTACCCCTAAAGTGACTTAAGCTTCACCATCTTCTTCTAGTGTTCATGTTATAATTAATCAAAGTCAGCTTTATAATGAATCCAAAGGGTCCTCCTACACAACAGCTGGTCAGCAAAATGGGTCATCATCTGCCTGGATTAAATGAAACTCTGCATCGTCACGATTTCACATGAAATATAAATTACATTATGTCACTGTGCATCGTGGGCTTTTTTAAACAGCGGAGGCTCACTGTTCACAGATTCTTGCATTTCCTACAGGAAGTCAGGTCCTTTTCTTTGTTCTTTTTTTTTTAAACAGGGATAATTTGAATGTCTAAATATCCACTTTTTCAAAAAAGAAATTTATAAAGTTTTTAGTTTAAGTTTTTTTCCCCTTCTATTAGACAGCATAGGCAGAAGCAGGCAAGAAAAGAGACTTTACACTAGGAGTTAAGGTGAGATGGGGGGTTTACAAACTACAAAATGACCGTGTAAGTGGCTTTCCACCGTCACTTACTGCCGGTATATGCCGTTGCAATTATTTGACACGCGCCAAGCTTGGCTCACACAAACGATGTCCAGACATTTCCAGTTGCTTTTACTCCGTTTATTGCTTCCACAAATAAGCACAAAGGTATAACATTTAGGTAGCCTATTGTTACATACTGCTCCCATGTGCAGTCACCTCAGCTGTGCCTCAGCAGTGCAGTCAAAAAACTGCTTGCTTCAAATCATGCACACCTGGCCTCATTAACCTGGCTTTATACATGCACTTCCACCGGAAGCTGCCAGTGCCACCCGCAGTGCAAACATGTATTGCAACAAAATAAAAGAATAAACAAACACATGAATAAATGGCTGTTACAGACTGTACTAATCATGTAACAGTACTTTGTTAAAATGGCCATGGCCTTTCCTGTCCATACAGTAGTAGAATAGAAAATGTATCAGTATGGACAATTTAGACCAATTCTGCAGTAAAATGATTTTGATCAACAGCAACATCTTTTCTGAATGAACTAAGTGTCCTCTTGTGTCTCGTCCCTCCTGTAGGTGAGCGTGGCGATAGGTTGTGCTACGCGGGACCGTAACGTGGTGTTTGCCAGCACCTTTGCCACGTTCTTCACCAGGGCCTACGACCAGCTCCGCATGGCCGCCATCTCTGAGAGCAACATCAACCTCTGTGGCTCCCACTGTGGAGTCTCTATCGGTCAGTTACTGTCTCTGTTTTCAATCAGAACTGACCTTTGAACTTTTGGTGATCAATGTTAATCCTCAAGTTGGCATTTTGTAGGCGTGGGAAGATGCTATAATGAAGTTAAGATGAGAATGCATTCTAACTACCAACTTGGCTAATAAATATTTTGTAAGACTGTATCAAGTGTTACAAGTCATGTTTGAAGTTTTTATCATGAGGGAGAGATCTTGTATGCGAGCCACTGTTAGCAATATTATAGTGAATTATTAGGTCACACACTGTTTCAGATATTAAAATTACATCTACTGGTCTTCCAAGTGAAACCAGTTAAAGTCTCAGTGACGTTAGTTCAAAGTTGCTGCACCCATTATGACCATTACTGTAACCCACTTTCCTCTCACTGCTCCTTTTTCTTTAGCTGAGTTTGACACAAGTCAGCTTTTGGATTGATTCAGCCCACCGACGGATATAAAATGTGAAAATTCCGTGTCAATAAAAAATTATCATAAGCTAACTGAAATACTACAGAAGCTTTCTGTAAAAAACACTTAATTCTTTATTATTTGATCAAATATTGTTGCTTCTTTGATTTGACTGTAGTGGGTTGAATCTTTCCTTAGTATGTCTTGGTTTTAATTTTCCTGAATCCTAAACCTTTTTCTCCCCCCATCTTCTCACCTTCTCCATTATTCTGTTGTCCATCTTCCTCTCCTGGTATCAGCACTCCTCCTCCTCCCCCACTTTGTCTTTTTGTGTCATGGAGGTGATGACAGAGCGGCCTGATTCTCTTTCACCTCCTCCTCCCCTTTCTCCTTCTCCTACACCCTCTGCAGGTACATTGCATGCCCACCTTTCCAGACTGAATGCATGCCAGTCTTACTAGAATTTTTTTTTTTTCAATCTACAGTAAACGTGAGTCTTACTGTTGCTGACTTTTGTCTGTTTGGTGCTGTGCATATTAAGGTGAGGATGGACCCTCTCAGATGGGTCTGGAGGATCTGGCCATGTTTAGAGCCATTCCCACGGCAACAGTCTTCTACCCTAGTGATGGTGTCTCCACTGAGAAAGCTGTGGAGCTTGCCGCCAACACAAAGGTACTTGTAACAAGACATGAAAATTAACTAAAACTATACAGAGAAATAGATACCCATGTAAGTTATCATTTGTTCCAGGGTTTGTGTTTCATCCGAACAAGCCGCCCAGAGAACAGCATCATCTACAACTGCAATGAGGACTTCCATGTTGGTCAGGCTAAGGTTTGTAGCAGCTTTACCACGACCATCTCTGTGGCACCCTCCAAGCATAGGCATGAGGCACAAGGTCATGGTTAAAAAATAGGTTTAATCTATCCAAGCCAACCCCTGAGCGCTGGGTTACAGAGAGATGATAATAATGAAAAGCATGTATGAATGTCTTTGAATTTACACTTAATGCCCCACATAGTCATACAACAGTCAGGATATCTCACAGAAAGCTAGCATACATATGTCACAACATAACTTGTTACTTGCCTTTAAGTTACTAATTTATTAGGAAAATGTTTTGCACTTAAACACAACTTATACAATCTAACATGTCAAGTAGTCACATTTAAAATACTTCAGAGGAAAGTATAATGAGTGGAAATTTCAGATCTGAAAAGAAAGGACAGTGGGAAAGTACCTTAAACCTGCATTCTTTTCAATTGCCACCAGGGGTTGACCTCATTGTTTTTAAAAGCCATAACTATGAATAGAATATGCAACCTTTGTTTTCTACTTTTTGGTTTGTTTTCTGTCTATTTTTTTTGTTTTGTTTTGTTTTTTGCCATATTAATACAAACAACACTGGCATAATGCTGCTTCAGTGTGTGATTTAAGGAAGAAGCATAAAAGAAAATAAAAAGGCATGACAGGCAAGACTTGTAACATCTATTGTAACATGGGTCTCAGGCAGTACTCCTGTTCTTATTTCTGATCAGGATGGAAGTCATAGCTCCACCCATTAATCAAACTATGGTCACTCCTAACACGACAAAAACAAGATGGCAACCTCCATAATTATAAACTCAAGCTTTAGAACCTGAAGAACACTGGAAGAAGCAACAATGGCTCCCTTCACTATCAGTAGAGTCAAACAGTCTATGATTTTAATTATTATCATATTACAAATTACTAATCTGATGAGACTGTGTGCATATTTTCTGTCAATATCCTCATACAAATACATCTTCTTCTTCCACTCAGGTTGTGTACAAAACCAATGATGACCATGTGACTGTGATTGGAGCGGGAGTGACCCTCCACGAGGCCCTGGCTGCTGCTGAACAGCTGAAAAAAGGTATGAAGAAGGAAAGCAAGAAACATGGCACAAGAGAAACCAACCCAGTGTAAAAGTATACAGTCTTTTACGTAAATTTCCAGCTGTACTAAGACACTTCCTCCACCTTTCTCTCTCCTCCTTCAGAAAGAATCAACATTCGTGTGATCGACCCATTCACCATCAAACCCCTGGACTCCAAGACTATCATCGACAATGCCAGGGCCACCAGAGGACGCATCATCACAGTGGAGGATCACTACTATGAAGGTAAGAGGACCTTTTCTTAAAGTTCTCAACAACATCAACATCAAGCGTCAACTCTGACCTATCACATGTCCTTATTTTTTATGTGATCTATTCTTCCACTACATACTCTTCAATCAGTCAGAATAAAGATTTATTAATTATGTTTCAATTTAAAATACCTCTTCACTGAATAAATATAATGAATTTTATAATCTTGTTCTATCAAAATCAGGTCACATTTTTGTGTTGTTTAGGAAGGCATTAGGAAGAGAGCTCTGACAAGCAGGCATGAGAATGATTATGCAGCTGCTTTCATGTTTGCGCTGTTCTTGTATGAACTCATAAATAATAAATGCCTGAAGCAGCAAAGGACAAAGGTCTGTCTGCAGATAGATAAGCTTTAAGGGATCCAAGGGGAGGTGAAGTCAGGGTGAGGGCGGAAGTGCAAGAATGCTGTATGTGGGGAAGAATTGGGGTGAAGTTTGTGGGTGAGAGGAGCGAGATGGAAGATATCTAAAAAGTGAATAGACAAAAACATATTGGACGAGGAGAAGAGGGAGGGAGCTGGGAGAGCCTGTCAGTGTTTCTTAATTTCAACTCTAGCCTTTGGGCTCTTGCTGACCTACATACAGCACCAGCATGACAAAACCAGTGTCCAGAATTTGTCTTCTCTCTCCTTTCTTGTCTCTCTTCTATTGTGTTTGTGGTTTTTGTCATCCTAAATGTAAGCGGCTTTATGCAAAAATATGCAGATTCACGTGTGCAGTTGTACATGCATGTAGTACAAGCAAAGAAAAATGTAAAAGCTTTGCAGAAGTTGTGATATGTGTGAGCACATGGAAGCTGCAGTTATAAAAGAAAGTCATCCAAGAACATTGTTGGTGTTTGTGTGTGTTGGGACTTAGAAAAGAATGGAAACCGAGTGGTATCCAGGAAACAGAAGGGATGTGATGTTGGGTAACATCCCTCTCAACAGAAGGAGTCAGTTCAGTGTACACCACTTGGACACACACGGACTGACAGTGACCTCTACAAATTCAATCAAATTGAAATTAGTGCTAAAAATACTGATGTTTAATTATTTAATTTTTACTTTAACACACATTTACTTTCATTTACTCTGAGTTTTCAAAAGTGGTCTCCAAAGTATACTTGCTAGAAAGCAAATTTTTAATAAAAACCTCCTGCTTTGGCTGTTGTGCTTTAGAGAGAAAAATTTGGCCTCATAAACCAGGAACAAAAGAAAGAAGAGAACAAAAAAACTCTTCATAAAGGAGCAAGAGAACCACTTTAAAACATTAAAACCATTGACAACCGTCAAGTAGCATGCTAGTTTGCTCTGTCACTGTGTGTGTGTGTGCATGCATATGTGTCTGAATGTGTTTGAGGGAGAGGAAGAACATGTCAATACAGCCGTCAGTAAAGATCCACAGAGATTAAGCAGCACTAGGTCAGCTACCACCCATTTGGCTCTGCAGTTAGTACCTGTAATCTGATGGAGCAACAGGAGAAAACTCCTGAGAGTTTTAGAATGGTTAAATACTTATAATTTGACCTTAAATATTGGGTAAAATTATTACAGTGTCATATCAGTTATATGCATTTTTTAACATTGCTGTACTACTGGACTTTTATTCACAGAGATGCACTGTTTTGCCAGTTTGCATATAAATAGTGTTGAACATTAATTTCTTGCATGACACAAGATCTGAGTTGGTTTCAACTTTGAAATAGTAAAACCAATTTTAAATCTTAAACTTCCACATATATGTACATGTTGCTCAATAAATGCCTCCAGAGCCACCACACCACCTTTTACACATGTCATTTTCTCTGAGTCTGTTATGTAAACCATTGGCTGGGAAAATTTTAGTGGGGATGGACCAAATGTATGTAATGACCTTATTCTTTTTCTAGCTTTCATGTTCACACAGTCAGAAATGTTTGAGTGACAGTTTGGAATGAGAGAGAAGAAAAAGTGAGAGATTGAACAGGGAGGTGGAGTGAGAGGAGAAGGGGTGAAAGTGAGACAGAGGAGTGAGAAAGTCAAGGGAGGGCAGCATCAGTCCTGTCAGTCCTCATCACATCTCTGCAGAGCTCAATCGCCAGTTGAAGCGTGAGAGTTTTAATAAGATAGGAGGGTGGAAATGTAAAGATGAAAAGATTTGAATCTGAATATTATGAGAATTTCTAGAAGAAATGGGATCTGAATGAACGGACCTTTTAATCAGTAGTCCTGACTGCTCTTCATTGTGATCCCTCAGGTGGTCTTGGTGAGGCAGTGTGCTCGGCAGTAGTGAACGAGACCGGCTTCACCGTCCACCGCCTGGCAGTCTCCCAGGTGCCCCGCAGCGGCAAACCCCACGAGCTGCTCCGAATCTTTGGCATCGACAGGGATGCCATCACTCAGGCAGTCCGTAAGGTGCTCAGCAGCTCCGCCAACGCCAAGTAAGAAGAGCGTTTTCATCAATGGAAGCAGAGGCAACAACATGGTAAAGGACTCCGTGTGGTCCACATGTGATCACCATGGAGGCAACAAACAAATAAACCAACACAGTAGGAGGGGAGGCACGCTCTCCTCCACACAAAACAACCTGAAGCATTCGTTTGAAAAATACAAAGATAACATGGTTTTTCTCTTTAACTGTCATCAATGTGGTTTTGAGACCCCAGATTTTTACCCCATCAGTTTGTGAGTTCAGTAAAAACACCTCTCCCCTTCACACACACACACACACACATCCTCACCCCCACCGTCTAACCCCTTCCTACCTCCCAGAGAAAGTTCTGGTACTACTGTAGTGTTTCAGTAGAAACAGTGAATGTGGTTTGGAGTAAAGTGAAGTCTTTTTTTTTATACTTTTAGTGGAACCCCTCTCACTTCTTTGACGTAGCATTTCCTACGTCTGCAACAAATATGACTTTGTAAATCCCACCCCACTAGATCCAACAGGGTGTGGAGAAACTCTGGTTTGGTCTGTTTGAGCACTGACTGTTTTTAAGCCCTTTGACCCTGACTTGGATTGAACTGCTTCACACAGCAATAAAGGGATGGTTTCTTCACAGTATTTGTGTCTGAGGTTTTTCTTGTGGGTTGTGTTTGCATGAAATAACATTCAGATATCTCACTGAGCATTGTACAGGATGTGCTTTTTATGTATTCACATCATTCCATTAGGTCATATCCTGGAAAAAAAGAGTGTGTTTATGTTTGCATACTTACTAAAAGTAGATTAAAAGGCAACCAAAGAAAGTTATCTGCTTCCACCTAATCCATCCTTTTTCTTATAGTAAAGTAGAACTTTCTTTATAGACTGCACCTTTTGATTCAAACACTTGAAATTGAACAAAGCAAGCAGCTTAGCACTAGCAAGGACAAAACGGTTGGGTAGAATACCAGAACTGTCTCCTAATAATCTCTATTTCATTTAGCGCCACCAACAGGCCAAAATTCTCTTATTCAAAAGTTAAGTAAACAGTTAGGTATTTTAAAATAAAAAGACTAACATATCTGTCACCGTGCTAACCGTGTTTTAGTATGTAACACAGAAGAGCACTAAGCATGCTAGCAGGTAAAGTGTTAGTGTGGTTAGCATGTTACTACCATATGCTAACTGGCTAACTGCATTATTCACACTATCAGTGTCAAATTCCTATATAAGCTTTGTAGCATACATAAGATGACATGCCACATAATGGCATGCTATCATACTCATATTTACAATGACTTCACCTAAACATATTTCAATCTGTTTGTTCAAGAATAAGCTAAATGTCTTGACTTTAAAAGCACCGTAGTAAATAACAAAATGGATAATAGCTGACTTGCATGGCAACACTGAAGACTTTTTTAACACTGTGTCCAATCTTTGGGGGCATTCGGTCAGCAGAAAATGACTTGTGGGTCCTGTAGACTTAAATGTCCTCTTATGTGAGCATATGCAGTTTTGTCAGTAGGGCTCAGCTCCACCTCATACAGTCTAAGCGCTGGTTAAGTTTGGGTTAAATTGCCTGGGTGAAGTGCAACTGATCACATAAAGCCACATCCACCATGTGGTGTGCATATTAAATGGGCTTTAATTATTGAAAAGCTTGATGCATGCTGCAGCATGTGTGCGTGACAGTAAAATGTACTGTATGTGTGTATATACTGAAAGGCATTTTTTTACTGTCAATGTCGCTGATAATTCAGATGTAGTTAAACAGATTAACAGGAGTTCCCGAAGAAGTTTCTTTTTAATTAATGTTTGCAATCATCAATACAATAATTAAACAAAATAGAAATTACAACTGTAAAATAGTCTATATAAACAGATGGCAACAAATTAGAAAACAGGATTTCAAAATGACAATTTGACTTAATTCAATGTAATTTCTGTAGTTTTCCTATTTAACATTTAATTTGCATAAGATTTGGTTAAACCTAAGTATGTCAAAATAAGTCAGCAATCACATAATGATAGTAAAAAAAATTGTTTTTTACAACTGATCTGACATGTTTTTTTGAGTGACTGATCAGTTTAAGTATTTAAGAAGCAATACTTCTACTTTAACAAATAGGTTTTTATACTCAGAACATTTGTGTAAATCTTTTTATTAAAGGTAGACTTAAAAAGCAAGCTAAGATTCCACACAAGCTTAAGCCAAAGCAGGTTTTTTTTCTTTAATATTGGAAATGTATGCGGATTTAAGGTGGAGTAGCCATGAAAATCATTCTCTTTATTCCTGTAAGTCACAATGTTTTTCTCCTTTGTACAGTTTACTGACTGAACCCAAAATAATGAGAAGGACTACAGATGATTGGATGTGATATCTGGGACAAACTTTGACCTCACTCCTATAGCTCAGCAGGAGTCTGTCTGGTCTTTGAGGTGCACACAGTGTCAGCTGTGAGTGTGTGTAAGGGGGAAGACTAAAATGGATCGACAGATTGTGTGTGTGCACGTACAGTTTGTGTGTTCACATACTGTAGGTGCTGGGGGGACAGATAGGCTGGGCGTTTCTGTCTGACACCCATCTACCCATATGTCTGTGTATCTGCCAATCTGTCGTATGGATTCTTCTTCACTTATGTACAGATAAACACACACACACACACACACTGCAGTACATATGAAAACATGTGGACTGGCTCACACGCCTCCTGTCAAATTGCATTACTGCTTTTTCAGTGTCCTCAAAACACACATAGTGAAAATGCAAATATGCAATGAATTAAATTGAATTTAATTAAAACCTCCTCACAGCATTATACACACCAATTACACACTCATCTATTGCAACTTAAACAATTCAGTGTGTCACAATCCCTCTCCATACGAGGCAGCACGTGCTAACATAAAGGTAAAAAAAAGAGTCTTATATATAATGTGTGTGTGTGTGTGTGTATGTACACTGTCGATTTCGGATCATATTTAATGCCAGACAGCGCTATGGGCTTCCCAACTTCCTTCCACCTCACTGAGCCCCCGCCCACCCCCCACACACACTCAAGCAGTTCACCTCATGATCAGTTTCTTAAGACACAAAGGAATCTCAATGTACAGAACATGTCTCATGCTATGTTTTTAAAGGGTCAGTATCTCCAAAGTTCAAAAATATGTATTTATGATCTCCCTGCAAAGAGATTTGGGACGGTACCAATACAGAGGTGATGCCCAAATCTTTGAAAAACTCAAAAGCAGTTTCTTTCCAGAAAATCCAAAAAGCCTAATAAATACAGTTTTCATTTTTGTGAAATGAATAGATACCAAAAGAGATATGTGAGAAAATATGTTTGCAAGATTTACATGAAATGAGACTTTCATAAATAAGCACTCATGAAACAACATGCTCCTTCAAGGTGATTTTAATTCAACCTGAACATTAAATTAAACTTTATTTAAACTCATAACAATAATAATATCATAATAATAATATAGAATTATACTACAGCCTAAAGAACTTCAACTGATAGTTTCAACAACTTGAGAAGACATAGTGATTAATTCATCTTAATTCTGAAACTAAAAGACTTAATACATTAAATGTAAACACTGTTTGTTAGTGCATAACAGTGCAGCTGTACCAAAGCACAAATAAGAGGATTCCACTCACATGTAAAAGCAGAAAAGAAGTATGAGCGTGCACTGTGGGAGAAAAGTCTTCCATCAAATATTCAGTCACTGAAATAAGTTCATCTTGTATGAGAAACATACAATCTTTGGAATTTTAAAAGTTAAAACCTGTAATTTCCCAGCTACTGAATGTTTATTGTGATGTGAAGAACAGAAACTTTTGCTGATTTTGATGATTTTTTTGTTTCTGCACACAAAGAAGCCAAAGTGAAACTAACTTTAAATGAGACGAGTTGATTTTAAACAGCAGATGCACTTTATTATTTTCTTTTATGGGGCGACTCTGTGTGAGATGTTTTTCCTCCCACTTACTCTCTTCCTCCTCCTCCTCCTCACCCAGTCTGTCACATCCAGTCTGTCAGATGCCCCCCTGCCCCCCTTTAGCCCCTATACTCATCTCCACAGTCCCCAATAAGGGCCATGAGGTCCCTGGAGCGCTGTGTCACTGCTTCGATGGTGGCATGATCTTCGGCTGTCAGCTTCAGGTCAGGGCTGCAGCTACGCAGACTGTCACTGATGTATTGCCCCGCCCCTGCGACGCCAAGTCGACAGCCCACGATGACCCCGCCCACCGCTGGGCGATCTAGCACGTAACGCGTTGCAACGCTGGCCACTGAGCAGCTGTGTCTCTTGGCAACTGTCTCCAAGGCGACAAGAAGGTCCTGGAAAAGGCTCCAGCCACCCCAAGAGTCAATCATGTTCTTGTACTTGGAGAGGGAGGCGGTGTAGAGCTCCGCCCTAGAAATAGGCTCCACCTTCCCCAGATAACGCTCTGAGAGTAGACCGCCAGCTAAGAGAGGACGGGGGGATGGAGAAGAGAGGCGGATGATGGAGTTTAAGGAGGTAGAGAGGATGAAGGCAGGAGGTGGTATACAGGATGGAGTGGGGCGAAGAGGAGGCGGTGGCAGGAATAAAGAGATGGAGGGAAAGAATAGACGGAATGGAGATGGAGGAATCAAATAAATGTAAAGATATAAAAAAAGAAAGGAAAAGAGAAGCAATGGGGAAAAGAGGGCAGGGATGGGGAGAGTTGAAGTCGTGAGAAGGATGTGATGCAGACATGGACAGAGAAAGAGTAACGGTGATGGTGGGGGAGGGCGGGGGAGAGAGGATGTGTCGTCACATCAGCATTCTCCATTTTAGAAACCTACCATTTTACAACATTACAGTAAATGTGCTGCTTATAACAGTAAACATGAAGCTCGTGGCTCCATTGAGCTGATATTCATGTGTTAACTTATGCAAAGACACTAATTTAAAAACTGTTAATTAAACATGTTGTATCTCACCCAGAGTGCCGTAAGTGAGGAGCTGAATGTTATTAGCCAGACAGAACTGCTCCATCTTTGCTGCAGGTCGCTGGTCAATCACAGAGTACTGAACCTGCACAACACACACATCAAATGCTCAGTTAATGGATACACTGACAGAGTAAGCCATGGTCAGAATCTGATGAAGAACTGTACTAACATGCAGCTGGAGGTGTTACCTGGTTGCTTGAGATGCGGATGCCTCTGTTGGTGATCTCCTCCAGCCTCTGAGTGTCAAAGTTAGTGAGGGCGACCTCACCTAAAGAAAAAAGAGGAAAAAGGTTGGGATTTGAAGGCTTCTTATGAAATAAAGATACCAGAAAGCAGGATAAAACAAAAAGAGAGATTTGGTGACATACTGTCCTCAGAAACATACTGTCCTAAATTCAGAGAATACGTGCCAATCCTTTCATATGTGTGTGATCTGCACTAAAGCCTGAGGGTCAGTTAAGCTTTTAAACCCACATCAAGGTCTTTATTAGCTGATAAAGCTGCTGTTATTGATATATGACTGAAAGCTGTTAAAAGTGAACCTTGTTTTAAGATTTATAAAGATGCAAAACTCTGTCCGTGATGCAGTTCAAAGCCCTAGCAAAAGCCAGGACTGGATCTTGTCTAAGTAGCATTTCCACTTAAAATTGGACCTAAAAAACCTTTTTCCATTGCAGTTTCCCCCACGTACTATACCAACATAAATACTGCCAATATCTATGAAGAATCAAATTAATCTTGTTGATATGCTGGTCAGAGTCTAATATTATTGGTGTATGACAATATATAAATTGAATATAAAGTGTCCAGGTATGCTGAGCGTGATTATCTGTGTATGTTACAGCAGGGCTGTCATAATATCAGATTTTCACTACATAAGCATCTAAGCCTGGAGAATTCACAATGACAATGTTATCTCAAAATTTACAGAGAGCAAAATTAAAAAAATTAAAAATCCTTTGAGTCACATTTAAATTTATTACAGTGTAGTTTGTTTTTTTTGTTAAATAAATTACACTCAGAATACAAGTTTAGGGAGGTGGAGAGATTCTGTAACCATAACTGTGCATGTGGTCAAAAAGAACATTTACACTAGATTAATTTTTTCAGTTCATGGTGAGTTGCAGCCATTGTAAAGGTAAAATTGAAAGATATAGAAATGATTTAATCAGCGCTGTCTTACTATGTGCATTATTAACACAATGTCCATATTTCATTTTTTAATATCACTGTTATCGTTAACACCCACAGGTTAAATTTCACATCATGTATACATACGTATGAGTCCTTCCTGTTGCAGGTCAGACAGGTGGCCCAGTGCGTCCAGGTATCTTTTGTCTCTGTAGTCCCACCAGTGGAACTGAACACAGTCCAGACTGTCCACCTGCATACGGGTCATGGAGCGCTGCAGCGCCATCTCCACCACCTGCACACACAGACACACTTAAATCCCTGTTTTACTATTGACAGTAAATCTGACTGTGGCCCTTTAAACATAACAACATGAAACCATTTTAAATTTCAGCTAATGGACACATCCAAATTCAGATGTCTCCACAAACACAAACTCAAACATACAATATCACACCATAGCCAGACAGGCGCTGGACTTTTGATAGCAATACTGATGTCTGGGAGTCAAATAAACAAACATTAACAAACAGTTTTAATATATTTAATTAGATTTCCTTTATCTATTTATTTATTTATTTTTGACCAAGACACATACCGTGCAAACCATATTAATTACAAATTCCACCTGTGAGTGCTCTATGTTCAACACACACTGTTCTGGTGACACTGCTTTGGGTTTAAACCTTGTTCTGTTTTCTTCAACTTAACAGCAGACATACACATTGATACTAATTTACCTGCAACAAGCAAATATTAGATGATGTATCACTCTAGCATTTATAATACACACATTTTTTATGTAAAGCTGTGAATTTGACAACCAAATAATTTGACCTAAAAAATAAACATGGTCTTGGTTTCAGGAAGTGCAGGCACAAACAAATCCTGTAAATTATGCACAATAACAACATACTGTATAAATGCTGTGTTTTTAGACCAGTCCTATTTTTTCAAACATTAAAAATAAAACACGGATAAAATCTGACTACGTGTGATGTGAATTAAAACTTGTGCAAACAGTAAAAATCTTATTAAACAAAGCACAAAGGTTGAATGGTTTAAGACTAAACACCAACAAAGAATTTACTATCAGCTTTACATTTGTTACATAAACCAGTGAGGTGATGTCCTTGCTCTTTTTTTAAAGACACACACTGCTCTCTGGTGGATGAAAGTGTTCTCGCTGTAAAATACAGCAATCACACCGTGAGTGTCTCCCTCATTGTGACAAATTTGTCAGCGACTCACCTTTCGAGTCATTGGTCCGGGTCTTGGCACATATTTGGTCAGACTCTGCAGAGTTGGAACGTCAGTGCCAGATGCTCTGCACTTTAGCTGTAGTCAAAGAGTAATAACAAATCCTGTTACAAACATTTAAATTGAGCAATTTGTTGTTTTTTCGTAGCCTGCTCTTCACTGTTGTAATCTGTTATTATGACATTCAATAAATTACATCTTGCTAAATTTTGCACAGTTTATTTAACTGTTTTGTTTTGTACAAATATTTCAAAGCAAATCATTTGCAATGATGCAGGTGTAGAGAAGTATCCATTGATTGGCTAACTGCAACAGCGAGTCTAGAGCCTTAAAAGGATATGGAAAGAGAAAAGCTAGTTAGACAAGAGGAGCTCTTTCTCTCTCTCTCTTGCTCTTTCTCCCTCTGTCTCTCTGCACATTTTTTCCAGGAGAGCAGCTGAGACTACGGTCGATACCATTAAACTGTCACAGTACATCAGCCACAAAAACCCTGATTGGGTCACACTGGGATCTGTGTGTGCATGTGAGCATGTGGTGTGAGAGCATCTCCTAATGCGTGTTGACGATCTGCAGCTCTGTGGACAGCACGGACATTAAAAGCTGAATGGACTGAGCTTGCAGGATTACACAGTACAAATGACAACTATGTCCATCACATATAGCTCAATAAAACTATTTAAATTAAATCAATGCTGTAGCTTGACTTTAGGACTACTAAGGTACAAAAGGATATTTTAATATAAGGAGAATGGAAAAATAAACATTCAAATTCTAATGTATTTTTGGCTTAAGCACAAACAGATATTTCAAATATTTAAAGGCTTTTTGAGTTTTGGCCCTTTTCACATTAGCCTTATTTCCAAACACAACTATGGGAACACTGTCACAGGTGTTTATAAGCAAAAAATTGCTCGTTATTTTGCACCACCACCCTGTGTTTTCTCTGAATCCGTTTCTTGATCTCTGTCTGTGCTCCAGTCTCGCTCTTGTAAATGTCACACACACACCCATGTCCGCAAACACACATGCACACACAGAAAGTGGTTTCTATGAAGTGCCACCTTAAACTTACAAACAGCACATTAGCGCCCTCCTGTGTTTTAGGAGGCTGGATCAGGCAATATTTAAAAAATTGAGGGGACCTAGCGTCTCTGCTTGTCATTGTGTGAGGGCTGTTTCCACAAATGACAACAGTCCACTAATTCAACTTTATATCTTCTAACTATCTCCACTGTCATGTCATGAACATAAAAATGACTATGACATGAGTTGTATGCCAGTTTCACTCTACCAGTAATCCTTCACTTCATTCAGAAGAACGTTTATTAGTTCAGCAAAAACCTTGTTTTTCACAGTTGTGCATTGCTGCTGTGCATTTTTAAAATATTTTTTTGTTTCAACCCGTAAACTACAATTAATTCTCTAAGTCTAATTCTCACCTTTAAAATCAGGGAAATCTGTACAATGATCTGTTTCATCTGTTGTACTTTGAATCTGCAATTATATGTTGAAAAACTGTAAAAAATAATGCGAGTGTGTGAGTGTGTACCTGGCTGTTGAAAAGTCCAAATATTTCCTCTGCTGGCCCATAAATATCTGCCATGTCAAATGTTGTCAGACCAGCGTCTACATAGACCTGCATGGCCTCAACTGGAGAGGTAAGAGAAAAACAATATACATTTTTTTTATCATTAAAATAATAATTACATAATTATACTTATAATTAGAGTTATTATTATTATTATATAGCACAATAGGTAGTTGAACTGACCGCAAAATCACATGTGCGATTTTTCTTTGGTGTCAGTTTTATTTATTCCTTGGACATGGACATTTTTTACAGCCTGTTACACAACAGGACGCAGCTGTCATGCACAGCCTCGTACACAACTGATGTCTAAGGAGACCCTGAAAATGTTTGTGTAAATAAGTCTTACTTCAAACTGCTGAAAGAAAGTAGCAACATGACCCTGTGGTTTAATTATCCATGACTGCAGTCAATAAGATACAAGTGTTTTCTCCCAGTGACTTTGCAACTACACTTCCATGGTTGTGTTCACCTGCTTTGGCTCTGTCCACCGCTCCATGAGCCCCGGACACCTGCCACATCCCGTTCAGAACCCGGCACACCTCCAGACCTCCGGACAGTCTCACTTTGGGCACCGCCGACATGCTGCCACCACCACCGGGGAGAAGTTGTTGCAGACGCACTTAAGATAAGACCGCACTCCTTTATTCCATAGTGGAGTAAAAGTAAAAATATATGTATTTTTTACTTGTGGCATCATTGTACTGAGTTGTCATTTAGCTTTATTGCTGAGATACATTCAATTAAATCATAAGTCAATACTTACTTTGTCGTCTACAACAGCTCAACTCACGACGTAGTTACAAAACACTTTGCATTTCTGTTACAAAAGCCACGAGTGTTTTTGACCAATCGCTGACTGTTTAGGCGGAAATATACGCTTCTTCTTCGGCAAGTTGGCTTGTACTTTTCTGCTCTCTACTGGACAAAAATGGCAAATACAAAACATCTGAACTTGGATCTAAAGGTAAATACCTTATAAATGTCAGATATAAACCAAGAGCTTTTCAGAACAGTAATGATGCAAAGAGACTTAATTAGAAAACACGTTTTTAATTTTAGTCATATTCTCCACATGCTTCTTTTGAAAATTATTAGAGCCCTTACACATGGAGCATTCCCTCCAAACAACATGCTGTAAGCAGTCCCACTATACATTTTTCTATCATTCCACTTTTTCTGCCTTTGTCTTTTTATTTCTCTTTCTCTTCCTCTTCCTCTTCCTCTTCTTGCCAGGTGTGCCTTCAGTCTGTTCTGCTGCTGGGGCCAGCTTGTCCTCTGTGTCTGAAGCTGAAGACTCCTCTGAGGCTGCAGGTCTCTCTACAGCGGCGGGTGGGCTGTGTGGTGTCACACACGCTTCACTGTAAGAGAGCAGATAGCATAAGTTAACATAATCGTCTTATCTCAGAACACAAAGTATGTTTGTTGTTGCTTATAAGGTTCTATCATTTTAATAGCAGGCTAAAATAATGTCAATACAGTCCAGGAACTCAAGACTTGTGCCATTAGGGAATCTTTACATTAAAAAAATAATCTCCCACATCCCATTTCAAGCTCGTTTATCAAAAATTCTAAATTTTAAATAATTACACAAAAGATATATAGTAAGCCAACATCAAAAGCAATTAGCTTAATTACAGAGATGACAGTAAAGATGAAAGTTTCTTTGATTTACAAATCCTGAATAAAATGTGACTTTTGACTACAGTATTTTTTAATTATTAAAATGGAATCTAAAAACTTCATATCTGTAAATAACTTTACAAGACATCTCAGTTTTACCTTAGTTGAAATGCTGGCTCCTGCTTTGAATTTCCCACCTCACTGTGTTTCTCCAGCAGAGCCACGAAGAAGCCGTGTGTGCGGGTCAAGGCAGTGCTGGCACGCAGACACTGAGTGAGGGGCTCCAGGCCTCGTTCAGGCCACTGAGAGAGGAGAGGAACCAGCCTGGAGAAGGAAACACAAACATGTTCAGTGATCAGTTCTGATGATACTGACCTCTCAAGTCCAACAGTGAAAACTGCACTCTCAGGGATGATGACTTATTCAACATCCACAAACCGGACTAGCACATCACTCAGAATTATACTAATGACAGAGAAGAGAGAGAAGGATGCAAATGCTCAACATAACATGACCAGACAGGCAAAAAAAAAAGATAATACTGGAAAAAGCACTTGCTTGAATATTTGCATGTATTAAAAAAGACCAGGTTTGCTCTGAAAGCGGACTGTAGTTACCTGAAGCCAGGGTTCTGCTGCAGACAGGCTGCTATGACTTCCTCATTCTCCTGGCTGTGGATGGAGCAGGTGGAGTAGACCAGACGCCTCAGCCGAGGAAATCTGAGGCCATGGTTCAGGCACCGCAGCTGAAAGGAGGCTAAGGAGGCCAGACGAGCCTCAGTCTTCTCCTGGTCAGCAGAGGAGGTACTGTCCCAGAGACACACCATACCTGAAAGCCACCGCAGACAATACAAATGATGTTTGAAGTAATCTATGTGTTTATGGGCACACTAGTATTCTTTGTTCAGCATATAATAAGCAGAAACCTAAGGAAGATACTAAGTGAGCCATAACTTAAAACATATTGCCCAAACCTATCTGCATTTTAAGATGTATATCTTTTGCTTTGTGTGTGTGTTGGGTAGTCTTTGAGTATAACAGGCTGCAACAACAATTTTCATTTTTGCAAGTGGTAATGCTTTCAACTTTCAGCATGTTGACTCTCTCTGAGCTGTTTGCAAGCCCTGATATTGTGATTTACATGGAAACATTTTCTGCAGAAATAAGCAGTGGTGCTAGAATTCCTGAGATCTCTTATTTAAGTAAAAGTCCTAACAACATAAAAAGACATTTCAGGTTAAAGTCAGACATTCAAATCCTTCCAACATTCAAGTTAAGTAATACTTGCAAATATATAGCTACATTTTTAAAATTGGCATCTTTGCAATGAAATTCCCACTGTCACTTATTAGATTTTTTTTTACAATGCTAGTCAAGGTGGTGCTAGCTTATTTATTTAAAATACCAGTAATATTGTCTGTGTGGTACCCAACCAAAAGGTGGGGTCCCTGCAAAGATGGAGAGGAAATTAGACAGGTTTTCATTTTTGAACTTTTCTTTAATCTTGGCTTTTCTGTAACTTATTAGATCATTTTAGATTTCATACACTTATTCAAATAGAAGAGAAGTGCCTGTTTGGTGGAACTACTCACTCAGACATCTGAGACCTAACAAGTAGCCCAAACTTGACACTGCTATTTTGTAAGGACTCACGGACCAAAAATGGTCAGGAACCAGAGTTTTATTCTCAACTGTTTCTCGTATGCAATACAAGTAAAGACTTATTCTATAAAGTAAAAAGTTATCAAAGCTGTCAAATTAATGTTGGTCAGTAAAAAATACAATATTTCCCACTGAAAACTGAAAATGTGCTACAATGTTGGGTACCCTTAAGCCTGTAAAGACACCAGACAGACACCAGACTAACACTCTCATTGTGTGCACACAGAGATAATCAACTGGTTACTCAACATACCTGATCCACTGCAGGATGGATCCAGCAGGATATACTCCACATCTTTATACTGTGGGCTGTCAGGATCAACCTTCAGGAAATCCTGGTGGGCAAGCTTCTGACAGGTGACCCCAGCTCGGAGCAGCAGAGTCGACATCGTAGCCAGACGCTTGGCATCTAAATCAAAAGCAAACAGTGTGCCCTTGTTCTTCATGATGGCTGCCAGATGGCTGGTTTTATTCCCGGGGGCAGCACAGGCGTCTATTACCTGGCTGCCAGGTGGGGGATTGAGGAGGTATGCAGGGAGGCAGCTGGCTTTGTCTTGCAGAATGATGTGGCCCGCTGTGTACAGAAAGTGGTCATGGAAGTCAGTTTTAGGCGAGAAGACCAGCAGCTCTGGCAGATGCATGTCCCTTACAAAGTGTTTTTGCTTCAGGTTGAAGTCATCCAGCCTGGAGGCCTGTCCTAGGTAGGAAAAGCCATCCCTCTTCAGGTAGTCCACAGCATCCTCCACGGTGGTCTTCAGGGTGTTTACACGCACATATCTGGGCAGCTGGTTACCGGTGGACCCCTGGACGCTGGCAGGGAGCAAGTCTTCATTCTTACTAACCTTCTGCTTCACCTTCATGCGGGCCAGCGCCGCCTGCAGTCTGGGGCGATGCCTCATCATAGTGGTCTTCCAAGAGCCGCCGCACTTCAGCCCCTGGCCAAGCAGAAGGTCGTACACCAGCACCTTGGCTAGATGCATCTTTAGCTTGGTCTGTTTGAGAAGCTTGGTGGACTCGATGATCTCCTCTAGGATTGAGGAAAACTTCTGGGTCTCACAAACCAAAGCCAATAGCTGCTTAATATTTACAAATTTGCTGTCATAAACCAGAGTTTTCAAAGCGCCCTGCTTCCTCTCGGCTTTCTCGAGGATCTCGGCGGCTTTCAAATACAGAGCCATGGCGTGGACTAACTTTTGACTAACTTACGAGTCTAATTACTTCGCAGAAAACGTTACTTTGTAGTGTTTTACTTGTGACATCTGGCCTGACATAATCCTCGTCCTGCCGGCATTCCCTCCTCACAGCGGAGGACACAAACAGCGAGTTTATTTGTTCTCATTCAAGTTTCCAAAAAGAGACTTCTCCACTTACGTTTACGCCATGCACATGGCAGAGAAAGCGTCGTGACCCGGAAGTACAAGTTCGCCAACTGTTTTCGTCTGACGTAGAAGGTCCGTCCAGCCAATCACTGATAACTACGGAAAAAGGATACTGAGGCGTATTTTTTTTTAATTTAATTTTTAAAATAAATTTTAAATAAAGCAATATCCTGCTTAAGTATTTTGTCAGAACGCTGGTATTTTTTTTCGTAATTACTGTTCTTTATAATCTTAAAGCCGAATGACCGTTCCTCCAACCTTTACAGTCACTGCTCCAAGCTCCCACTATATTTGGCATATGCCCAGGTAGGGGTCTTGAAAACAAACATGAAGTATCTGAGCCATAGATACAGAAAACTATTGACAAAAAATAATTTTATTTTTTAATGCAAATACATTCACTGCGTATTTCCATGAGGAGACAAAGAGGTCAAAGAAACCAATTTCACACCAGTGTTATAACCACAGTATGTACAATAATTACTGCAATAAAATCAGTGACCTGTCACTTCATGAGAACTTTATTAAAAGCCTGACCATATAATAGTGTCAGACTTAGATGTAAAATGACCAACTTTTAACCCAATCAGATATTAAAAAATAAGAGTGAAAACAGCTAACATAACATCAAAGTTCTTAAAATTAATTTTTGCAACCTTAAAGAATCACTGGCTGATAGAGGAAAAAAACTGTAGGGGACTAATAAAACAGACATGGCTTTTCAAAATGCTGATAAGATTAGGAGCCCCATTCAATTCACTGCCAAGAGAATTGTATTGTATTACTTCCACTACAAATGCTTCCTTTTCTCTTGTGTCCATGAGAAGGTAACCACAGCTACAAACATTCCTGTTTACTCCTCTGCACTGTATTTTCATAAGGCATCTTAATACAAACCTCAGGTTATGTTTCATAGTGTTAAATTATGCTCAAATACAAAGAGTCTTCATCATATGTTGCAGTTAGAATGAAAATTAGCTGCTTTGTGTGAAGAGCAAAGAGAATCTGCCTTTTACCAAACAACCACAGTCATTTGAAATCAATATC
Source organism: Acanthurus lineatus (assembly GCA_029814665.1). Classification (NCBI taxonomy): domain Eukaryota; kingdom Metazoa; phylum Chordata; class Actinopteri; order Acanthuriformes; family Acanthuridae; genus Acanthurus; species Acanthurus lineatus. The sequence goes on along the minus strand of JAPZDV010000002.1, from coordinate 12,241,837 downwards.
ATCATAGTATTGAGAGCAGCTTGAGCCCTATGGTGGCCACCAACTGGTTTCCATTGTGTGTGTTATTTCAACAAAAAGACAATTTGTGGGGATGGTGTTATTTGGGTGTAAAGGCATAATTTACACTGAGTGAAATCGCTGGATACCTTTTAAATGCAATATGAAAAGTGTGGAGAAGCAAGGGTGGACAACTTCACTATCAGACCAAATATTCACTTCATCTATCAGTGTTTAGCAGCTCCACTGGGCTTTTTAACAGTCTTTGTTTTTAAAGAGTTTTTGTATAGAAGCAGTCTCTCAGTGGTGTGAGGTGGCAGACGGTTCCTCTTGGCTTTTACAATACATGCTGCCATTGGACACAACCGGTCGAAGCCTCCTGAGGTTGCCGGTACAGCCAGCAGCTTTTTAGCAACACCCTGAAGCTGAGGGAAGCGACTAGCAGATTTCCAAAACAACACACTGGAGTTGCTTTCCCACAGAGGTTCGGAGAGATAAATGTCAAGCTCGGATATTTTCATGGTCTTTGAAGGTGGCTGGAGGTAGTTAAAGATGGATTTGCGCTTCAGGTCGTTACTGTCAACCTCGTTGCTGTTGTCATCTGAGCTGCCACCAGATGCCTCAATCAGCTGGGTGTCTTGGTTCTCCTCTTCACCATTTTGCTCCTTTGTCGATTCCTTGCCTGTCTGGTCTTTATCTACCTCTACAGAAGGAGATGCTGAAGCCTCTATGCCTCCTATTGTGGCTTCTAAAATGGTGCGTGCTTCGTACTTTGATGGAGGCGTTAGGAAACCTGTCTGGTCCTCTACTTTGGCATCAGAAAATGGCTGTAAAGGAATGTTTGACCCAGGGTGAGAGCTCTGATTTTGAGCATGGATAGATTTGATACATATCAAATTGAAAAAAAGAATGATTTTTTCTTTGATGTACTCACAGAGTAATACAGAGCTTAATATAAACACAGAGCTCTACAGAAAATAATGTAAAATGAGCATGAGATGCCATTAAATGCAACCGACAAAATACCTGGAGTTTGATCCTAGGGTCGAGCACAGCAGCTAGTATTATGTCCTTCTGGTGAATGAGGGACTGGAAGTGTGTGTAGAGACCTTCACGCAAGGCTTTGTTAAAGTGCGTGTAGTTTGTGGTTAGGCTTTCCAAGGTCTTATCAAGGCCAATGAGACAGGGTATGATAAAAGAGATGGTCACCCCATTTCCTTGCAGGACCTGGGTTGGTGGAGACAAAAAGGAAGTGATCTGACATATTTGTCTACCAGATAATACCACAATACCATAATACTGTTCCATACAATATTTCTAAGAAGTTCAGAAAAAGGCAGAATTACTCCATTGCAGATGAACACCTCTGCCAACCATTCAAGTTTCAGTTTACATCTAGGGTGGACTATTTGGATTTTTATGCTTTAAGACATTTTGGGAAATCTTGTCATAATTATTACTTCTGATCTTCAAATGCTTTTCATCTTTGATTTTTATATAAAAATCATAATTAATTACGTTACTAATATATTACATGCAGATTCTATTTCTCTTTTACCTGCAAGGCCTCCGCAAAGGGCTCAAGAAGACCCAAGATGTCAATCACTTGTTCCCTCTTCACCATGACCAGTGGTGGTTTGCTGGCTGTGTCATTAGCCTCTATGCGAGCCTGGGCTAGAACTGTCATGATGGCACTCCAGGCAGACTCCTGCACCATACGGCGTACAGATAGCATCATGGAGTTCCAGCGACAGTGGCTAGAGGAGGGGCACAGGGACATGTTGCACTCCCGCAACAACACCTAAACAATACAATAATATAATTAAGTCTTGTTAAAACAATTCAGCAAAGAAATAACTGATCATTTTGAGTTTCTCTTGCCTTAATAATATTAATTAACTATAGTAAAACTATTTGTAAATGTATAATATTAATTAGTTATACTTTGTGATTTCACATCAATGTACAGCTAACAAACAACAAGCAATACAGCTAATACCAGTGAACTAAACAAAGGGAGGGAATGAAGATTATATAAGTCTTGGGTCTGTCAGGATGTTTGATTTAAAAAAAGTACATGTCTCTCACGACATATGCAAGCTAGCAACTTTTCATAAAACACATGAAAAGATTTAATGAAAACAAGACACTTTGGAGCTGCTCATCCTCATCTATGTAAAATGTAAAATATTTTCTGTTTTATTATAATCCTTTGCAAAAACAACACAATACAGAGTAAAGTACACTTGCAAAATAATGTTTTGGCTTTTTTTCCTACCTCACTCCAGTAGGTGCTGCCCCTAAAGAAAGCCACCACATTGTGGACCTGTGAGAGCAGGTTTTCCACAACCCTGGAGTTCTTCAGTGCCTCCTTAATCACAAGCTGCAACGTGGTGGCCACACATGTGGTCCTGGTTCCAATCTGCAGCTCTGAAAAGGGTGACTCTGTTTCAGACATCTGGTCTGATATAAATGCCACCATCTCATCTCCATCTGTTTCTCCTCTGTTTGATGAGCACATGATTTTGTAGTCGCAGAACAAGTTGTTCCCAGCCACAGTTTCTTTGGCCTGGTTGGTGAGGACATAACCGATGCTGCAAGGGAAGATGCCATAACTTAGCAGCACACCTTCAAGCTCCCTGGCCACAGTGGTGCTGAGGTTTTTATGGCTTAGGTGGCGGAAGGCCACAGTGGGACGGCGGATCTGCCAGGAATCACTGATAAAGTGAAGTTGCACAAAAACAACTGGCTCCTCAACTGGATGAGACTGATTCCCCGCCCAGAGGTCCAAGGTAACATGAATGGCGTTCTCCCCATCTTTGGTTGTGGCAAGGCAGGCTTTAAGGTCACGAATGAGCTGAGGCTTGATTGATCTCTCCACATCATCATAGAGCTGTAGGCCCAGAACACGTTGGGATAGCTTGTTGTATTCAGGGCTGATCGTACTCATGAATGACCTGAAGCCAGCACCTTCAACAAAACTGTGGGGAACAAAAAGAAGAATTGCTGGCACTTTGTACATTTGCACTTAAGCACACCTTAAAAATGATGCATTTGAGTGTGTGCTCTAGACTGGTGATGTGGTGTCCATTTACTGTAGACAAATAAAAATCTAACTGACCCTTTACTGCAGTAATTTAACAAATGCACAAATGTATTTCTGTAATAATTTTAGGCAACAATCCAACAAGGACACTGTAACAGCCCCTTGCACTACAAGTCACCTGAGTGGCAGCATGTCTTCAGCGATCATCCTCAACGCTGCATCAGTAAACTTTTTCTGGTCCACTGGTGTGGCCACAGGTGCAGTTCCTGAGATAGAGTTGGGACTTGAACTTGAACTGGGGGGCAAAGAGGGACTTGGGGAGGAGAGGTCTCTCCTGGATGCAGTCGTGTGTGAAGGTGGAACATGTGTCTTATGCTTGACTTTCTGTGGCTCCTTTTGCTTCTTCTCTTTCTCTAGTCTGAACTGCAACAAGGCGAAGAGTAGCAGAGTAAAGCATAACTTGCCACCAGGGAACATCATGGAAAATACTCTAAGAAACATCTAGAAACTCTTCTGTGACAGTGATGCATCCAAGATCACAAGACTGAGGATTAATGTACTGGGTTAGTTTGCTGCCACTGAAAGCATAACCATATAAAATTCTAATGTTTTTCATTGGATAAAGTCTAAATAAAAACACTGTTGAGTCAGTAAAGAAAAACATCTTTAGTAAGCTTACCACTTTAGGAGTTACTGGTTCAGTGTCTAATACAACATCACATTTGAAATCCACCTATAACAGAATACGTCATGTAAATGCAAAGTAGTGTCTTTGCCTCATAATTATAAGAAATATTTTTTCAGACCAGCAGATCATAACAATTAGATAGTGTATGACTTGTAATTTATAATTTATGTGTATGAAATAAAACTAACAAACATCTCTGCTATATGCCTTCCATGAGTGATGAACAATGATAACCTAAATTTTTAGGCATTTTATCTAATTTAAAACCAACTTCAATTTGCTTTCTGAGAAATCACTGAGAGAAAAAAATGTTTGTCATACAATTGAAATCTGTTAAAGCAAAAAACAAAAGCCTTGGATACTATTTTCAAAACTTTGAAAGTACTGTACCTCTCCTTCCACAAACTGTTGAATATCAAGGGAAATACTGTCTGCTTCTTCACTGAACAAACCCAATTCTGCTTTACGTTTGATGGTGGAGTTCCAGTGATTTTTCACAGAATTATCTGTCCTGTAAGAGGAATTGAAAAATTTACATTAAAGTATCTGCCATGTCTGGTTTTAACTGCTTAATTCATAGATAAGTCCATCAGCTTTTAAAAAAAAATAAATAAAGTGGGTTGCCTTTTATCTGCCCTGTTAAATTCAATGCAAAATCAATCACATCCAAGCAACTCACCTTCCAGGGAGTAGCTTGGCAATCTCAGCCCACCGGTTTCCCAGAATGGAGTGGGCTTTGTAGATAATGAGGTCTTCTTCATTGGTCCAGGAGCTCTTTTTTACAAGGGGATCAAGGTGGTGGTGCCAGCGGTCACGACACTGTTTCCCTGTACGCCCCTTCAGGTGCTTAGCAATCAAAGACCAGTGTTTGGTACCATACTTGTCCATCAGCTCTAATATCTGCCAAAGCAAGTATGTCAGTAAACAAAGGAATACAAAGTGAGATGAGAAAGTAGTGAGAACAAATTGTGTTGAGGTCAAGTCTGTGTCCGAGGTTCTCTGTTTTTTTTCTACCTTCTCATCTTCCTCTTTGGACCAGAAGCCTTTAACTATGTCGGGATCTAGGTACTTTTTCCAGCGCTGCATACATTGTAATTCTGTTCGCCCCTGTTAAAGCAACAGAAAAGTTGTCTTAATTCTCCCAAAAGAAAAAAAGAAAATAATCCTTATGTAGAGATTGGTTAGCATTAAGAGATTTGCATTTTAAAAATGTAATAACAGGACGGACGCAAACATACTTACTGGTAAAAAACTGGCAATGGTTTTCCAATCTTTTTTCCCAAAGTTGTTGATCAAGATTTTGAGATTTTCATCCTGCACACAAAACAAATCAATGTAGATTCAGTATGGTGTAACTCTTGAACACATGAACACATGAACACATGAACACAGTTTCTTCTTTTGGTTTTAGATAGCAAGGCAGCCATATCAAGTATTGGTTTCCACCTCTGCTTCAACTGATTCTTCATGCTACCAGGTACTGGTGCTGACAATAATGTAACAAACTATTATAAATTATAGTGTCTTTTTTCTAACCTCTTCCAGAGTCCACTGGACTTTACATTTGGTACCATCCTTCTTGTCTGCTGTGTCTGAGTCAGTGTCAATGCAAAGATTACTACCTTCTTCTTCCATGCTGTAAGCAAACAGATAACCAATAAGTGTGATGACATCAATTACTGGATTTCAACAATATAGACATAAGATTGTGAAAAGACATTTTGGCATGCAATGTGTACACTGATATAAATTTGATAAGATTAATGTAAACCTTTCAATAGCATTATGGAGTTATTGATTGTGTTATTTTTAACAATGTAATCAAAATTCCTTGAATTTTCATCGCACTGCTGTAGCATCAGCAATGTCAGCCACAGATGTAAAAATGTGTCAGAACCTCATGTTTAGCTATCTCCTCAAAACAACAGCAACATGACACTCTTCTCATTGTGTTTAAATGCTACATTTACAGAGACTTCAAGATTGAAACATCATAAAACATCTAGTGAGCACAACACTAGTTTAATTCTACTTCTGAATAATACTTCCACTGCTAACACTTTATATAACTAGTAAATTTGCATTAAGGTCTTCAGTAAAGACATCAGTGCACACAGGCACAAGATACAAGTATAGAATGATACATTCAGTGGCATCCCCATTAAGTACTCATGTCTGATCCAGCTGATCCATGTCTGATCCATCAGCTCTGCTATTAATTCAACCTTCACAAAGATAAAACGTTCAGTATTGTTTGACAGTGCTGCAATAGCACTACTTAAACTGTATCGTATTTAATAAGGCTGTAGTATGTAGGAGTGTGGAACCAAGCTTTACTATAAAGATAGGTGTTTTTTAATCTTTTGCTATTATTGTGGCTATTATAACGTCTGGACTCCATTTTTTAAAATCTATTATCCTTAACCAATGGGAAAATATTTCTGTGTAATAATGCTTAAACTCGTAATTTAGAAGGCTTTAGAAGTCGAGAAGAGCAAAGTTGCTACAACTGTTGTGCGTAGAACTAAGCTAAATTTAAAATTAAGACCTACAATTTAAGAACGATATCACATTAACTAATTATTCTCTGGGCCAACTTTATACTTTCGTTGTGCAATGCGTAATTCACTTTAAGCCACACAACAGAATCAACAAGCATGAATGTTGTGCTCTACAGCAACGGGCTAACTTAACTGCATAACGAAAAGCTGAGGTAGCTAGCTTATCAGCTAACATTAGCTGCATACAAACCAAGAGACACCTTGACAAAAATATTTAGCATTCAGCTTTGTAACTGAAAAATGCAATAGGCAACTCTTGAGACAAATTCCTTGCAATAAATGGGTGATATGAAAAAAATATCAAACTACTTGATTTCAGCTAGTCTTTCAGCTAGGTTTCAGCTAGTAACATTTCAGCTAATCTGAAACTGTGACATGGAAACCTTGGCTAACAAGTTCCACGAACACGTTGAAGTGAACGTTGACTGTTAGTCCAGAAGGTAGAACGCCTCTAGCGGGGCATGTTCGCAATTGCAACAACCAAGCCCATCTTACTATTATTGGTAAATTTTGGTAAAAGTGAAGTGTTTATAATTATTTTGATAATAATGACTGCCATAATGAAAGTCTGTTGACATGTAAATAGAGAAAACACAGGAATGCCTGCCTGAACTTTAGACTGAAGAAATGCTTCAGGAATATAGCCAGGTCGAGCTTTTCCTGCACAATATTATGACACAACAGAACAACCGCTTTTAAATAGACATGAAGGAGAGGAAACGACTGTCTCACTCCTACTCTGATTCACACGAGAAGAAAGAGTTACCACTGGTGTAACGACTGTAGCGACCGCTGTAATATACCCCTATCCCGAACATAGCAAAAACACACGTTCTTTGCGAGCTAGACATGGAGAGATCCACGAGCGTTAACGTTTATGTTTCCCACACTTACCCGCGCGACATCCCTTGACTAGATGCAGACCGGAGCTCCAAAGTGCTAAGTTAGCTAGTATAGTTTAACAATTGCAAACCGTACTTTGAGGGGTTAATAATAGCTTCAAGAATATACGCCGAATAAAGTTCGTGCTAACTGTTTTACAAAACAAACTGTTAAAAAACTCGTGGAGCTGTATCAGTAGACATTCACCCGGGATTGAAGCCCAGAGGTCTGTTCAAGAGCACCACACACAGTTACACTCTTTCCCGGAAACGGTCTTGGGGGCGACGGCATCAACGAACGCTAACGGCTAACGGCTGCTGTTGCTCTGTCCTCAGGGGCTCCCCTTTCCAACTACACATTAAAAAAAAATGCTAAAAGATAAGCAGTGCTTTATCAAACATTCGTTAACGTTTTTATGTAACTTTTAAACGGACAAAAGCTTTAGAAAACATTTAAACTAAGTTTACCTCTTCACAAAAACAACAGTGGATCACTTATTTATGCTAACGTTAGGCTAAGTGTTAAGCAGCTAGGAAATAATCAGCCCAGATAACTTTGTTACTTTTATTAAATGTCTCAGAGTTTCTAAAGATGGAAATCATGGCAGGCTGCCTTACAAAAATTAACTAATTTTTAGTTTTAGTTTTACTAAACAATTTTTTTTGTATAAAGTAAAGAAAACGTCAATTTAACCTATTATTGGCTATTATAAAATATTAGGTAATGGAATTTTATATAAACATGGTAATTTTTTTTTTTTTTACAATATTTAGATTAATAGTTGCACAAATTACCACAGCATTGTGTCAAAATAGCTTAAGTCCTGGTAGTTTCAATCTGGTCCACGTTATATCTTTATTTTTTCTAGCTTTATTCATTTTTTAAAATTTACTTATGTTGTCCAAATATTTTGTAAAAAGACAGTTATTTTTAGATGCATGTAGACCTGGCTATGAATTCATGGCATGTTTTTTTATGACTGGCTTTGCACGTGTACTCAAATGAAGTCACTGACACATGGTAGGCAAAGCTTTACAGTCTTTCTTTCTTTCTTTCTTTCTTTCTTTTTATTTATTTGAAAAGTCATGGTAATCTAGATCAGTTATACATAATTATGGGTTTACCTATTTAACACCCTTGACTTCTGTTTGCATTCTTAGACACTAAGTTTTATCTGTGAATTTGTCACCCTGGTTGTGTTGTGTTTCACTTTTTGACCACTGACTGGGGCAGTTGTGCAATGATGCAGATGGTGAGCTGTTATTATAGCTATAATTCCCCACCTGTCTATTTGTTCCTTCAACAAATGAATGCGTTTATCTATTCAGATTAATAACTGACCTTTTGGTAAGTTTGGGACTTTGAAATTAATGAGTCTCTACTGGACAAGGTGACCAATGCTTGCAGGGCTTTGTTCAGGTAATTGAGTTTTTTCAGAGATAAAACACAGAAGAGAATATAAACAGTGATGAAAAAGAGACCAATGTGATAAACCAACAAAACTGTTTCTTAAAAAAGACTTCTTTAGACTCTCTGTTTTTTAACAGCCTTTACCCTTTTACTTAGTTTTGCTTTCATCTGTCCCCACTGAGCCTTGCATTCCTTTGTTGCACAGCATAGTGGGAAATATAAGGAATAACCACTAAAAATGTGTCAGAAAATGTCAAAATGTAGGTCTGCTTTGTCAGAAAGAGGAGCATTATGGGATTTAATAAATAATATCTTATGCCTGGAAGCTGCCTAGTTTAACCACAGTCAGGAGTTCAGGGACTTGCTTAAGGGCACCTAAGTCATAACAACAAGGGCAGGACGGTCATAGTTACCCTATCCAAGCCCTCTTCCCTCACCTTGAGGCCAGCACCGCATCTAAATTTCAACTTTTTTTTCCTGGTATTCTTGTCTCTCCTTCTTCTCATATTTTCTTTAAACACTAATGATGGAACAATAGCAGGAACACTTGTACAATACTTCTCAATCTAATTCAGTATCCATAAAATGCTACATTTGTAGTGCCGTATTATTGTCAGTCCACATCAGTGACAATGCCTAAGAGCTAAGGTAACACTGTTGTTGTGAATAACATTAAGGTGTAGCCTAAGCTTTTGTTCACCTTTTGATACACGCACACTATGTCACTATGGTATGTCATGTGTAAACAGATGTGTGATATTTAATTATAGTGACTGATGTTTTTAAGTTTTCATGAATACTGTATGTTGCTGCTGAATCATAGTGGGCAAACATTAATTCGTGATAAGAGGCATTAATAACATGATATGTGCAGAGCTGTCAAAATGTTTGTGTAACAAAAGAAGTTTGGTGTCAAAGGGACTTTGAGCAATTGTTCTAACTCTCTTGCCTTCATGTTGCATAATACTGTGTGTCAAATGTGTATAAATCAGATCTCAGAGCGGCCAAGCGGTTCTGCCTGTTCAATAACTTTAATAGAATTCCTCAAAAGTTAGTATCACATTTTGCTGTGCCCAATTTTCGAGAACGGATGGTGTGTGCGTTTAAATTCAAATTCTAACTAACTGAATGTTGTCTAAAACGATACACTACTGATTCCACGTATAACAAAAATACATGAAAATGATGATATAAACACATTGACTACTGTACAGAATGTATATCATCGCATGTATATGCTATATTATTATCAATGCCGGAGTATGATGCAGCAAAACACAATCATACATCATACAAACATCAAAGCATAGAAATTCTGTTCTACATGCAAAATGAACTGCTCTATAACCTGCTGAGTGTGTATTTGTTTGTTTTGGGTTCAGTAATCGCACTATGTTCTGTTGGCAGCATACACAGATGAATACAGTTTGATGACACCCAAGGTAATGCACACACAGACACACTGTATACTAAACTATGAGTATGTCATGGTTGAACAGCCTTTGCATTATGGCATTAACAGTAGCTGAAGTGATCAGTTGTGATTGTTGCCAACAAAGTTGCAACAATGTTCACTGAGCAACACAAACTCAAGTGATCACACAGAATTTATACAAGTACAGAATAATCTCAAATCTAAACACTTAAGTGAAAGGGGAAAAGGTGGAAGTTGTTTCTTTAAGGAGTGGAAAGAGATACAGCTCTTTCCCTTCTGCTGCATTAATAATACAGCAAGTTTAAGTCAACCTTCAAAATGTTAAAGTACCAAAGCATTATGAACAAGATTAAAGTCACACACATATCACACATGCATAATGGTCTCTGTCATATTGTTACATATACTTTTTTGCTGAATTCTTACTGATGCATTAATATATACTATATCAAATGAAAATAGTTGGTATAATATGTAATCAATGTTTTATATTAATTCATTTAGATATATTCTTATAATTACAAGGAAATATAGCCAAAGCAACAAAATAAGGACAAAGGGTGTCATATGCTCTGAATCTTGTGAAGACCCATGAGGAAAAAATGTCTTGATATTGGGCTGTATAAATAAATATAAATAAAAATTGACTTGACACATGAAGCTTGCCAGACAGGTTTTAAACCTATTTACAGTATTAAGTAAGCCCATTATAAAAGCTGTTGGTAACACTCAATATATGTTTTTATGTTCAGCCAATAATCGCTTGATGCTCTAGAGTAAAAATTCTTCTTCTTCTTCTTCTTCTTCTTCAATTATTATTATTATTATTATTATTCAATATTAATAATATGATCACCAAATGTTTGATTACAAAAAAAGGTACATTATTCCTGTTATGCACACATAGTAAATGGCTCATCGGAAAGAACATGTAAATGTTTTGACACCTGCTTGATTGATTAACATGTATTTCATGTACACACAACACACAGACTTGGATTTTTGCTTCAGTTGGCATCAGCCCACTATGACACTGCTGCTGGCAGCATGACCGGACAGTCTTTAACGTCATCCTCTGTTTACAGGACCAGTCAGAGAATGACAGCTTAGCAATGAGGGTTACAGATTTAGAAGGCACGTTGGCAAACAAGAAGGGTCAGAGCAACATTTGTTCATTTTCTATTATTTATTTGTATTGTTCAGAAGTACACATCAAATAGCTGTTTCAAGGAAATAAGCAGTTACTTTTCTGTGTTTATTTGGTTTCATAAAAAAGCATTTGATATTGTATTCTGGATTTGAAAAGTTTGAACAAACCAACAGAGGTTTTTTGAGGAGGTAAATAGGAACATTCTTTAATATCAGATGTACAAACAATACATTGAGTATACATAAATGAAACAATAAAAACAAAATGCAGGGTCATAAGATGTACAAATGTATCACCCATCACTGCAAACATGAAGCACCATTAATTACCAACTTAATTTCTGAAGCAGAGACGCACTTCATGGGCTACATGAATATAATCATGTTATTGCATTACATTCTCTCACTGAAAATTTGCTAATGTGTATTTACAAATGTCACATATGTTTATGGTGTTTTTTATGACACAAAACTAATCAATAACATTATATGCTGTCAACAGGCTAAAATACATGCAGACAAACATTTTGAGGAGTTTCGCAGCTACAACAACAAAACTAGAGTCCAAAAAAAAAAAAAAAACAATTTTCTTTCTATGATGTGGTCAACTGACGTTTTTATAATGTGCAACATTCAGCTTTTTGAACATCAGTGCATTTTCTACTAATTCATTTTGACACTTTGTCATTAACGTGTAAAACCACTACAAGTGGCATTATTCAGAGAGCCATATATTTTATCACTGTTGATATTATATTTAGCTATTTTTACATCTTTACATCTTTGAAAAAAAAAAGTTTTGGTCCTTGATTAAAAAAAAAACAACATATAGGATAAGATTGTATGAAAAGTGACACACCATAAGCTTTCGCAGTGTAAAAGCTTTAGCTCTCTTTGCAAGGATCAGTCCCATCTTGTTAATCTTGTTAAGAAGCAAGAAAAGTGAACCTTATTTACTGTGGTGATAAAAATGCAGACAATACAGAAATGCAGCAGTGATATCTGTGGAACAATGTAAAAAAAAGTATAAAAACAGTGTATAGGCCAGTAGAGGAAGACAGTCATTTCAGAAGAGGACTGTTTTCCTTTATCAATGAGTCAAAAAGTGCACATTATGTATTGATAGCTGATGTTAAAATGCAAAACATTGCACTGTCAAAGCAATTAACTTTTTACAACTGATTTAAGTGGGTTTGTATGAGACTCATTTTTTTGTTGTGTCATTTTTCATATGGTTTTCTTTATGTCACCACTGAAAGCACTGGTTAACCCTAATGTTTATATACGTATGTTCATAAAGGGAAAATATCCAATCAGATCTGTTTTCTCTAAAAAAGAGGCTAGTGACAAAATTAGGACTCTATTTTACTGCAAGCTTACAGCCAGTGCTGAGGCAAACACTTTTTTATACAATCTCTCTTGGGCACAGTGTTATCTTTGCATCTGATGCAGGCACTTTTCACTTTGCAGGGACACATGCTCAGAAACTCCTCTGCAGTCACTAGTATTTCCTTGGCAAGACTACTGAAGATTGATGGGCATGAAAAATTAAGGTTTTTAATGTGAACAACCAAGATTCTTGCCAATGATAACACTGATATGACGAAGCACAGACTTTAATTGTTTTGTTTTTTTTATCAGACTTTCAAAAAACAATTATTGTAGTGTAAAAATCTACAGAAAGAATATAGCATCACAACATCTCTACAGGGTTTAAAAAACATATAACTTACAGTCAGATTCATCTTTAACTATGTTTATTGCATTTCTAGTCTTTTTATTGGCAAATGAATTACACATATAATACAAGTCTGGGTGGTGGAGAGAGAGTCAGTAACTGTAAAAGTGTGCACAAAAACAATTGCATCTTTTTTTGGTTTGTTTTATGAATATACTCAGCCTATCTTCCACTTTGCATTTGACTTGTGTCAATTCCTTTGATCACCAAAGTTGCATAAAAATTTGTGTTAGCCCTGGAGATTTAGCTTGTGTTTGCGTCTGCACCCTATTTCAAGAAAACAGTCAGAGTCCTTACTTTGAAGGTACACAGGTATACAATGTTGTGTTTGTTTTTCATTTATTTTTTTATTAAAATAATAAAGTATGATCATGGCTGTATACAAAGAATTATAAAAAACATCTTTTGGGTAAAACCAGCCTCTTATGTGTTTTATTCAACTGCAAATTAATGGAATAGAATAGTTTGTACTGCATCTTGAAGATGCTGCTACTTCTTGCAAGCTCTGGTAACACTTTCATAACGATCCTTGATCTCTAACAGAAAACAGATGTAAAACTTCCAGGCATAAAGTTTTACACGTTTTAACCATCTCCATTGCAGGCATGTCCCATATCTGCAATTAGGAGAAACAATCTGGAAATCCCTTCAGTAGTCAAACACACAAAATCTCATGTGGAAATTCTGCAATGGAACTCTTAATGCAAAGGAGGTTTTATCACCCCGTTCAAACATTTCAGTTAACTTCTGCCTCACAGAAAACTGTCCTCATTGCCAACAAAGGAAAACCCGTTGAAGGCATTGTTGGCGCTGGTGCTGGCGTTAAACTCTGGGGTCCGACTCACCGAGCTAGGAACCATCTCTCTGGTGAACTCTGGATCAATGTGCTGTGTATCAGCTGGGCCTCTCTAAAGGATAAAACAATAAATGGAAGTGATGATGTGTGACAAAGTCTCTTCATTTATGAAAGTATTTTCATCTTAATATGCCTCTTTTGGGCCTTGTTGGCAATGTAAGAATTTAAGGAGAATTTGACATAAAAAAGTTAAAGGAATTTGCTTTGATTAAAGTTTTGGCAAATAGTTTTTTTGTTTAGTATATATAGAAGATAAACAGGTGAACTGTAGTTACGTTCATATTAATGAAAAGAAAAAAAGTAGTATGTCAAGTGACTTTGATTAGAAATTAAAGCTACATGGCTACACATTTTTGTAGCTACTGACTACAGCATATTTTGATATCTTGTAAGCTGAGTTTTATATTTTTTATTATTTTCAAACAAACAAACAAAACAAAATAATATAAGTAGCCTGCAGTGGACTTTTTCCAAAGCACTGTTTTGCCACAAAACCAATACCAAAGACCGATGCTGTTTGATTTATCCTTTGCACACAAACTGTATGAGTCAGCATGATGATTCATATCAAATGCTGACAGGACATTTTATATTTTTGGGGTTGTGGAAGAAGAAAGTTACAAATTTTACTCAAAACAGATTGTCAGACAGTAGAGGCTACAGATTAGATTTGTGTCTTTGATGATCAGAGTTGAAGATAAAGACAGGTGAAGGGATGAATGGAGGCAGAGGCAGGTACAAAATAAATGTACACATACTGCATTAAGTAAAGGCAAAGGTATGGGGTTATATCTAATTCAATATAAGGCCTTTCTTTTCATAAAAAAAAGCATCTGAAAATGAAATTTTGATGAAGGGCAAAGAGTTTTTGAGGCTTTAACCAGCGAGTAGTTGCATTTCACAGAGAGGGAGCCTGAAACAACTTACCACATTTGGGTTGTATGGAGGAGTGATTCTCTTGTGGTAAAGATCGTCCCAGTTGATTGGAGCGAAAAAAGTGTGGTTCTTTATTTCTAACTAAAATAAAAGAAAGGAAGAAAAGTTATACATGTTTGCTGTACACAGTTATACTGATATTTTCCAATTCCTCCTGTTAAAAATTTCTAAACATTTACAATATGGGGAAAAACTGTAACTCTATGAAAAACAAAGAGAATTCTTTGAAATTTTCTCAGAGGGACCAGGTGCAGATCTGCTTTTTAGAAAAAGTCAAAACTAGTTTAGGTGGGTAGTTTCCCATAAATGGTAGGAAAAGGAGGCTTATTTTCTATCCTAGAATCCATCTGAAGCCATTTGTTTTGACACAAGACACTTACAAAGTCAGCAATTGCCCCAAGGCGTCTGTGCTGGTCTTTCTGCAGAAGACCAACAAGTAAAGAGCTGACAGCCTCAGACTTCCCTGGAGGAAACTGCAGCGGCTTGTGAAGAATCCCATCATACATTTCACTGACGTCACGGCTGTAGAACGGAGGCTGGGGGGAGAAATGGGTACACACATAATTAGTATAAAATCATACAATGCAGCAATATATATTAAAAGTGTTTTCACATGTGATATTCTCTATTTCTAGACATATAGTATTAATCTGGTTTTGATTGTTCATGGTTATTCTCAGCAAGCTTGCTTGTATTTCAGATACATGTGTGGGCCTTTAGTGCCCAATTGTAAGGAAGCTAAAGAAAGAAAAAAGTTACAAATTCATGGACAGATCCATAAATGCAAAACAGACTTTTCATTATGTGTGAAAAAAGTCTAAATCATTGCTAATGGCTCTGTGAAACTGACTGATGTACAGCTGTACTCCAGGCTAACATAAGTATGCTTGCTAACATGCTTACAATGGTAATGCTAAAGAGCTGATCTATGGCAAATACTGTAGTGTTCATCCAATCGACGACCAAAACTCTTGTACATCTGTACTAAAACAGAATTTAAGTGCTGTCAAGATTGTTCCATATCATCAGGTGGTAATGTAAATTTAATCTTACATCCATGTTGGCATATCAGGAGTCTGAAAAAAAACACCCACCACAATCACTGGTTGGCTAACTGCAACTTGAGGCCTCAACAATTCTTCTCCAAAACCCCCAACATTTGCTGTTGGGACTGTGTTGTGGGAGTGTTGGGATGTGTAGTTAACTCTGAAGCACTTTCTGACACTTCTGTTCCTCCATTGAGTTAAAGAGTAAGTGTATATTTATACATAAACATGTAGGTCCTGATAGCAAAGGACATAAAGGAAAGGACATAAGGGTTCACACTTGAAGCTCTGACCTGTTCTCAAGCACCACAATGAGGCCTAATTGTACTTGTGAATGAAAAGATACTAAATTTGACTGGCAGACCCCATTTATGATCTTTAACAGCTCAACACTCTGTATTCCAGATACTCTGTAGGTTACCCTTAGCACCACCATTGGGTTAAAATGTCAACCTTGTACAGAAGATTTACTGAACAGAAGTCTAACATGAGGCTGATACAAATTGGCCACGCACAAACAGACATACCAGGCTGTAGATCATCTCATAGAGAACTGCTCCCAGACACCACCAGTCCACTGTTCTGTCATATGGTTCCTTACGGAGAACCTCTGGTGCCAAGTACTGCAGACAGACAGACAGATGGAGAATGAGTAAACCTTATGGGTCAACCTTCTTACTTTTCTAACCAGACTGCATGTTAGTAATTCTTAGTCTGCAATGTAATCTTTATGTTATTTTGATTCAAAAACACACTAAACTCTAAAACCTTAAGTATTTTGTAAGTTATCTAATGCCCTTTTCTCTTTTTTTGTATATTTTTTTACTCACCTCTGGAGTCCCGCAGAAGGTCGATGTGGTTCCTTCTGGCTCCACACCTTCTTTGCACAGACCAAAATCTGTCAGGACCACATGGCCCTACTCACACAAAAAACAAGCGGGAACTTGTATTTATTTTTTTGTCAGACAAGTTTAAAACAAAGTCTAAAACACATGGAGCAGATAAATTACAAAAACAAATGTGTTGAAGTGGACTCACCTGGGAGTCTAGGAGAATGTTCTCTGGCTTCAGATCTCTGCAACAGACAAGAACAAGCAGGTCATCATGAAAGACAGTAAAAACTCATAATTTGTGAATTCACTCTTTTGTGTTTTATTGCCAAAAACACACAGCCTTTAGTTTGAGTGCAATGACAATGATTCAGGGTATTATTTTGGTTATTTCCATAAATAAAAGTTTGGTGGTCCGACCTGTAAACAATATTAAGAGAGTGGAGATAACCAATAGCGCTGGCGACCTCAGCTGTATAGAATCTCGCTCTGGGCTCTGAGAAACACCTCTCTCTTTGAAGGTGGAAGAACAACTACAGAAAGACAGACAGAGCATAGAGAGGATGAAGCGAGAAATTATAAACACAGTGAAAAAATTAGTTGCTTGAGATGGAAAGACAATCAAGGGCTAAAGAAACTGGGAAAGTGGGAGAACAAATCATTGACAAAAAATACTTTCAGCCATAATCTGGGGTTAGATGTATAATAACACAGAGGCACAGCAGAGTATCTGTGTTAGACTGCTTGTTAGCTTTAGCATTAGGTAGAATAAGGGCTAAAAACCAGCTACACAGATGGACTGATCCAGTTATTAGGGACAATTTGGTACAATTGCACAGATATACGACTGAGACCACAAGTCAAATAATGAGTAGTATCTTTCTGATGATAGTAGCATTGCTGCTAATAATGTCTCATAAAACAGATATGTTGCTTCCTGTCTAACCGGATGTTACTAATTGAACTGTTTCTGTAGTGTAAATGTCAAACTGCGTAGTCAAACCAGGACACACTTAATCAAGTTGTAAAGTCCACAAGGTCTTAATCATGTTGATAATGGCCTTTAATATAGGATCAGCTATTATCTGAGAATCAATATGGCTAACACAAGCACTGAAATCAGCCAATAATTGTAGTGCTTTAAGACTACCAAAAGTGTTCTATAACCTTCAGGAGAAATTTGAGATTCAGTATCCTCTCAAGGACACTTCGACATGTATGACTGGAGAAGTTTCGGGGTGAAACCACCAACCTTTTGACAAGTAGACGACTTGCTCTTCTCCTGAGTCACAGTTGCCCCAAAACACAACAGGGCAGCTGATGTCATAGCCAATTTCTATCTATAATAAGATTTACCTTCTTTAAGAAAACTATTCTCAGTATATCTTTTTAGTAATTCAGTTCAAGACACATACCTCTCCCCCATTTACATAGTCAAGGACAAAGTAGAGCTTCTCAGGGGTCTGGAAGGAGTAGTGGAGCCCAACGAGAAACGGATGTTTTAAACTCTTCAGCAGCACATTTCTCTCTGCCATAATGTTCTTTTGCTAAAGAAGGAGAAGAAAAAAAATAGTAAAACTCAGACTGTGGAGTAAAGAGGGGTCTGTTTGAGTGGATATCTGACTTAACCTTTTATTCATACTGACCCTTGTATAAACTAACCCTTAATTGAGACATTTTGGTATCTTTTTGAGTGTGAAATGTGTGCATAGATGTTACATGTTATGTGTACCAATTTAACATTATGACAGACAGCCCTAAGCAGAATATCTGGTGGTGATCTAAATTAATGAAATACAATAAAAGACAGAGGTGTGCAGGAATCTTTTTTTTTCCATGGGTGATTTCTGGATATTTCCTGACTCTATCAACAGTTTGCTTTGATAATGAATGCTCAGTATTTATCATGTGGTTGCCATCACAGCCATCAGGACATTGTATGTAGTGTTGTGAGTCCTTCTCTCTTTTTTGGTCTTTTTACAGTACACTGTATCTTACACTGTTTTAAAAACTGCACATTCCTTTTGGGTACTGCTTGTATTGAGTGAACTGTGCACAAATGCTTCTTGACAAAAATACACATTCATATAAAACAAGAGGAATGCATGAGTAATATTAAATAACAGCCAACAAAAGAACAAGCTGGCGCAAAGAGCCTACAACCACTGGGATTTTTTATATTTCTGCCTGCAGGGACTCTGCCTCAAAGAGAAGTAGAAAGGGAATCTGAGGAAGAAGCTGGAGTATGAGCCTGAAGAGGTGTAAGAAGTGAGGGGGGTAAAGATGTGTAACAGGAAAGGAAGAGTCAGAGAACAACAAGGAGAAGAGTCAAAGAAAAGAGCCGCAAGGAATTCAACCGAGAGCAGTGGCATCACAAGGGATTAAAAGTATGAGAGGAGGAAGAGGAAACAAAGCGGTATTAAGAGAAAGCTACATCTGCTCTCCATGTAAGCATCACATGCTTTAAAGAAATACTGCAAAACTCTTAAAACATCAGAGTAACAAGATGATGACTGCTACACATCTGAACTCCATTAATCCACCATAAAACACAAAACATATTTTTCTAAACAAAGCAGCTCTATACTGGAGTATATTTGTTATGTTGTTCATGGCCCCATACATGGTGGATCTTTTGGATTCAAGATGTCATCACTTCAACACTTAATGCTCTTACATATTTGTTTGAGAGTTTGTCATAATTAGTGTCCAAGTTACGGCCAAAACCATGTTTTGTGAGGTCACACTGCCTTGTGACTTTTGACAACCAAATTCTATTTAGTTCATCCTTGAGTCATAGTGGTTGCTTGTTTTAAATGTGAAGATATTCCCTTAAGTTTTTTTTTTTATATATATCCTTGCTGACAGGAATGGGGCTGGTGGCCAAACAACCAAAAAACATACAAAAAGCATAATGCCTTTGGAAAAGGCTGTGGCCAGCACAAAGGCATCAAAACATATTTGAGCATGCAGTCCGTCTTCAATATGCAAAAAGGTCACCTTATTCATTTGTTTTCTAGGACTTAGAGGTGCTTGAAGTTTTAATTGAAGTTTTAGAAAGCAACAGAAAGCCTACAAGAGAATAATGAAACAGACGATGCAGCTCTTTAAAATTCCATTTTACACTTTAACTTTAGGAGCACCCGCTTCAAATGAAAGGTGGAAAAGTGTGTCAGATCAGATATTCTCTCAGAGAAGTGTCTCAATTGAATGTGTCTATCATAAAATCTGACCATTGTACAGAGCAAGCTGTAGATTAGATAAGATCCAGGTCATGTTGCTGGGTCAAAAGCACTGTTTACTAATAACACTCAAAGATACTTACACACATTTTCCTCTTGGCTCACTTAAATATTTTCCACCTTCATCTACTTTAACCTGGAACATCAGAGTACTGTGCACTTCAAAATTTATGTGCTTATTTTAATTCTCTGATCACAATCTTTTTTATAATTAAGTCTGCTTTATCTCTCAGGATGTCATACTGAGCATTTTAAGATGCTACTTTAAGTCAGTTTGTGTGGTTAAAAGCAGTGTTGTATTGATATATGCTGGTCTATGGTGATTTAAAAGCAGAAGTAAGTGAGGTTTGGTTTGTGTTAGTGTGGAGGCTGAGTTCAGAACAGACTTTGCAAAAGAAATTTATGAAGCGTGAAGAACACTTGCCATCAAAAATGCAAAAGCAAAAAGTTGAAACTGAGGCAGCAGAGCCCACCTCTTTTTTCTTCAGGATGACTTTCTTCTGCAGCACTTTGACAGCGTAGAATTTGTTGTCGGCTTTGAGCTTGGCAAGCAGGACCTGCATGAAGGTTTGATTGTTAGCAGTTTGTTTGGTAAACACAGTCAGCACCACCATCTCCACACACTGCTGTAAGGACATTACATCAAACCACTCACACCACAGATATGTGATCTATGGAAACAGATGATACTGAGGAATCTGAGAAGTGTGTTGATACTACGAAAAAAAATCTGACATCACCCTGCAGCCAGTAATTACATTACTATAACTTTTATGTTATAATATTCTCATGCAGACCAAAAAATCAATTTTTTAAGAGGTTTTTTTTTTATTATTATTATCCCTTATTTTAAACACTCTTCTCCTGCAGTTTTATGTTCTGGTCTTTTCCTCTTATTTTTGATGGGATGGTGTTCAGGTAACATTAAGAGGCTTTTGTACCCTGTAACGTTAATGATTGATGAAGCAGGCAGCACTTTTGATCAGAGAGTAGTCAGCTGGTAGACTGTCTGACCCTGTCTGCAAAGTCAATTCACTATCTGTCTCTTTCTTGTGTTCTCTCTCCTAAAACAACAGTAACAACCTCAGTGCAATAAACTGTAGTAGTAGTTAATTGGATATGCAGAGAGTAACTCTTTATCTATATGATCGTCATTAATTCAAAGTTTTTCCAGGTGATCTAGTTTAGTTGAAACCACTTTCACAAAGGAGTCCCTGCTGGTAAATATGTGACCCAAATAAGTTACAATAAGGAAACAGCTCAAAGAAAAACACAATATGTATTAATCGATGAAGAGATAGAAAGATTAATATGTAATTATTTCAGTGTCACCTTTCCAAAGGTCCCTTTGCCAATGACAGCCAAGAAGTCAAAGTCAGTGGGTCTGGCACTGGAACAAGACAAGAGAGCGTAATCTATTAAATGCACTGTAGTGTTCGACATGGAGAATTAGCCAGTAACCTCTGAAACACTTTAGTTATAACAGCTTACATAAGGCAGAAAGGTTACAAAATTATATTTAAAAAATTTAAAATCCAGACAACTGAAATACACTTTCGGCTGAGTAACTCTGCTATATAAATCCCTCTAAATGTGATACTGAAGAGATCTGCACGCTACTGACTGTGGGTTTGCTGAAGGTCCGAGGTTGACATCATCATGAGGAGAGGACGGTGACCGCTGCTGGACAAATAAACACAAAACAAGTCAACAGTGGCAGGAAGAACACACTGCATTCATTTACTGAAAGAGACACAAACTATAAAGAACTTGTGTTCTAAACAGTCACTATCATTTGTCATTTAAGATAATTTAATCATGTTTATAGTTATAAATGCATTTTTCTGTCTAAAACAAGATATTGGGTCATCACTGTCATTTTCCAGTCCCTGAAAGGATTTCAGTCCACACTAAACACTAGACTACTGGGGATACAGCAAATATCCTACTTTCTCCTGCTCTGGTACTTGAATAACAATATTGTATTATATGATTATCACATGATGAGAAGCAAGTTTTTAAAAACACCTTATTACAACCTGAACCTGGTGTTTTCAGATTTTTAGCCTTTTGAAAATCTCTTTGCCTCCCAGGGATTAGAGACCAAAATTGGGGGAAAAAAAGGAGTATTTTAAAATTCAGCAAGTTTTGTGTAAGATTAGTCTAAATTAAATTGGTTTTGACATATCTGTGAGAAAAAAAAATCTAGAAAAGAAAAATGACACGGACACAAAACTTTTCACAAGAGGTACCAGGCCTTTGGTTAAAACATGTTCAACAAAAGCAAGATGAAATAGTCTTTATAAACTGGTAACACAACAAAAGGCAGAGAACATATCAGCCTAAGGATAAAAACATGAGGATATGAGTCACATTGCCTTACAGCTTGTGATGAAGCATCGCTCTGTTAAAGAGCTTTTGTTGGCTATATATATGTATAATTCATTCCAGGATTTTCTTTTTGTGTGTTTGCTAACCAGCTTGATCATGCTGTGGCAACAAGGGAGACATCTTGACAAAATCTAATGCAATGTGACATGATGTGAAATCACATTGGGTAAACAACAACACAAGTAAGCATAACCTGGAATTGTTGCTAATAGTAATTTGCAGGCAGACATTTGATACACAAACAACCTTTTCTTAAAACTGGAATTTAAACATGGCTAAAAGCAGATCTCCTGTCACATGGTAAGCAGGCACCAAAATTAAATAAATAAACAAACAATTTTTAAAAAAAAAAAGCATCAGGCAAACATGAAAGAGTAATTCCTTGAGCAAAGACAAAAAAACACTCACATTAATGTGTGCCATGGCCATTATCCATTCCACTCCCACTGGAGATCCAGCATCAGTGTCTGACGGACCTGTGAGAGGAGAAGACCTTTATACCTACAAACTTTTCTCATTTCACAGATAAGATTTTTTCTCATGAACTCAGACGCGGGGGAAACATCTGTGTGTGTGTTTCTGTGCTTGTGTGTGCATATGTGTGTGCGCATGTGTGTTTGTGTGTTTCCTAACCAACTGCTGACCTCAGTGGGATCCAGTGGGGCTGGTAGTTCTAGTTTGTAAGGCACAAGATGCTGGAACAACAGAAACACAATGAAGGACATTGTGTATATTATGTGTGTGTGTGTGTGTGTGTGTGTGTGTGTGGGTGTGGGTGTGTATGTATGGACTGTATCAGTGAACCCGTTTACATAGTAAATATTGTTGTGTCACCGTCAAATCTGTCAAAACATACGGGATGACCAGGGTCTCTCACACGCACGCTCATTGAAATGAAACTAAAGTCTCCATCATCCTCCTTTATTTTTTCCTCAGAAGCTTCAGGCTTGTTCATCTATTAATACAATGGAGAAAGAGATGCACTAATCCAACTTTTTCAGTCCGGATACTGATACGTTTGCTTGTAATATTTACTTTGGGTCACACCATGTGCTGATCTGATATCCGTGTTTAATTAATAAGCTGTATACCTCACTGTGGAAATTGATGTAATCTTTATTTCATCTGTAAGGCAACATCGAGGTTTTAAATAATAGCTTTAAAAGCACTGAATGTTTTTTTTTTACCAAAATAACAGTATCTGACACCAGCTTGGTACACTGTCACCAATAACCAATTCAGTTATTTGAGTAAGATTCAGACCTGATATGCACTACTTCTATTTTTAAGCTTGGTCAAAAAAAAAAAAGAAAAGCAAGATCACAGTTTAAGTCTCACTTTGGACAAAAACATTTTTACTTAGGCTGGATGCTGAGCTGTGCTTCTGCCAGCTTATTTTGGTAAATTAATCTCCACATTATTACTGACTGTCCTTTGTTCCTTAAGAAAATAATCCAGGAATTAGGGCCTCCCAGTCTGCTGTGCAAAATATATTAGTCAAATTTGACAGTCCAAAATGTTGTACACCTGTTAACAGCAACTTTTTTGTTATCCACACGAAGAAACCATAAGATTGACATACATAATAGGAATTGGGAGCAAAGATGGACTTGACATAATTCAATCACAGGAAATTAACCTCGAGATTAGACCAAAGTCAAAATGAATTTGAGTTAGGCCTGACAGTTTAGGCATTTTAATAAATAGATATTGTAACAGGCGGATACAAAGTGGACATGTCTGCAGGTATTTAAAATAATCATGCTCTTCACAACAATATAAAAGGATTGTTTCTTTTTTAATCACAATCTTCCACAGTTGATTCAAGCAACAATTTTTGCCAACAACACTCATAGAAAACTTCCTGAGTGAAACAGCTGCTCTCTGTCCAAAGGTTTAGTATGGGATCTTCAGACTCAATCAAATCACCCTACAGTGCAACAATCTACAACACTGCATCAGACAAGTTTTCTTCTGCAAGCTTTAACACTGGTAGAAGCCCTTTTTACTTGAACTAATTAAGTATCACAAACAAGAATTGTAGAACATAGATACCACAATCCAAATATCTCATACAAACTCGTCATTAAGTTAATACAGAGCCTTCTCAACAATAATATTACTTTTCAATAGAGAAGGAAAAACAAGTTAAAAAACTACAATTTTGTGATCTCATGAGGAGTGACAAAAAAATTTCAGGGACAGATTCAAAGTCCAACAAAATACGAGTAGAGTAAAAGCCTATAAAAGTCTCTCCCAGCCTGAGCTCTTCATAGAGAAACAGTGATATCACTGGCTGATCAACAAGCTGAAGTCACTGTAAACTCAATAGGTGTCTCAAATATCCCGTCTGTTCTCAAATATAAGCAATATTCTTCACCAGCAAAATAACAGCAAGTAAATTAGCACCACAACGCAATGCCATGAGGAGAAAAGTAAGAATCTACCAATTCTTGCGCCCTTTTATCCCTCCACATGGAAACAGTCCTCGCAATTGAGTCATACACAGGCAAATAATCGAGGTTATGAGTGCGAGCTACAGTACAGTGAAGTTTGCTCACCTGTGATCAGAGGATGAGGAGATCAGTGTGCAGGCGGTGTGTTGTGCTCAGAAGACTGACGACACTCTAAACAGGCGGCTGGCAGGGCTGCAGGAGGTTCACGGCTGAAGCTGATCTGAGGTCAGCTTTTTATTTTTATTTCAGACGGTCACGAAGGAAGGTCGACTTCAAGAGGGTGAATCATTGATGAAAAGTTACAGGGCTTCAAAATGAGGCGGAGCTCTAACTTTCTGTGCCTATTTTGTAGCCTCATGAGGACCGTTTTCGGTATAAACACCGACCCTGTTGAGACCTGTATCACTCATCGGAACAAAAGCCTGATCTTAAAGAGGCAAAACGTAGTTTCTTGGGTCCAAGTTGAGGTTAAAGACTAGGTGAGACTGTCCACAGTGAATGAAAATAAAGAAAAGGATGACTGCGCAATTCTTTGTGTGTGTGTAATTATGTGTGCGTGTATGTTATGAGTGTGAGTGAAATTAAAGGGGTCCAGACATCCAAAGAGTTATTTGTGGTTGTGTTCCAGGGTCACAACCAACACGTTAACAAGTTCAACTCTTACATAACACGTTTAACAAATTCAACTTCCGGACTCTTCAAAATAAGACAAGTAGCCTTTAACTTTTTGGACATTAATCTAATTAGTCATTAGAAACCTAATATTTTTGGCCATATATTTCTTGCGTATCATTTTTTTTCTAACATGGGTGATATGAAATATTTACACTGCCCTTACAAATTTAGTCTCCTGTAGGTTAGCCACTGCGCGCATGTGTGTGTGTGTGTGTGTATTTTCCCCAAGTAAGAACTGTTTTAAATAACTTTTCAAAATGTTGTAAAATAGGGTTATTCTTTTTCATTTCATAAATTAAATACACTAAGACCGCATATAGGGACCTAGTGGGACGTTAAGAAGGACATTGGCTGTTGTCAGGAGGCAAGTAGTCTAGCTTAGCATTTAAAGAGTTTATCCAGGGGAAAATAACAACCAGGCTAACCCCTGTTAAAACAGAAAATGCTATTTTAAAAATTCTGTATGAACACATATCAAACAAACAAGACACAATTCATAAGACAGTGAACCTAAGAGGTGTAAGTAGCCATTTTGGGCCTGGCGGAGGCGAGCTGTCTACACTAGTTAGCTCTCAATGCTAGGCTAGCAGCTAATGGCCTCACGGCTAATGCGCAAACACGAAAATCAATCATCCCATTTTTTAAAGAAACTAAAGAAAATGAGAATATATTTTAGCTTAAATAACATGTAGGCCATTTCTTTTACAAATTCCCAAAACATTTGTACAGTAGCCTCTGTAACATGTGGCCTACCCATATAACGCAGTACAGGTTCAGACCAGTCTTGAAGTGACCCCTGAGAAATTCATGAACATGAATTGCTAGCAAACAACACTCATCATTAAAACTACCTATTTGTGTCCAGGCTTAAAATACGGTTTAAAAGAAGCCTATATTTACAGTTAATTTACTGTGAATAGCTTAGACAGCTATACTGCAAAATTTACTGCAAAATACACAGGTTACATTTAAGTGAGCAACTACATGTATGGCTATAGGTTTACTTGAGTAATTTTAGTCTTTAGGCTAATAAGTCAGTGTCCTTATGCTTGTAAGAAATCTTATTTCAAGATCCCTTAAAGACATGTTTTAAGTATTCATGTTTGCATATTTCTATGAGTTTTTACAAAAAAGTTAAACAATATACGTATTTATTTTTCTAAAAGGATATTTACACATCTTTCCTTGTTTAAAAATCCAATATCTTATTAAATATTTTTGTGTCCAAAATTTAAGTGCTGAACTTAAAATGTATATTACATCACTGAAAACATAGATGTGTGCTGGTAATTCCAGTGTAATAAAAGTAACTCGTACGTAAGTTCAAAATATAGGTTTAAACTTTATGTTTAAATTATAAATGTCTTTCATGCTACTTGTGATGTCACAAAATATTTTAGTATGTACCTCAATTAAATCGGATATCTAGGGAACACAGAGAAACTTTCCCATTTCAACACATAGATATGAAATCAGCCCCCCTTATTGTCAAAGTCTGCACACACATCATTTTGCATTGAAGCTGAAACATCTTAGTAAAGTAACTATAAACAAATCAGATTTTTGAATGAAGGGGGGCATTTTCCACTCCTGTGACCAAGCATACTTTACTTTGTAAGCAAGAGTGTTTCTATTAATTTTTAATCCTTCCAAAGGACCAAAAAAAAGGCCTAAACACCTGCTGTTCTTCTCATAAAAATCATTTACCACCAAATAATCTCTTAAGTGCTTTCATTTTGGCCGCAGCAGCAGGTTATCAGCAAGAACATTTTTTTCTGTCCTCTGCAGTGGAACAGCAGGATAAGCAGTATAAGAACAGAAAGGGTACAAAAACATGTGTTCTCACCACCTGACTGTTGACAACAGTATGGTCAATAGGGGGATGTCACTGGATGTGATACAAGCAAAGTAAGTTTATAGTCAATATTACAACATACACACACTGCACCTGCACAAGCACAAGTGATGCAGTGTGTGTGTATGTGAGATCCTTCAGAAAAGACAAGAGGCAGTGGCTTTATCAGACAAGACAGCTTTGGACGTTTATTAATTCATATGGATAGATGAAATATTTGACCCAAGATTATCTTGACACGCACACACAAACGCACACACACACACAAATCCCACCAGAGAGACACACAAAGAAGATTCCAAGAGCCCTTAAAACAGTCCAGTAAAGTAACTTTCATCTCACATATATCAAATCCAAACAGTATCTTTGAACCAGTCCTGACATAAAATGTAAACATTTCAAAGAACACAGTTTCCATTACATGTAAACTGCAGAGAGCTCCATTGCCTAGATCCCAGATCAGTGTTTATAGTGCGAAGATGTGGATTTTTGCACTCTCTAGTGACCAAGTGTAGAAACATCATGTAAAATTCATTTAGGTTTCACAGTTGTGCTAAAACACCAATGCAAACTGTCCTTTTCATGTATTAAGAGATGCAAAAATAATAATTTAAGATCTTTTGCATTTTAATATATAAACTCAAAACACTGTCATTTCTGTAGTCTGTGATTATACATATAGGGTAACTGTTTAAATTACAGATTCTGTATCACTTGCACATAAATAATGCAGTGAAAAATTACAGTGTAAGGAATTTTGAGGCAGTGAACACAAATAAGAAAAGCTTCAGAGTTATTAGAAAACTGAGGAAAGTCCGTCTCCTTTTTATCAGCCACAAACTGGAACTTTTTCACAACAGTCTGAATAAAGTAGCTTATTTATTTAATTTTCAGTTTACACTGTTACAGTGTAAAAAATAGTCTAATAACATAAATTAGCTGTAATATTAAGTTACCAAATACAGTACTTCTGTCTCAACTGTTTTATTGCACAAAAACGTGAAGCTTGTAGGAGCCTCACTGACCATTTGCATTTAACCCCTCTAACTTACTTTTTTGGCCATGTTCCCCCTCTGCCCACAGTCCGCCACGTCTCTTCCCTTTCCATTAACCTTCATATTTACCTCTTTCCTTATTGGTACATCTAGTAATTTAGTTCTTTACCCGTTTGATTTACCTGCCATGTCTGAGGCTTCAGAACTGATGGTTTAATCCAAATTTGGGTATGGTAATAAAAATGTTATTGTGTCCACCTGTGCAAGGTCTTGGGTAAGGTTCACCTGACTTGTGCTAAATCTTTTATTGACAGGATTGTTTCTCATTCAGGAGGTAAAAGTACAAACAACACCACTTTCTCCTGTGTGGCAGTGAGTGGCAGCAGAATGCTGATGCTGCATCCACAGAATAACAAGCAGGCTGTTAACTAAAAAAATACTTTTTCCGTCAGCAGTTGGTACATCTTCTCTGTACTGATGTAGAAATTTTAACACCTCAAATGAGCATAGAAATTTTTGAGCCTGACAAATTTCTACTATTTCCACTTGGGCTTTTAATGCATGATTTAAAACTCAGCACCAGAACAGATAGCTAGATACAAACTTTAAAGTTTTATCAAAGTTTTAGCCAAACATATCATTAACTGGCAGACCTTTACAGATGTGAAACACTGCCAGTGATGCTGGGATATTTGGTAATGATTTAACTCAGATACTGAACCAAACGCATCAGTTGTGAAAACCACTAAACTCTAAAAACTTGGATTGTTCTGCATCAGCTTCCTCAGCCTCCGTCCATCCAAACTTTACACCAACTTTTTTAATTATCTTTATGACATTCCTCAGTATTACCCAAATATCTCTCTATCTTAGTCTCCTTTCCACTTCTCAACTCTCCTTTAATACCCTTTCAAACCTGATTGGACCTTACCACCCCCCACCCCCCTCCCTCTCTCTGATGGGTACAGGACACCAAACACATGAAAAGGGGTCAGGGTCTTTTTTCCCTGCAACAGAATGAATTTGGCACATGATGACCTGCAGCTCAACACCCCCCCGGTGAGAGAAAGCATGATCACTTGAGTCCCTCGTCTGTGCTCTTGAACATGAGAATGGCGTTGGAGATCTTGAGGGCGGGTCCCAGCTTGATGCTCATGATCTTCACAATGTCAGTCTGGGTCAACAACAGGAAGGCCTCCCCGTCAATCATCTGAGGAGAACAAGACACAACAGAGGTGATGCAACTGGACGTGGAGGATATTGTTTAAAAAGGTCAAGAAATGACAATAATTTTGTTATTAAATGACCACAAATGCATCCAATAGTGTTCAAACTCAGAGAAATCTGTATTTTATTTGAGTGCGTTTTATTTTGCTCCAGGTTGCTAACTTCTGTACGAATAACAGTCAGAGAGCGAGGAAGGACATTGGCAAACATGTCTGAATATAAAGTGAAATAAACTCTAATGAGTTGCTTCATCTGCGAACATTTGTGACTCAGTCAGTCTGACATACTTTCATCTGCAATTGTGACTGTTTAACAATCAAACAAGTGATTGTTCTCTAGTGACAGAAATGAGATATCAAAACAGTAAAAAGTAAGCTGCTGTTTTACTGTTCTTACATAAACAGTTAAATATGACAGTGAAAAATGCGAAGTTCTTCTGTTACTTTGTAATATATACGTGCAGTAATTGTTAGACCCTAACCAGACATTTAATTCAAATACACTCGATTCACCCACCTCTTCTTTGAAGACACGAGCCTGTTCTTCACAGCCAATTAGGTTCTGAACAAACCTGAAGACCTGCAGCGCAAACACATCAGGTTTCAACTGATCAAAACAAGCCAGAGAGAGAATGAAAAACAAATGTAGTGAAGTGAAAAGGTTTGCTTACCTCCTCGACGCTCCATGCTACCACTTGGCTTGCATGAATGCCCTGAACGCCAGGCAGCAGCTTACAGTGCTGTTCCCAGCACAGTGACAGAGTCCTGTCTGACTGACTGCTCAGAGCTGACATGAACAATGATGGATACACGCCTTCTGAGGACATGTCTTAGGACAAAAGCACACATTTACATACTTTGAGTCAACTAGGGCTGCAAATAATAATGTTTTTTCCTAAATGATTAATCATTCAATTGCTTTATTGGGTAGTCAAATAGATTTTTGGTGTACGAAATGTTAGGAAACAATGGAAAATGTCAGTCAGTGTTTCCCAAAGCCCAAGATCAGCTCCTCAAATATCTTGTATTGTTCACCCCTGCTGATTTTCTATCTACCCTCGGACAATTATTTCAGATTTAAACAAACAGGTCTTTTTTCACTGCAGACATTTTGACACATTATAGCGGGAGAAGTACAAGTGTAAATATCGATGGATACATTCCATTATATACGCAGATTTATATGGAGCAGAGCCATGACTAACACTGTTTATCCCACTTGTGCTTATCTTGCGAAGACAAGTGAAAATGTCTGCAGTAAAAAAAGGTTCATTACCAACAGTTTGCTATTCTGCATTTTCCAATCTGACCATTTCATGCCAGATATTAAAAAAGTGTCTCTGCCAGACTGTGTTACATCTCAGGTAGGACGAGGCTGCAGGTCTGATAACAGGGTGACACCTGTGAAGCTGCACACTGAAATGTTTTTATCAAAGTATGTTATGTAAGACCAAAACTCACTCTGATAGTCTCTCTGCTGGTTCTTCCTGTATTTGGGAGGACGGCCAATCCTGAAAGCAGAAGAATGGTCAATGTGAGACTAAAGCATACATGGACACACACGCACGCGCAGACACACACACACACTTTTACCTGCCACGGTAATGGGTCTTCTTGGTCCTTTGGCCAAAGAAGAGGCTTCTCTTGCACTCGGAGTCTGACAGTTCGGCCTTCAGCCTGCCCTGGTTCCGCTCAGCCAATGGGCAGCCCGATATGCAGTGATGAGCGGTGAAACGACCTGTAACGTGACCTGAACCATCGCAGCCAGGAGTTGGACACTTCCTGTTTCAAAAACAGAGCCCCCCAATGTGTTTTGAGGAGATTAAAGATCATATGGTTTCTTAAAAAATCTTTTCTGCAAGTATTGACATGTATCTTGATGGCCCAAGTGAATATATGACTAATGAAGGAGCTGGATTTAGTACTAACCTGTTGTGGAAACTGTACTTGTTGGTTCTGGGATGGCTGATGGGTTTACAGGGAACAGAGGATGGGTAGGTGGACTGGCCTGTAGCAGGAGGCTCCCTCACACCTGTGTGCATTTTAACACAGACAGATTGAACATTCCCTTCAAAGGTAACCAACAACAGTAACTTTGATCTGAGTTTTGCAGTGTGAACGATTTTGACGGGAGCACAAATAGAATGAAATGTTGGTTGCTACCATGTGGCTGCTGTGTTTTGGTGTCACGTGGTGGAACTTTGAGCGGGTGACCAGTCGCCTCACACCAGCCTGCCGGGTGGATGTCAGGATGATCTGAGTCCATCCACTCATCATAGACATGACTCCAGCCATCATAGTGGACCTGAGGGGGAAATAGAGATGTAGCTATAACACATAAGAAAATGAAATGAAACGTTAACAGCTTAACTTGTATAACTGATCTGTAATATACTACAGCGATGTACCTAACACAATCAGTACATGCAAGCTCTGATTACCAGGACACTGATTAGAGCTGTGATGGATCATTTTAAACAATATCACAAACAGACAGGCTGGCGAGCTTCACGACCTAAGACGTTTTGCACTTAAATGTTTAGGAATAAGTACACATGCACACGCACAAACAAACACACACACAGAGTATCACCTTAATGCGATGAGTATCGACCTCCTCCACTGTGGCAACTCTGATCAGACCAGGACTTCTCTTGTCCACAGCCTCCAGTTTCATCTGAGGCTGGAAGCTGTGAGCTGCACGCTGGACACATTAGAAGAAACATTAATGTGTGCATCGAGCTGAAT
>JAPZDV010000002.1:12168162-12201536 GCA_029814665.1 Acanthurus lineatus | reverse complement strand
TAGATAGATAGATAGATAGATAGATAGATAGATAGATAGATAGATAGATAGATAGATAGATAGATAGATAGAGGGCAAGACAGTCCAAAACCTTAAAATGATCATTTTTTTCCAAAATACAACGCCTAAAAAAAAAAGTCTATTTGTCATTAATATTTGTTTTTTTCTTTATAAATGACCTCATGAATTGATGTTTTATTTTTTTTAATATTGTTTTAACCCCTGATCTATTGCTTTCCTAATCATATTAACACCAATCAAGTGATATATTGTGTTTTTCAGCAGGCACTTGTAAAATCATGAATTTTTGTCTGTTTCTGTATGTGATGATCAGCTCCTTTACTGTTTTCTTTCTGCAGGTGATCTCGTTAACAGGCATTTCCAACGGTGTTATTTATTCTAATTGCAGTGGGAATAAGATTAATTACACTTAAACAAATTGATTTATTAAGCTCTTTTAGGAGAAAACAAGCCTGTGAAATCTTCTCTAAACAAGATGCTGTGAGGACACTGCAGCTTGTTAGCCGCCACACCTGCAGGAACCAAATATTAAGTAAGTTTTTCAAAACATACTAAAGTCAAAAACACACTTTACCTTGAGGTTGCTGCTGGGCAGGATGGCCATCCCCTCCTTCCACTCCAGGACGTGGACAATGCTACATGCCCCGCCCACCTGTGCTGTCAGAGTGGGTGTGGCTGTCTCACTGGCTCTGCCTCCTTTACCTGGGTCTCCCACAGCAACAGCTGGTGTCACCTCTATCTTTTGATGGCCCGGAGCAGGAGCTTAAGAGAGAGAGAGACACCAAAATTCAGTACAACAACATGTTTCTATTTCATTGTATCATGTTTTAATTTTGTTGAATCTCATGGTTTGGTCTGTGTTGCTCATCATAAAACTTAAAGGAATTGCAAATTAACCTTATGGTGGAAAAGGTACTTGGTTGACATGATAGCTGTATTCATGAAGAAATCAACATTTTTTCAGTAACACCACAGTCTGTCATCTTTTAATTAAACACCACTGATTTTTTCTCTGTCATGCATTTTCAATGTTCTTATTTATAAGTATGCACTTTTAAGAGATTGTACTTTCAATTTCGTTGTACTTGTACAATGACAATAAAGACTATTCTATTCTATTCCATTCTATTCTATTCCATTTAGCACTGCACTTGTGTAATTTTGTTGAAGTCATGGTTTACTATTAAAAAAAAATATTCAATCGATCCAACAGAAGAAGATATATTGTCTGTTTTATTACACATTCTTTTTCATTCTAAATTTAGCACCTACATTACCCACTATGGAACTCAAAGCTGAGATTATATAGAGTATAATCAAAGAAAAGTTACAAATTAAAATGCTGGTCACCCCTAAAAATAAATCCTTTCGGTTAAAAGCTTATATGTGGAGTAAAACATTCAATCCTTTGCTTAGCATCTTTTTACTGAGCAGGAATACCCTCTTTTTCAATATTTTGGAACGACACAAGTCCTCAAAGCTGTTAGGACAAATAAGAGAGTAATACCATTATAGATAGGATAACTGATAAGGAGCAGTCTCTATGTCCAAACAGGCTCCATTCAATGACTAGTAATGGTGTAGATTCTTTTGTTTTCTTTTGTTCATCGGTTCTCTTATTTCAATTTGCATCTCCTCTCCTCTGCCAATCATATCAATTTGCATTGCTTCAGGTAACCTGAGCTTATCATGCATGTGACTGGCCGATCAGAAAGGCTTTAACATGATTGCACAGTGTAAGGCTTGTTTACAGAGTGATTAGTATCTGTAATCGATTACATTTAGAAAGCAACCTTCCTAACACTTATTTTCCATGTAGGACTGCAACTACAGATAATGTCCAGTGTTGATTACACTGCCATATTTTTTAACAAATTATTGTATTTAAAATGTCAAAGGAATAAGGAAAAAAGCCCAGTGTCAGACGTGCAAAGGTCAAAAGCCTCAAATATTAGTTCACTAATATATCTGACACAAAGAATCAGTAAATCCTAACATTTAAGACACTGAAACATGAGAATGTGTTCTATTTTTTAACATTTTCACAAGAAAAATTATTTAATATATCAAAATATTTGCTGATTATTTTCTTTTTACTAACTAGTTGAGTACTGAGTAATTGTTAGAGCTCTAGTAACAACAAATTTAGATGACTCCATTTGTACGTTCTCAAATAATCCTCAAGAGACAGGCTCATTGTCTTAATTATGTTATGCACACTTACTGACACCTTAGCATGTACACTCATCCTCCAGTCAAGGATTAGTCTGAATCATTGTGAGCACACTGCCATCCTCAAGCCTGCACTCACCTGGTAGAAGGAAAGCTGTGGTGGTGTGGGGCTGGGGCCGAGCCTTCTTGGCCACACCATCACTCCCACAGATGAGGACAGCTTCCCCAGGGGATGAGGAGGATGAGTCCAAGGGGGCGCGATCAGGTTCTTTGGGTGAAGCCTCCATGTTCACTTTGGCACTCATAATAGTGTCCCTGCCCCTAACTCCGGAGCGCTGCAAAGCAAAAAGTATGAGGAACAGTATAAGGCTCTGTGGTGCAAAGGACTGACAGGTTTTGCTTTACTACTCTGAACAAGGGTGGTTATAGGTTATGTAAATAAAATAGATTGACTTCAATTAAGTAACTATAGACCCCGAATACTATGGATCTATAAATTGAAATTTATAGTGGTGTGATTAACCTTTTTTTGGACCATTTTATACGGTTTTATCCAACATGGTCTCCATTGGAAGAAAAAAACAGATTGTAGAAGTTAAGTAAAGAGTTTACAGATTTAAGTCCACTTTATTATAATTTTTTTTTTATTCATAGTCTCACATAAGACCATCATTTACACATATCTGCTGCTTGGTCCAGTTTTTCTCTTTGTTTTTCTCCTACTGTTCCAAAAATGCAGTGGAGACATAGATAAAGATTTAACAAATTTAAAACAAACAAAAGAAAATTTGTCATAATTTCCCCAACTTTACAAGATTTAAACAAGTAACTTTAAGGGTACCGCAGCTGTTACAAAATAAAAGCAGAGCATAGATGCTTTCCGCCATCAACAACCATGACCCCGTATGACTTTTTAACAGCCATCCATTACCTCCAACCAGAAAGGCTGTGTAATTACGCACAAGCTACCAAGTCCACACACATACACAAAAAATACATTTCAGTTAAAATGGCGGATGTGTTATCCTTGAGGCCAAAAATTTATAAAAGCAGTATCTGAAATCCTGTGAAAATCTCATTTACTGAAAAATGAACCATGTCACCCATTCCGGCAGCACCTCAAAATGAATGAGCAATATTTTTACCTCACAACAACGTTTGGCATGTTAGTATTCTAGTAGCCTCGGCGCGATTGTTGATATAATTGAACAGTTTATTTTTCGATTGGGATATCTGAACGCGTGCCATTGTCATATATATATTTTTAGGACGGAAAGCTTTGTGGTTGGTACTAAAACGCCAAAACGCTTTACCTCAAGAAAAAACCGTTAACACTTTACAACGAATATAGTTAAATGATGCTTTAGTCTTTTTCAATAAGACTGGTGAAAGGAAAAGTATTATTGTGGAAAAAATTCGTGGTTGCTGATCAATTCGGAACCTAAAATTTGGCTTACCAGCTCTGATCTCCTGCAGCTCCGGGCTCAGACTGCGCATGCGCGAGTCCTCAGTATAGTCACCGCTCGTTGTTGGTTATAATAGCGCCAAACGACTTCTAGTGCAACCACTCCACTTTGTCATGTTCGATATGTGAAAATAATGTAGTTGACTATCGATTACAAAGATCACAGCTCAATAACAGCTGATCGGTCGCTTTTTAAAGCAAATTTAGAAACCAACTGCTTCTGAAAACCCACAATCGCTTTCATTTTCCCAATAATAAAAGTATTTATTATATAATTAGCAGAATATAGGTCATGTCGTTACCGCAGTCAAGATTTCTGTAACTGACAGAAAACAACAGCACGGCGTGAGTTTAATAAGATCTTTAATGAACATACAATTAAAAAAAGAACATCTTTGTTTGATCTCATTCAGTGAAAGAAAAAAAAATCCATTCCAAAAGATTGAAAGGAGGGGTGCACTTTGAGTCTGATGTTTGTGTTTTATAAAAACACAAGCAGACTCTTCAAGAGATTTCAACAGATGACCCCTTTGAATACAAAACCTTAATTGCTAGCTGCACAATTTGAAAAAGCAGAGGCTTGACACAACCATTAACCCTGGACTTAACTCGGGATAAAAAAAAAAAAAGGCTAAAATGCAAATTGAAAATGACTTCGAGGGCAACAATCAGAACAAAGCAGGAAATGCAGGGGAAAAAATGGACACACTGCATTTGAGACCCTGGAGCTCTTGCTGAACTGAAATCTAAAAAGTGAAAAGGGCATTTCACAGATTACAGGAGAACCAACAGTGGAAGCAAAAAACCCCCAAAAAACCAAAAAAAAACAAAAGAAAAAAAGAGTAACCACTACGTTGCTGATCATATGGTCTATGTACAAGAGGTTAAAAAGGGGTCATTAATAGTTCACCAACAATGTGAGTTGTTCGAACACAAATTACAAACCCTTATTATCTTGTAAATATGCAGTTCTGCAGTTCAAGATCTCGCATCCCTGTTGTGCATTTCTGAGTGCTGCTTGAGAACACAGATTGACTGAATCCCGGAGAAAGCAATTAAGTATACTGCAGCTCAGAAAAGGAGACTGCTCTGATGCTGTAACCACTTTTCTCCCACAACCATGCAATTTGAATGAGTATGAAACAAAACAGTTGCAATGCCTCATGATCCAAAACAAATCATGAACCGGGAAAATTACATTACTAGGAAGTTTAAATCTATCAACCAAACAAGATCTGTTTAAGCAAGAAAATTTTAGCAAGAGTGACTTTAACCACCTCAGGTTGCAATTCTTAAGATTTAAAACTAGCGCTTTAGTTGTGAATAAGAAAGAAATTTGGTGACTTTTGGGAGGCAGATAATTCAGAGACCAAATAAGGTCCAAGAGTGCCCCATCACTGTGGCACAACGTCTAATGAAACTGCATCTAAACCATGTAAGACAAGTACACACTTGAGGGAGAAAAGTAGACATGTCAGGAAGCATTAGCCAATATGACAACACAGCTCAATATGTACAGCATAGGGATCAAGCTCAACAATTTCTAATTTCGATTCAGCTAATCCTGAGAAGCTGATCTGGACCGTGAGCGTGACCTTGAACGGGACTTCGAGCGGGAGGCTGAATGTTTCTCCCTCGACTTGGATCGGCGGTCATCCTCCTGTGGGGATGGGGAACGGGAGGCAGATTTAGCGGCACGCTCCTCCTTCCCATTCTCCACCGGGGAAGGTGAACGACTCCGGGACTTCTTGTCATCACATATCTCCTTGGATCGGCTGCGTGAATCCCGCTCTGACTTTACCTTTGAACGGCTCTTTGAGCGAGACTTGGATTTCCGGTCGGCTGAAGGTGAGTGGGATTTATGGGAGCGTGAGCGAGATTTGGATTTGCGAGATCGAGAACGAGACCTTCGGTTGCGAGAACGGGATTTACTTTCTCCTGACTTGGAGCGAGACTTTCTTCCAGATCTTGAGCGGGAATGACGACGTCTCTTGTTACTGCGGGAACGAGACCTATAGTGGGGAAAAAAGGGAATAATTTGCTTTACTTGAGCTTTTGTATGACAGTACCAATTTAATTGAATGAGCAATGATAACTGGCACATAGTTCTAACTTAGCATCTAATGTATTAGTGCACTGGAGTACTTTGATGGGCTTCTAGTTTTTATTTCGGTCTTTAAGATTTTTTTTAGTTTAGATTTTAGATTATCCAATTCTATACACCATGTAGATCAGATGTATCAATTCTCACCTAGAGTGGGATCGGGAGCGACTTCTGGAGCTCCTGCTTCTGCGACTCCTATGGCTCCTGCTGCGGGAGCGACGGCGACTTCGAGATCTAAGGATGACAGCAAAGTCAAAAACAAAGCACCCAGTTAAAGACAAGTGTAAAAAGACTTTACCAAGATAAATTATGA
The DNA here is from genome assembly GCA_029814665.1 of Acanthurus lineatus. Taxonomy (NCBI): domain Eukaryota; kingdom Metazoa; phylum Chordata; class Actinopteri; order Acanthuriformes; family Acanthuridae; genus Acanthurus; species Acanthurus lineatus. The sequence continues at coordinate 12,195,461 of JAPZDV010000002.1, read as the reverse complement.
GCTTAGAGTGCATTTTCACAAAACAAAGTTTGTAGCATTCAAATACTATTCCCACCTAGACCGGCTGCCTGAGTAAGATCTTCGTCTGCGAGGTCGGTCCTCCACCAGACGAATCTTGCGCCCGTTGATGTCTGTGCCATCCAGTTTGTCCAGTGCCCTTTTCATGTCTGAATACGTCCGAAACTCGATAACTCCCTCGTTTGTGCGTTCCTTGTGGGCATCTGCATAAGTCACTTCCCCTGCCTGACGCATGAAGTCCTGTAAAACACAGAAGATAAGATCCGGAATGAAGAAAAGTAAAATATGCTGATGCCATTTTGCACTTTCATTTAAGTAGTGCAAATCATTTCGCTCTGATGATTCACTGCATTAACCAAATAAAAGACAAACAATGGTTTGTGTTCAAGTATGTACCTTGAGGTCCTGCCAGCTACAGCGGCTGGACAAGTTTTCCACGATGAGGCGGTATTCTGTACGGACTGGAGGTCCATACTTATCCCTGCCAGAGCGGCTCCGGCTGCTGTAACCGCTACCTTTAAAAACAACACCATATACATAAAGTTAGAACAACAAAAATGGCCAAGATACAAAGAACTACTGGTCTGTGCTCTTAAAAAGAAGGCAGTGCTTTGCCTGATGTAAGTCCAAGGGGGTATAAATTTGAACTTGATAAGGAAGGGAGTCCCTGTGATCCCATTTTCAAACACAAGCTTCAGATAACTGATCTACAAGCCACTGCATGGGCTCTTTGTATTGTTTGTTTTGTTCAGCATTTTGAAGTTGTTCTCTGCTGCAAAGAACACCACTGCATCTGTTTCCGGCCATACAAAGCATGTCTTACTCCGGTATATCACACTGTGATGCTTTAGTTGCATAAACAAATGGACAGTGATGTTCTTTCAAGACTTCTGAACCCTGTAACACAAACAGAAAAGAAGTATCCTCATAGGTCGTGGTCAAGGACACTGTTCGATCAAATAGAGTAAGAACAGTGTAAAGAAACACATACACATCTTTTTGGTATGTGATATTTGACCAGGTGACAGTCTGAAATTTGGTTTTCCAGTTCTCACTTACAACATTTTTTTTTGATTGTAAGTTCGTTACTAGAGTCGCTCCACTTATGTTTGCTGTCAACATAAAAACCAATGGCAATCCTCACCATCGCCCCTGGTCTATTGGCAAAAGGCTGCTGTCATCATGGCTTCCGGTTAGGTCAGCCAAGGATCAAGGGGGGCAAAGGTCACACACACATTGTAAGGTGAAAGCCAAGGCCAAACGGGACAGGCAGTCATCTTAGCCAGTCATCTTTAGCCTCAATGGACTCTCAGCCTCAGCCCGCAACTGGACTCTTTCAAATTGAAACATCAAGGACTTTTGTTAATGTTGAATATAAAAATATATATACCGTTAAAAATACACAATTCACATGAAACGTTTGTCTATGTCTATTCATAATGATTAAGCTAAAACTATACTAGCTGAGTTTGTGGTGATCATTTGTGATTAGCTGTCCTCTGCGGTGAAAACAACAAATTTGAAAATTCACTCCCTCACTACATGATTCACCAAATTAACAATCACCATCCAAAAGAACTTTGCAATCCGTTAAAGGAGGGTCCTGCTTTCAAGCTAATGCCAAGACTACATCCTACAATCTTTAGTTGTGCCCTGTGGGGGTTCTGCCTCACAGATTGTTGTTCCTTCCCTATAATGAACCTCAGATCAATCAAGGATGGCCCATAACAGCTGGGGAGGAGCAACAACCTGCAAATCACTAATTCTTGATGGTTGCAACTGAGACTGACAACTGTTCAGCAGGACGAGATCGAACAAACACAAAAAAGTTAACCTGGATACCCTGACAAGAACAGTTAAGATTAGTGCTGGTTTCGTGGGAACTCTTCCATGTGACCATGCTAATTATGTTTAATATACATAAGTGCTGTACATGAGAAAAATACCACTAATTGTACTGCTATGGCAACTAATGAAGTTTGCATGCAATCTGAGCCATTGTACGTGTACCTGCAACCAAACACATTTACAGTGGATTCAAGGCTAATTAACAAACGCTAAACCTTGACAATGTACGTGTACCTTGAACTATTAATACACATCTATTAGCGCCAGTATGAAACAACAAAATAGCTCTCAGTGCAGTCCACATCGACACCTCACCCCAAGGGGAAGGGGAAGAGAGGGTATCTTGTAATAGACTGCACTTACTGCGCCCACCACCCCAGTAACCCCCACCGTAGCCATCTCGGTCTCGACGCGGCCCCCTGGCATGTTCGACGATCACACGCTCCCCACACAGCTCCTTCCCGTTCAGCTCATACACGGCATCGTCCGCGTCACGGTTATCCTCGAACTCCACGAATCCATAACTGTAGAAGAAAGACAGCATTTGATTAACATTAAATAAATTAGCTGCATATGAGGGTGCTTCTATCCAATTTCACGGCGTGTAATGATCATTCACACTGTATTGCCTAGTTATTATTAGCTCGGCCTGCTAGCTCCACGCTATAGCAAACACAAAGACGCCATGTTGGCCATGCGACATTTGCCACACGAGCAGAAAGAGAAGTTGAGAAAGATAGCAAAAACGCCTAATAATTATGATATCCAAACAAAACAAATTAATTGTATTAACTTTAAAAGTTTGTTTGACTGCAGATAACAATTGGCGGTGCTGAACTGCGTGTTATGCTCCAGTGCTTGCGCTGACGTCGTTCACAAGTATGGCTGGCTTACTTTAGAGCTAGCTAACAGATGTTAGCAAACTCGCGTTTGCAATTCTACCAAAAACTTACCCGTTTTTCAGGTCGATTTCCATGAGCTTTCCATATCCGCTGAAAAAACGCTGAATGTCTTTTTCGCGGACATGATAGCTCAGTCGTCCAATATAGACACGGGGCATGTTTTACCGCCAAATGTTGTTCTCGACTGTTCTCCCCAACGGCTCGTTGTCAAGCTGGACGCTGCCGATGCAAATAGTGAACGACGCTACTGATAGCACTGAACTCTGTGGCTCCTCTTCCAGTAAGCCGTGTGCAATGGCGCCAAATCAACCAATCAACGACAAGTTTACAGCGGGGAACATCCGGTTCTGTACTTCAAGTTAAATGCACCCGTTTATCAATACCCGTTTAATAATACTGACAAAAAGAAAATACACCAGTTACAATTAATGTAGTATAGCTAGTCATAGAATGTTAAGTCCCTCAAGTGGCTCTACAAAAAATACAAATTTTTACAACAAAATCAGTTTAAAAATGACTGCATGCTGTTTTTATTTGGATTTTAGCATTCAAGTTTTTATGTAATCTGGGTTGTAGTACAAGGTTCCCAAGCTATGAGCGTCTTGATTGCAAGACTTTTTGGTCCACAGAGTTAGCATTGACGTAGCACCCATGTTCAGCCTCCTACCACTGTAAAAAGGTTTTACAGAAAAAGTGTTGCTGTTGGTTAATTAGTAATTGACTTGTAAGAGAGAACTGTCTTAAGTCACTGTGGTTAGATTTCAACTGCTATTAACATTTGTGTTCAACCAGTTAAGGGTCATAAATGTGTTAATTGCACTATAGTCCAATGATCTGTCAACTATTTGTCTGTACAAAAAAGGTAAGCATGAATGTAACACAGAGGGAGCAGTACTGGAGAGAGAGAGTAGAACATTTTATTATTGTAAAAACCAGGTTTTAAAATGATTCAAGCCAGACCTTCACATTCTTCTCTTACAAGAACAGAATCAATATCATACATATGCAGTATTATTTTATTGAAAATCCTCATATTCTGGCAAGCTTTTGTTGTAAAATTCTTGAACCACACTTGAAATAATCACCTGTTAAAAGGAGACTGATCCGAGGTGCCTGCTCAGAAGCTAATTTCATGGGGAAGCATTTGTGTGTTAGGGGACTGGCATTAGCTCAAGAAACCTGCACTTTTTGACAAAATGAATTTTATTGATTTTACATCCTTCGAATCAAAACTGAAATGTTTGATAAAACATGTTGGTCTGAACTTCCTAGGTCAAAAGAAAGAAATGATGAAGTGCACGACTGCTCATCAATGCCACAAATACATTGTTTAACCTCTGTCTCATAAACAACCTCTAAGTCATCAGTGAGAAGGTGCTCTTCTCTTTGTCAACCCTTGTTGTTTGACTTTGTGGTCATTTCCTGCTATAAAATGATCAAGAGGTGGGTTAGAAGCCTGTCACCGACTGATTATAATTTCTCTTTTGTTCTCCAGCCTTGAGATGATGTTTTTTATTTGATTAACTAAGGCAGAAAATTCTGGATAGGCAGTGTTGTGATCTAGGTTTCAAACCAGAATCAGGATCGGCCTTTAGATTAAGCTCAGTGAAATACAAGAACAAAGAGGACTTCTTTAGCCACACAGCTGCAATTGTTGTAGCGACTAAGCTCTGCCATTGTAGATCAAGACTTGACTACAAATTGGCTGGTTGCATGAAGAATTGTATTCTTTATCTGAAAAAGTATTCATGTGTGATGTGTGTTAAGTGAGACCAAAGAATGACGAAGGATTCAAGCCATATCAAATCAGGATTTTCTTGCAGGAATCAAGAATCACAGCAAATGGAGGTGGAGGGTTCACCAGCCAGACAACAAATCAAATGCATCCAACAGTGTGGGACACTTCATCTGCTTACAGTGCCTGAAACCCATCAGTCAGCTTTAGATACTCTCTCACTCCCTGCCTGGTCAGGCCATGACAACTAAACAACAGCCAAACCCTCCCGCAGTTCGATTCAGAGAGTCCTTTTAGCAAATCAAGCGGGCGCCCGACCCTAACTTCGGCCCTTCTGTGGGGGAAAGGGGAGGCCGAGAGAGGAGGGGGAGCCCAGTTTAGGTGGTTTTCAGTTGGCTTTGGCGCGGAGCTGAGCCCTCTTGCCTGTCACAGCCTGGAAGCCGGTCTTGATGCTGGCGACGGAGCAGCGGGAGTGGCACGTTTCACACTGCAGGAAATAGAGGCGAGTGTCCTTCTGCAGGATGGTCTCTGGGGAGCGGCAAGTGTGACATGTCACATATTCCTCTGCAGGGGGAGAAGACAGTTGTTAATTATGCAGTATACACATTAGTTCAAAGTGTATTCCTTAAGTTTTTCTTTTAATTTGGTGGAAAAGTTCAAGTTATGAAATCAAAGTTGTTGATGTGACAAAACAATAAAACTTTAGCATTTAAGTACCAACTTAACTATCACTGCTTTCACTTTCAAGATGAACCATCTGATGGGGATTTATTTTTCTCGCGTGAATCATATGCACCTCATTAAATTCCTTAACTCACTTTTATTGTGTAACTGTGCTGATTCAAACTGAATCTCTGTGGAGGATTCTAATTAAGGAATTTTAAGTAGCACTGAATGAGAACCAGTGCAGACTTGAATGTTAAATTCTAGACTATGGTGTAATGAATGATAAAGATCTTATTATCAAACTGTTGTTGTATTTTTTTGTTTTAATTTTAATATAAATCGCAGCTCTGTCCTTATTGTATGAAGCTTGTTAAGAAAAATCTTATTTTTCTCTAATTGTAAAAAAAAAATACATAATTGTTATTAAACCTTAATTAAATGTTTTTATTAGCTTTCTTTTTGTAACATTCTGACCTGATAAAGACACATTAAATGTGCATTATAAATGGATTTGATGTGAAATCGGAGAAGTAACATCACTGAGGAACTCTGGAAGATGTCACTGAGGTTGTTACTGCAAAGTTTCTCTATTTAAGACATTTTACAATTTTTTTTGATTCCACATAAAGATGTAGTCATAAAAAAATAAAAATGATTTAATAATTGATAACTGACAGCAAGATACCTTTCTTTGCAAACATAATACATTATCCTATAAATAATTATAAAAAATAGAGCCAAAACTGAATACAGACACTGAGGAAGTATAGTGGAAATAGTCTATTCATGCACAAAACCAAAGCAATTTGAACCAAGTAAAGTTAGGTTTTTAATTATTATAAATTATTGGTTTATTTGCTACTTACTGATATATCTTCTCAACACATTTTCTATCTGTTTCTGTTGAAATCTGCCTTTGATCACAAGCTGGTTATTTCCATCTATAGAACCACTGTTTACAGAAGAGACACAAGGCAAAAACAGAAATTAATCTTTCATAAAAGTACAGTTAATACATTAATTTAAGAATGAGTGTCAATAAATGGCAAGAAATCCAATTATAGTGTGATCATAAATTTCATCATTGGAACTACCAACTTACCTTGTTCCCAGCTCAGCCAACAGGAAAGCAAGGAGATGTTTAGGCTGACGATGCAACCTGTGATAAAGAACATGAAAGTTTTTTTGTAGAAAACATTTATCAGAATGAACTGTGATTGACAGGAGTGGTGTGTGTGTAAGGCTTACAGTTTGCAGATGTCTGTGAAGTTGACAAAAGAAGTTTTCTTGGTTCCCACTCGGACCACCTGAGGAGGCTTCATCACAAACTTTCTCTTCTCCCCGGCCACCATGTCTGGGTTCTTCTCTCTCATGATATTGAAGACTCGATTCAGGAGCTAAAACGATAAAGGAGAAGGTGTTTGTGTTTCAGAAACCATATTCATGTTCATACATTCTGAACATATGTAGTGTTGGAACAAATGCTGGTAGTTCAACATGAAAAAAAGTTAAAGCATCTTTTTAATGGATTATCTATGGACTGTAGTATGTGAACAAGTAGTTACAACAAGTAATGTTGCACTGCAGTCAGTGAGCTTTGAACTACACTGTGACCCCCTTCGTTTGTTTTAAACTTATATCATTTTACTTTGGCACCATTAGACTTATGCCAAATTAACTTTGGGCAGTTCCAGTTTGCAATATACCCCTTGATTCACAGACAACTATTATCTGATGACTTTGAAATTAAAGGAGTCTTTAAATTTGTGATGAATTTCAGACTAGTTTTGGAGTTACATATGAATTTAGAGTTGATATATGAATGTTTATTTGCAGTGGACATTGGTTACAAAGATAACCTCACAAAGTAAGTAAAGCAAATCAAAAAAAGGTGTAATTAGGTGTGTAATCTATGTTCATTACACATTAGGTGTGTAATCTATGTTCAGGTATTCAGGTTTAAACACACTTTCCCCACACTTTGACAACATCCATAATTATAATGAATATGACAATTGAGTGGTTAAAAAGACATTTCCTCTGTAGAGCAGCATTTTTAATAATTGTATTCCAATTTCCATCAAGACAAACAAACTGTCCTTTCTCAGTCAGAATGACTTGACTGTTTATTGAGTCTGGGTTTTGTGTGTGTATCTGTGTGGTAATGTAGATGTGTGAGCTGTCCTACCTCATCATAAGTGTAGTCTCTCTCAGAGCCGGCCCAGGCTGGTCCTGTTGAGGAGCTGAATGAAATTCCATCATTGTTCTTCCCCTCGTCGTCCTCCAGTGCTGGAAGAACATCATACAAATGTGTTATTACACACGTCTTCCTTTATTTCTCTGCTTCACAAAATGGGGTGTCTTATTCTCACCATCATCCTTCTCTAGCGTCTCTCCCTCATCAAAGTCCACTTTCTTTGGCTTCTTCTTTTTGGTGGGAAGCATCAGGTCCAGGTTGTCTTCCTCCAGCACCTCTGTCTGCTCTCCCTCAATTTTCAGCTCCTGAGTTAAGAAGAATCAAGAACAACCAATGAGAAGTGAAATGCAGCGAGGCAATGATGAACAGTTTGACAATAATAAGTATGTGAGTGTTGTTAAGACAAGAAAAAGAAAAAGAGGTGAGGGAGGGGGAGGGGGAGCAGAGTCTGTGCTCAGACTGGGCTGGAGTCCTTTCTCTTTTACTACATTATCATTAGGTGTTGGTGTCACAGGAATAGTTGGCTATGTCAACTGTATGACTTCTCAGTTTCTCTTTGAAAGCACATTGTTCAACTCTCAGCAGCCAATTTTAGACAGAAAATAGCGTGAGTGCACTTCACATTCTGGGTCAAGAAAGCTTCAAACTCATTGTGTGAGCAGAAAGGATGCTAAATGGAGCTGAATGGAGTGGTTTGTTAAAAATAACAACTCTTTGCATTTAATCAAAAATCCTCGCACTCCACTATACATGCATAGACTATAAATGTTGAGGGGAGGTGAAAGAGGAAAAACTGACTGTTGTTTAGCAGGGCCTTACCTTTAATCCTTCCTCAATATCATTGTCAAATACTTTCTTGGGTTTCTTCTTCTTCTTCTTCTGGTTAAAGAAGTTCAGGTCATTCAAATCATCAGACGGCTCTGAAAAACATAGAGGAAACTCATTTTAAATCCAGCTGAATTAAGGCTGGTAAATTCACTGACAGAGTCAGAGGTGTCAGAGGATTTCCCACAAAGCATTTCGGTTTCCTTTCTAACCTTTCTTCCTGCTGTCATCATCATCAAGATCCAGCTCCTTGTCGTCTCCAGTCTCTGGCTCTGCCTCCTTTGCCTCCACCTCTTTAGCCTCTTCTCCTCCCATTCCCTCACCTCCGTCCTCGTCCAACATGAAAGGCTTCTTCTTCTTCTTCTTCTTCTTGGTCATGTTGGGATCGAAAATCATCTAACGAAAGAACACAGAAAAAGGTCAATGTTTAAAAACTGGTGATATAACAACATGGCTCCATTGTGATGACTTTCAAAACTTTGAAGCTGTGACAACAGCATTACCTTTTCCTGTTTTTGATTTCTGTAATTACTCATGATCCCTTTTGGCAGATCTTTACTGAATTTTGCTTTTCTTAAAATGCTTTCAAATCAGCTGCATCCATTGGGTTATTTCTGCTATTTTTCATTATGATCAACATCAATTATGCATTAAAATGCGTTCCAATTTACCAAAATACCAGGATACACATCCCCATTGCTGATTTAGTCATTTTCACACATCATCTCACCACAACGTGTATTATCACATGAATACTGTATTTCTTTGTATTGCATGTCAATGTAATTCATGTTAAGATACACTAATGACAGTCAACCACTTACATTTAATAAAAAGTACTTTTTTCCTACACTTTTACACAAGTTGATCGTATTTCAAATATTGGTTTCTCATTTGATAGAAAATTAATTTGCAAATTTGCTTTTAATTTATGTCACGTATAGCAAAAATGTCACCACTTCTGTGGGTTAGCCATTTGGAATTATCTTGCATCTTGACGTTTCAGACCGACTGAAAATTCATTTATCTGAATATGTCAACCGTAGGATGTTGACCATTTGTTTTACGGTCTGTTGCATCAGTTAATTGATGTGTTTCTGAAATACTGTAAGTGTTGAAGTGAAATGAAAATGTCACTGTGCGCACAGAAAAAATATCGAAATTTTAAAATAATGACAATAATAATGTCAAGAAAACTATCATCTTTGACACTAGTGTAAAACTAAAATGGTTTCGGTAAGCTACTTCGGTTACGGATATTAAACTGCTATCAGCAAGCCAACAATTTATCAACGAGACAAAATATGATTAAATACGACAAAATGATCGTGGAAGACGCCATAAATCTTTGCAGTTTATTTCTGTTTTGTTTTTTGCATGTATGCTATGAGCGCCAATGTTGAAGCCCAATAGCTTCTTGTTTCTGATATAGAACAACCGTTAGCGACGCAGCTTAGGAAACGGCAAGCTAAAGCTAACTAGCTAACTTTAGCCTTTCATTTCGAGTTATCCGCAGCTTTGACAAGGTGGGTTGACGAGGCACGAATATATTTCATTATCTTTGTGATATAATTGATCATTATAAATACAGATAGAGTGATTAATTAGGTATTTTCTTGTCATTTCGGCCGGTCAAGCCGTTGTTAGCTCGGCAGCAGCCATGTGAGAATGATGCGGATACCGGACAGGGAGAGGAATAGCAGTGCCGAGGCCCAAAGTCATCTTCATCACCCATTTGATCGGATAATATACATAATTTCTGCCAACAAGTCTACACACCAACGCGGGCTATCAAGCAAATAACTCGAGGTGACTTACCTCGTCTCCTGACATTTTTGCGGGCTGAAAATGGACTGAAATCTGTCTACTTTAGTCTTTCGATAACCACACTACTGCGCTGAAAATTTCTTGCATCAGCGTTGGAACCGCAATACGCAAGCGTGGAGTGGACGTCATTACTCTGCGACGGTGGATTACATTAAGGGAGTGTTCAAGAGCAAAATATTGTAACGAAAACAGCTGTTAAATTTAGAATTTGAAGCTTCTAGATACATTGTGGATTATTTCAATCAGTGCCTTAACAGAAAACGGATAAATTAAAGTAATACTTTTATTGTGTAAATGCTATCAGGATATTTAGTAAAATCTGGATTATTCTGCTTGTCCCTCCTGATGTTACAGTATGTCTCTCTTTCAACACAATTCAAAGCCTATATCAAACCATTCTGAATAAACTCGTCAGAAGTGTCCATGCCTATTAGCATGTGCAATCTGCAATCTATGCATATTCAGCTCACATTAAAGCACAAAATATTAGCACAGAATATGAGACTAGAATCTATGAGTCTGATGACATCTATGCCTTGAAATACAAAGAATTTAATCAAACTTTGAGCTGCCATAGTGGAAGGAAAATGTAACACAATTTTAAAAAAGCATTTAGTTTGAACAAAAAATTGTCCCTCTGAAAATTTGAGTTACAAATGTAATTATTTTCCTATTAATGTATTACTTGACCAACAGAATATGAATTAGCTGCCGGGAGATTTTGTCAATTTTAAGGCTAATATACATCACTTTTGATGGTTTGGTGTTCTTAAATGTGCTGTTTGTCTTTGTCTTCTTTGATATTAAACTGAATATCTTTGGGTACTGGGCAGTTGGATGGAAATGTGAAAACATTGCCTGTTTTGTCATTCGGTTATCTTCCATCACAGCAGTTTCTCAGCACATCCAAGAACTGGGTGAATAGCTTTCACCATGAATATACTGATATCACACAATGATAAGGTAAAAAGACTGAACTTCCACATCAAAAGAATTGAAAACCTTTAATGATTTCGCAAATAATATTCTCATCTGGATAAATAAAACATAGAAATGCAAACATGCTTGTCCATCCGTCCTCGTGTTATGTTTTTTTTTTTTTTATGTAAAAAAATGCACATCATGACCTTGAAAAACTAAAGTAACTGACTCTTTAAACTCCAAAATGCTGATGTTGTAGATTGACTATAATCTAATCTTTTATAAACCACCAGCTCCTTCAAAATACAGTTAATAATGTGTGACAATAGTTTATTATTATTATAACTTTTTTTGTAACATTTTACAATCTGAAACAAAAAATCCTCATGAGAAGGACTGAAACAGACAGAGCAGGATGAAAGTGTTAGGTTTAACATCTCTCTTTCTAGCCGTGCGTTGTGATCTGTATTGTCATTTCCCATCATCGCATGCTTCGCACAATCTCAACAGAATCTCTCGGTGATGGCAGAAATACATACAGTATATAAAAGAGACACATTTTGGATATTTACACCAAATAACAAGAACCACTGGTGAGGACACCTCCGAGGGAAGGTGAAGTCGCTAAAATGGCGACAGGAGGTGAGGAAGAAGGGGAGAAAAGAGACAAAGCACACAGCCTGAAACAAAACGAAATGGTTTGGACTCTGGCAAACACACAGCTCAAAGATTCTTCACTCAGCTCATGCTCAGCTATTCCCCTGTTTTCAGGAGTGTTTAACAAAAAAAACGGAGAGCAAACCATTGTTATTTTTGTTAAGAACGAAAAAATAAAACATCCAGCGAATTTAACGCCACACATAGGGGTAAATATAAGAGCTGGAAATAGATCTTTGAGGGTTAGGCTCCCCTTAAAATTCCCCTGTCCTCCAGTGGTGTTAAAAACAACACCACACACCCGTAAAACTCTTCTCACAACTCTCCAACCGCACTGTAGAGCTCATAATATTTAATGCAAATGAACTCTATGAGTGCTAAAATAGTCCTGCTCAACACAGGGACCAAGGAGTGTTTGTATTGTATTAAAATCGAGGTTAAATGTATTGGATGACTTAACCAAGGTACAGTGACAGAGCTTCAACAGTAAAGCTCCTGACTGGCCCATTTGCAAAGCACCCAGGGGTCAATATACATGTGAGGGTGTCGGGAAAAGAAAGATTACAGCATTTTTGCTTTGTCGTAGTGTTACATAAAGTTGACTGTCAGCTCTCCTCAGACACACAAAAACACGCATACACAACATCCTATCAGTCCATTTGTTCCCTAAATGCTCCTTCCTTTTCCTTCTCTGATGCAGGTATGATGTAGCTGATGCGGTGTTTACATGGCTTCCATCGCCCAGCGCTGCAGGTCCTCCATGTCCTCGTCGTCCTCCTCTTTCTTGGCTTTTAGGAGTGAGAAGAGAAAAAAAGACAGAATACAAATGTGTTAGAGATGGGAATGAAATGATACAGTTGTGGTTGCCTGTGGTTGCCTAAATCTTCCCATCTCACTTTCTGCCCGAAAGCAAATCATCTTTTGGACTCTTCCTTCAGCTTGAAAAAAGGATTCTGCAGGAAGGCTCGCTGAATTACTGTGTCAGTTTTATAAAAAGCTCTTACCAGGTTTGGAAGGTAATGAAGTTGAAGGCACATTGGGGAGGGGGACATTCTCTGGTCCTCCGATCTCCAGCAGGTTTTTGTCCAGCGCCTCCTGTTCCAGGTCCTCCAGCTCCGCCAGAAGCTCTTCCTGGAAAAGATAGCAACCAATGCTTCCGGTGAGGATAAACACCGAATAAATCACGCATAACCACAAAGATACAGATCCTGATAAACAACACACATTATATAGAACATGTTATGTTGAAAACTAGTATGAACTGGTATGACCTGCTCCTAATCTTATGCGTCTGCACACAACTCACTGAGAGTTCATTACTTCAAGTCAGTTGACTAAGAATTTAACAAAGAGCATATTCACTCTTTCTACCATATTATCCAAGGATGACCAAATACAATCAATTGTGGTTTAGTAGGTCTATGAATGAGACCATTCAAGAATATGAATGATTCAATAACCTTAACACCAGAGTAATGATTCATTAAAAAAACACAGAATGTGCTTGGCCTGGTGGGTCATAAAATAACCCCAAGCAGCATCACGGACGATATTGAACTTCTCTCCACAAGGTGAACTGTGTTTACCATCAGTCCATCGCACATTATTCTATGTTAAACACATGAAAAAAAACCCTTCTTGGCTCACAACCACTAATGGTTCATGTGTGAAAATGGTATGTAATGTCAGATGAGCCTGAGACAATATTTACATTAATTAGTAGATATAAGCAGGCATATACTCACTGGTTTTAAAGCAAAAAAATGGAAAAAAAATATTTTGAGTAAAATACCACAAGTAAACCCCCGTATGTTAAAAAGTTAAATATCTGAAGAATGTCACCCACCTCATCAAACTCCTCTCCGAAGCCAACAGGCTTAGAGATGGCATCAGAGATTTCCTGGGCCAGCTCCTGCTGCTCCGTAATGTCCTGCATCAGGTCGTCCACTTTGTCAATGTCCCTAAAGCAACAAGCAGCAGAGAATTCAATGTGTGAATGAATAAAACTTCATGTACACATGCAAACCGATATGGTGGCTGTAAGAATGAAGCATAAGGCATGCAGCAATGCAAACACACAGTATATGTGCAACAACTGTTTTTGTCTACTTAATATACACTTATAAATTAGCAATATTTCAGCAGGAAAATGTGAATGAATTGTTTACATGTAGGGTTTAGATTAGGGAGATAATAATGCATTTGGGTCAAATACTCTGCATCTTGTTATGAGCAAGGCATATTCCTCAAAATCTGGGGGCAGAAGCAGGGGGACGCAAACATAACATTTTTATATTCCATCAATCAATTGTAAAGAACTTAATCAGGGACTTGGTGTCAGGTCTTACATGTTTTCATGGGCAGACTTCATGGCCTTGGCAGCAAAGCTCATGTTCTTGAGCACCTCAGTGTTAGTGTTTGCGTTTTCTAGAGCCTCTCTCTGGAATTCGATGGTTGACAGCGTGCCATCAATCTGAGCGAGCTGCTTCTCATACCGCTTCTTTCTTTTCAATGCCTGTAGAGCAGCTGAGCAGACAAAGACAGAAGGGAGGAAGTCAAGACAAAGACATTGTCTAAATAAAATCAATAGCAGAAGTTGAATTCAGTGATTTCTGGGTGTTGTGTCTTTTTTAATCAGAAATGAGAGCCAGAATAAGCAGTTTAACATCTGTAGTGTATGTGAGCACCTCATCCTACGCTCAATGAGATTAAGGAGATCCACCACTGAGTGGAAACATAAATAAATTGCTGATATGATTATAATCTGCCAATCAGATCAACAAGAAAGAAAATTAGATAAAGCTTGTGAGTGGCTGGCGTGATGGAAAAGCTGGAGAGTAAAAAATAAGCTAGACTGGTCACATGACCACAACTACTCACACCTGATAGGGTGTAGTTAAACAATCAAAGAGTGTCATGCCTGGTTGACTCATTCTGACACCTTTTGTGGAGGATGGAATTGTTTGGGTAACAGCAATGTGCACAAAGTATTCAAGCCAAGCATGAATGCATGACCTGCAGTGTAAAGTAAAACAGGGCAATATAGATCTATATGCTTTCATTGTAAATGAGTCCAAACTTTGGACACTAGCAGCTTAATTCAACAGCAACTGACCACGTTGGCATGAAATGTGCTTTGAATAATTGTGCTCCTGAGAGGATGATTGCCTTCAATTAAACCTTTTATGCATGACAGGGTGTCCTCAACACTGCGGCTCGGACTTCCAAATACCATATAAATATACATGGTCATTTAGTTCCGTTAATCCAACAAATTTTGATGACCGCTTGATCTAATCACTGTATGGGAACACATATTTTTTGTGTCTTTATGTGTAATTAGAAAGTAATTACACATAATTAAAAGTTTATGAGCAGTCTCAGGTGTGGCTAATTTTAGTGAAATAAGGAGTTTTCAACTGCTTGAAAAATATATAGCTGGTATTTGAGTAATTTTAGTGTGGACAACATATTGAAACTGCAGGACATGGTGACTTATGGACACAAGAAAAAGAAAAGTTGGGTGATGCAAAGTACTGGTAAGAGTCAATATAAAGTTTTATCGAGTACAAGTATAAACAATTCCGCCTAACAGCCAGTAGCAGCTAAAGTGTAGGACTAGGTTATTACAGATATCATCAGACTAACACAAAATAAGTTTAATAGTTAATATTCCTACACCAATAACAATATTCATAAACATGTGCCCTATCCACTTATATCTTTATATGGTTTACTTAAACTTACTACAATATTACTGTTGGTGATCGGCTCGTGATGGCTCGTTTTACTTGTTTACTGGCATTATCGCTTCCATAATGATCCATTAGAGCCGCTGGAGGTCTGCAGGTATCTCTACAGACTTCTGAATACGCTGCAAACACGCCCACCTTTGTGACAGTCATATCACGTCCTTTTAACATCTGCCCCTCCAATGGTCAACCCTTTTCCTGACACACTAAGCTGATATCTTTATTGCTTTATTATGTGTAGCTGCACCGCTTGCCACACCCTTAACTCTCACCTTTAAGTCTTTTAATTGTTAAATGGTCATTGATAAGGCATCAATTGGTCACCAGACGTATGTTAGGAAAATGCCAGGCTAGCGTTGTCTCAGTGAAGAGAAACCATCAACTATCAATACCTCAATTATTTAGATCTTCTCACGCACATTTGACAAAACGTTTCCTTATCTCGGGTGGAAACTGTGGTCTTAAATCGACGCTTATGTAGGTGAGGCTGCCAACAGTTATGACTGCCAGGGAAAGTTAGCCAACTTAGCTAACGTGCTAACAGTTAGCTCTGGGTTGTTGACCAGGCAATATGAAGAGAGAGTGAAAAATGTATGACGTTACGCACTAATACCTCACCTCTCTTATTTTTCGTGCCGTTTTTCTTGGCAATTTGTAGCTCCTGTTCGATCTTTTTCTCTAGAAATTCCTGTTTCTTCGTTAGCATCTCCTCCGTCTCTCGGAGTTTCTGGATCGCCTCCTGTGGGCTCGGTCCTTTCCCTCCTTTTGCCCCTGATCCAAATAGCTTAGCTATCGACATTTCTGAGATGCTACAACACACTAATTATAAAAAAAAATAAAATAAACCCGTGAAAGACTCGAGGAAATCACGCGTAGCTACCTCGCTGCTAGGCTACACTAACACTTCGCCCTAGCCTGAAACCTGGAAGGCTTGTTGATATTTTTTTACTTCCTGGATAAGGCCCAATGACGTCATATTACCCGATAAGGGGTTGGCGTTGCTTGTTTGAACTTTGTCGCCATCTGCAGTAGGCTACTGAATACGGACACCTGCAGCACTGAATGTTGCCTTAAAGTTTACATGTCTAGAGTCTCTTCATTATATCATTACCTAGAACGTGTACATGCCTTGCGAATGGGATTTGGATTTAGATATTTTTGTCTTCAAACAGGCAAAGTTATTTAAAACAAGGGAACTGTAAACTACGTTTATATTTCGCAGGAATTTGCGTAAAATCTACTTTATGATGAGTTACTGATGTGACTAGAGATGCAGACGCCTTGAAGATTCCTCCACTCAAATATTTAGAGTTGCTGTTTCTGGAAGGAAAGAGTAACGAACTTCACTTTTCAGAATAATGTATGTGCTGGGTTTGTTCTTTAAGGGTTTTTATTTCAACAGTCAACAATATTTTTTGACTGACTTTGCTGAGGCCTCCAGTGCAAACACACGCAGACTGAATTAGATACTGTATCAAAGGGGTACTCCAGCAATTCATAACGGAACTTACAAATAAGTTTAGTGACTTTCTGTGGAGAGGTTCGATACAGAATGATGAAACTGATCTAGCAGTATCCTGACCTTGACTCCCTAGCGTTGGCCAAAACACTGGACCGAAAAATTCCCACAATGCAGATGATGTCGTTTTTACTGTGGACCCCTCCTTAATAAATACACAGTCAAATCTTTGAAATCAAAGCTTCCTTATAGTAATGTGTAATTTCAAACCCTCTGCATATGATTCATTATAATCAAAAAGCTCTCTCCAGAATTATTTTTTAAACAAACTTATGAGTGCTCTTTTTGGAGAGTAAACTAATTTTTATATGAAAACTCAGTTGACTCCCTCCATGCAAATATAACATTTTTTTTTTAATGTTCCTATATACTGAATAGAAAACTAAATAGGTGTACTGGCTTAATGGTCAGCACCCCTATTTAGATCAATCAACCTCTTTTTTTCAGCCACACACAAACACACCCTATAACCTTATGTCAAAGAAGGAAATCTTAACTGAACCAGAAAAAAGTAAACTTTTCACAAAGGCAGACAGTTGGGGGTTTATGTATTTTAATTCATTATGATGCTACATGATCCATGGTGGTTGTTCAATTATTTTCTTCCTTGACTACAGTATGTTAATAACTTTGCCAGTAATCTTTTTAAGTCTTTTTATTTTTATGTACATACAAAAGAGTATCCAATTACTGTGTGATCACATTGTTGTGTGCCTGTATCTTTGCATGTGTGGTCTGAAGCGCTGATGCCTTTTTTTTCTTTTTCCTCAATGTAGTGTGTATTCACAGGTCAGTCCTCCTCCCGACCACCCACAATCCCACTTCTCTGCCCCTGGAGCTCCCTCAGGCAACGGACAATACAGATATTTATGCTTTTTTTTTTTTTTTTCTTTTTTAACAACCTGTTTGGATGGTCAGGTGGTAGTCGAGATAATACAGCTGGGTTGTTTCAGTTATCTCAAAACCACCACCAGAGCCCAACAGGACACAAAAAAAAGATAATCGAAAGGAAACAAAACACACACAAACTGATAAACCAGACGCAAGATGGTCCCTTTTCAAAAGACAGTAATTTTTTTGTTTTGCTAATATAACTGCAACACTCAAAAAATAATAATAATCATAATAAATCCTGGTCATTCCATGCAGACTGCAAGAGTGGACACTTGAATATAGTGCATCTGAATATTATTAATAACAGAAGCATTGTGGCTACATGATAATACAAGAAAAAAAAGCAAACATCTGCCGTAATACACTAGAGGATGCAAAAACAAAACTCCATGGGCAAAATTCAACAAGGTGGCCATAAACTCTAGTTACATTAGGTACTTTATATATTGAAAATGTCCCAGTTGGTTTAGCGTGCCAGGTTCACTGCTTGATGGGGGGAATTTTGTTATTTTTGTCAAGCGCCCCTTAACCTGAGGGAGTATTAAATTACAAGGGGGAAAAAAACAAACTGGCAACTGAGAAAATCTGATGTTTTGAACTGAATTACAACATTGTTTTTGTAACTTGATCACTGTGCAGCATTAAGCTTTTAATATAATCATGACTTAACTGAGTAATAACTGGCCAAAAATTAGATTTATTGAATTACTACTGATTTCATGGTCCGGTTAGTAACTGAACTTATCAAAGGTTTTTGTCTAATTTTTGACAAACACCCCCAGTTTTCTGTTGCATACAGGAAATCTGTTCAGATGACAGTTTTGTTTTCAAACCACCCCTCTTCCTTCGCTCTAAAACAGCCTGTGATTTCACTGTTTGTGGTCGCCTCCACAAAAAAAAACCCACACTCATCCACAAGCAGTCACATCAGCCCTCCTGCAGGAGGAAAAAAAAAAAAGAAATCAAGAGAGAGACACACACACACACACACACACACACACACACACAGAGCTTCTACTGGCTCACATTTGTTTGTTTTTTTTACCACATACTGCTTAGAAGACAATACACAGAGTCTGAGTCTACAAAAAAGATCTTTCACTGTTCAGTTTTGTTCACGCTCTGAGCAGATTACAAGCACTGAGAGAGATTTACCAGAAGAGTGTTAGCTCTTTCTTATAGACAATGTGAGTGAGGAAACTTCAAGACTTAAGAACTGATAAAGAATCAATGAAAGACCTTAAACATTCAGGCAGGGAGAAGCCACTTCCACACACCACTAAGTGATATCTGTGCAAGTTGCGGAAGATCATTTAGGAAGGAGGGATGGACGGAAAGAAAACAGTTGGAGACTATTTAACAAAAGAAAAGAAAAAGGCAAGACCTGTGACAAAAACGCTCACACTCATGGTTTAACTTGGGATCGCCTTCTTTCAGTTTCTTTTTTACACATTAAATTATTTTCCATCCAGATAAACCATCATGATATTGCCATAAACATAAAAAAAAAAAAAGAAAAGAAACAAAAGAGAGAAATTGACATAAACCCAGAAGACATCCTTGTTGCCGTCACTGACACGTCCTCCCAAGCTCGCCGTCCACCTGTCTGCCTGCCACTGTGCTCTGTCTGTCTGTGTCTCTACAGGGCCAGCTTGCCAATGATGACTCCAATGACAAAGAAGAGCACGCAGAACGCCAGGACGCGGGTGCTTAGGCCTTCGTCTCTCATGGCTGAAGACGCCATAGGTGAAGAGTGAGAGGCAGCCACTGAGGTCACCTTTCTCTTCCGCAGCCCGTCATCCTCCTGCAATGAAGAGTCAGAAAACAGTCAAAACACGTCAGCATACACAAAAATACACACAGACAGATCTTACTTTATCACAGATATACTAGCAATATTGTGTAAACTGATCAAGTAACAAGTACAGTAAAGACATGGCTAAAGTGTATTGAGTGCAAAACACACAGACATCTTTTTCTTTATACCATTTTGCTTTTGTACTGCCCACTTATGATCAGTAATTAGATGTCTGTTACTTTAGTCTTCTAACTTGTTAACTCTTTAAATTTATGTTATCCAGAAATAAGAGTTTTCTTATTATTTGAAAGAAATGCAAAAGTTAAAAAAATTATCTGTATGAATATAAACTAGATTGTAGAGAACACACAACAGACTGTTTATTAAGATTTAAATGAATTACAGGCACTTGTTGACATGTTGACAGCAAAAAAACAGAATATAACTACAAAATCTGCAGAAGTGGTTTCTTTTAGCTCAGAGGAAGAGGATTGCAGGAGGACATTTCAATTAAAGCATCAGTTTGCACAGACAACTTTAAATCAGACTACGATTTCTGTAGTTGGAGTAAAACTGTGTAATTCTCTGCAGAATCATCATAAGACCTGTATGAACATACTCCAGTTCATGAAAATGATTTAAGAAAGAATAATAAGACTTAATGAGAGTAGCTGGTATGCTTTTTCCATCTCTCTTTATTTAAGTGAAAGTCTGAGGGACTGAATGTTTTTTGCTTTCTCATAATGTCAATGTAACATCGGTGGCTCAGTGATTGTAATATGACAGACCATCTATTGTTTAATTTTGCATTTAGTACAGGGGAATTCAATATAACATTTATCTTCCCCTGGCTCCTTTCTGAACATGGAATATGATATCATTGCAAATTATTTCTCTTATTTGTAGAAAGGGGGGATATTACCATGTGTGGAAGAAAAAATATAAATGAAAACACCAATTGTCAAAGTCCAAAAAATAAAGCTTGCCTGTAGATTTGTGGCAGCCTTCGTTTTAATTTATTGCTGTTTTTTTTAAATCATTCATTCTTGTGCCTATTTTTCTTAGACACTGTAGACAACAGAAGACATCACATTCATGATTGAGGTGTAACTGTTTGTGCCTTTCTTTTTTGACAGGAAGTGCTAGAGGAGAAAATAAGAGGCTAACAGAATTGCAGCCAAAATGTTTTTTTTTTTTTTTTTAAATTTTATGCGCCTCACCCTGATCTGTTTGTTTTCTTCCCGTAGCCTTTGCACCTCCATCTGCAGCCGCTTGCACTCCTCCATGATCTTCTTCACCTCCCCATCATCCAGCGAGGCGCTGGCTGACTTGGGCAGCGTGGAGTGCTAAGTCTTAACAGAGGAGGCAGAGGAAGACACAGTTTTGTTGCTTTCACTCTCATGCTGTGGAGAGAGTGGGGGTGGGGAAGGTGGGCAGGATGAGTGGAGAGAGAGAGAGAGAGAGAGAAGGAGAGAGAGAGAGAGAGAGAGAGAGGAAGGAAGGGGATGAAGAGACATGCAGAGATATGATTGGGAATGAGATGAAAGTGCAAACAAATAAATCAAAAATAAATAAAAAAGCATGTCATGGGTGACCGCGATGTGCTGTCGATGGGTAAAAAACTGAGAAAAAAATAAATTCTCTTGAAACATGCAATGTGAATGTTTGAATGTTGATTTTGTTTTTAAGATATAAAATGACTTTTGTAAGTGCATCTGTGAAATGAATGACATAATAATCCCAAGTCTCCACATTTGATGTGGATGTAAGAAAAAGTGTCTTTTGTGCATCTAAAGACTTCCAGTAGCTCAACAAATGTTCATAACCAAAGAGTCACACTTACAGTTTTGTCATTTTCTAGAGGCATCTCAAATGCACATCTCAACTTTGAATCCATCAACTCTTCAGGCTTTGCCTCCTTCCACTGAGAGCGAGAAGAACGGAAGGGGGGAAAAAAAGACAGACAGGCAGAGAAAACATTTCAAAAATTGTGCAGAGATCGTATAGCATCAGATCAATTTAGTTTATTTTTACAGTAATTACCATGTCATTACTTGTCATTGCAATGAAAACACTCTGCAGAAAAGATCCTCTAGAGACCATTTTCAGAATTTGGGACATGAAATATAATGAATATTTTTTATCCAGATGTTTCAGACTATCGTCTGCAAACTGAGATGGACATATGTTAACTTTTGTCAAAGTTTAGGAAGAAGTATAGGTTTCTGACAGATACAGAAACCATCAGAGCGATCCAGCAAGAAAGAATCAACTGGGTCAGCAACCACAGAGTTCAAGAAATACATGAATACATCCCTGTGTCCAATAACAATATCATCAATATCACATGATTATATTTAAATATAAAGAAAATCATCCAACAATCATATTTTATCTGTGGTACTTACAACTCCTTCCATGTCAGTCATGTCATATGGAGCCAGCATGGACTGCACCATGAATTTGTGTTTACTCTTTTCATTGGGGTCATAGTCAAAAGGCTGTAGCATAACTGTGGACAAAAACAATAACAGAATAGAGAGCCAGAACATTAGGGAAGGACTAACTTCCTGTATTACCCCATAACAACTATTACACAACCTGCAAATGAAAAGACTTCAGTCAGGTTTATGATCTGGTTTCCACTGTGACTTGCTCACTCCCTGTGAACTGACTGTTGTTTCTGAAATATTATTTTACTGCCTGGATGATAGTATACTTAGTCACTGAAGAATATAATGATGTAATTAATGTCAGAAAATCAAATTTATCTGTTTGATTTCCATGACAATAATGCAAACAACTGGAGCATGGGACTATTTTACTTAAGACACAAAGCAGGGACAGAAATCACAGTTTAGGCTATTAAAACTGTCTTTTAGATCTTATTTAGTTTAAAAACATGACAATATCCACAAGACATTGTTTTAGTTTTGACATAAATACCAGATCTTTCTCAAGACAAGTGGGATTATTTCTTTGATGTCATTATATTCATTCAATTGAACAACCCAAGTATGTTTCCATTGTCTAAAAGTCTTCTTTTATTCTCCAATAATTTGCAACTAGATAGCAGTGTGTAGGTCTCTGGCACCTGCAAAGATTTATAGATATGGCTCCTGATGAGTTCTCATCAATATTCCCAACCTCAAGTGGCCAGCTGCTGTATCAGTAGGATGGATGGTGGAACTGGGGCTGAAATATTTATTTTGGTGTTGAAACACAATACATGCTGGCCGCAAAGTTGTGCATTTGTTGTTCTATTGCTGGAACAATATCAGTATAATCTTATTAGATTTTTTATTTTCATAAGCTTGACTTTAACACTACCTGCTTAGAATAGCCTACATCAAAATAAAATGATGCAATTGTCAAAATTTAATTTAGTGTTGCTGTTGAGTAAAATTGTCCAAAAATGCTTTCTTTTGCTGGGCCATTTGATCCACAGTTGTGGTGATTTTACTCTCAGAAACCAAATACCCAAAAATAGACATACTGCCTGAGAGCAACAAAATATTGTCACACTGTTAAGGCACTAAATTAAAAGCACAGATTTATGATCAGTGTCATCGGGCTCTCAGAATGACGTGAAAACCACAGCGCCGGTGTGAACTTTAACTGGGATTTTCACCTATATTTACAGAAAATGCACACATTTTTACAAACCTGAAACATTGATGGAGGTTCCAGCGTCAATGATGCCACTGTTTGGGCGCACACAGTATCTACGAGGCGCAGTTGTCTTGACTTTGAAACACACATTTCTATCTGTAGGGTTGGTGAGCTTCAGAGTGGCAGTGACAACATCTGTAAACGGGCCTGAGGAGGACACAGAGAAACAGCACAGTGACTCAAGGGTGCGTTTGAGTGTGTGTACAGGTAACTGCTTGTGTGTATGGCTCAGATTCCTGGATTAGAAACAGAATGGGCATTTGAGCTTGTCTGATGAAATGCATATACACATTTTGTGTCTGCAAGGATGAGTATGTGAGTAGGGTTCGAGAGGGAGACCACAGAGCCTGACAGTAACATTCCTTATTAAACATTAAAACAGGGGAAAGAGCAGTTCAGTGTGCAAGTTAACTTTATTATTCATGCCCCGCCCTCAGCCAAAATCTGGATACTGTTGAAAACTTACCTAAATGGCATTTATGAGACATAAAAGTGCTAATGTTTTCTAGTTGCTTGTGTTGAATTTAGACACTTCCACAGTGTCCCTCACAAGAATGTCTGACTGCGTTCAATGACTTCAGACTGGAACACTCAAACTCTTTTGACAACTGCACCTTGGTTTTTAGGAATGTGTTTCGAACAATCAATCTCACTGTGCTATCTGCCCTAATTAAATATACTGTGAATCGGCAGGTGAATGGGTGGATTCATTATCTCATGGCTTGTATATGTCCAAATCTTTCCAACAACCAATCAGTGAACAACAAACTACTCACTGATCGCAATATCTTAGGCCATCACTTGACTTAATTTCTAGGGCAATATTACACTCAAAGCCAATTATCTCACAATATAGCCATTATCCCAGGCACACCAGCTCTGTCTGTATTTTCGCAATCATACTGCCTCGACTTAGCAAAGCTGGAAAGGAATTCGGGTTGCACAGTTACAGTAAACGGTAAAGCTCTCCCTAAAAGCTCGGTAGCTTACCATATTATGAAATAATCATTGTATAAAGGCTAAGCAATGACACCCTGATCGTAGAAAATGCTAGAATAGTCACTTCTTGGCAGTCGGTTGTTAGCAGCAATACCAAGAGGAGGGTGGTATGTCAAGTATTAGATTGTATCAAATGTTTCAGATGCTGTCAAAAGATAAAAGACAAAGCACAGGGGGAAAATGAGAGAATTAGAGAAATGGGACGACGGGCCTGCCCTGACGCTGCAATGACAACTAGTAGTTTCACTTGCTAGCTAACGTTAGGTTAGCTGAGGGCTTCATAGCTAGCGAGTTAGCATCGTCGCACACTATCGTTTCACCTGTCACCGCCACTGTTGTCGTATCCGTAAAGCAGAAAACAGCTGACCAAGTATTATATCCACCTAAATTAATAACAGCTGCGACAAAAAATGACTTGTTACCAAACACTCAGTGTTACTGGTTAATGCAGAGACTGATATAACGTTAGCGGCTATCATTGACGGTTGTAGGTTAGCTCCCTAGCCCCCGGCCCAGCCCTCGGATTCAGCACAAATGTTAACCCACCTCTGAATTTCAGTTCGTGTTGTGGCTCTAGCACCAGGACTTGTTCTGGTCTGGCCATGTCCCAGAGCTTCTTCCTGTCGTGACGGCGAGGACAATATTTTAGCGCAGATGGGCCGGAGAGATGAGGCTGCTGGCTCCCGAAGAAACAACCCGGCCGTCCACGGTTTTTCTCTGGGAGGGAAGGAGGAGGAAGATGATGATTATAATTGCACCACCACTCGGACTGACTGGCTGGCTAACTGACTGACTGCCACCGACAGCTGCTGGAGGCCAACTTGCTAGTGCTAACTGTGCTAGCAAAGAGAGACGGGAAGGAAGGAGGAGGGCGACGTCATGCGAGGGGCGGGGCTGCTGCGGAATGTCAGGTGGTTCCCCGACGCTCAAAAAAGCGAGACGTGCACTTCTTGAGTGATGAGTTTTCTCAAAAGCCTAAGAAAAACACAATTTACACCAACTTCGGACTCATAAAAGGGCGTATTTAAGAAACACTGTATGGGGGAAATAATCAGAGATCCATCATGAATGAACCAAGGCTGCAAACAGTATTTTAGATGGAGAAATTAAGTCCCTCAAACGCACCCCCAGACATCCTTAAAAAGTTTACGTAATGACCCGGAACCCCTAAAAGGTAAGTAATTGAAAGACAGACGTCAAATGTAAACACGATGTGACTAAAAATACTGAAGTCAGCCTGTAAAATCTCCTTTTCGCAGGTGGTCTTCAATTTCAGTACCCCTCATTCCCTCCAAAATTTCAGAGGACATGACCTCAATACCAGCTGAGGCTCTGCTATGGACATCTCCAATATCTTAAAAACTTCTTTTTGGTTCTTATATATATATGTATGGCTTGCCTCTGTTTTATTCATATTATTTTAAATGACTCTGTGCTAACAACTTAAAGTTACATTATTAAAGAAAAAAAAAGTGTTCACATCATCCCTGGTAGCAATTCAGTGTTTCAGAAGATCAATTAAATTTAGCTAACTTAACATTAAAACATTCAACAGAGCTTAACACAGACATGCTGTAAAATTATAAAAGTATTCACACACCAGTGGTTTCAACAAAAGTTTTCTTTCGCTTTGGGTCAGTTCCCATCAAATGCTCCTGTATACTCTCTCTACCTCAGATAAAACAAGTAGTTCAAGTGTGTGAGAGAATCACGAAGAACTGAGTCAGAAGTCTACAAAGGTCTTGTTGAATGAGTTTCCACTGTTGGGAGTTAAGGAGTTATTTTCTTTAGAAACAGCTATCATGATTCATGATTAATTCCACAATTCCCAGAATAAAACTTTTTTTCCTTTTTCTGAACAACATGGCTGTTAAATGTCATTTCCAGTCACAACATTCCTTACTAAAAGACAGAGAAATTCCCCTGTAAAACTTTATACCCATCAATGTTTTCCATTTTTACTGCCATTGGCACTTCCTCTTGCCTGATATCAAACAGGCCAACATATTTACATCCGTTTACATGTGTAAAACTGTCAGACATGGTTTGAGTTAAAGGTCTGGACCCAGGCAGAACTACCTGGTCAGTGTGGACTGTTAATTTCATTGTTATTACACATCTTCACTGCTGAGAGCCACAAAAAGAAGAAAGATCAAACACCGTCTACTTTTGTCTGCATCTGAATGGAGCATTATAAATTCAGTACGCTAAAGTTTACACTTTGTTTAGATACACAAATAAATGTCAAGTATGATTGTCAGCATCAATTTCCTTCAGGTCACAGTTCACCTTTATTATCTCTGAACTTCTTTCTTCATATGGTTTCATTTCAATTTGTGGACACCACACTGCTGCCTTTTCTTGCTGCATTTGATCTCATTGCACTCTACTTCTCATAGAAAAAGGATGTAAGGTAGGAGCTAGGCTGTGGCCTCTGGTGCATCTTTGCTAGGGCTTATACACTTACAGAAAAAAATTTAACCAAAACAAAATTCACCTCCACATCAGCTGAACCTTCTCCAAGGTGGGCAGGGCCACCAAACACAGTGAATTAGCTCCAGTATAATAGTTGCAGAGCCATTATTTTACAGCCCAAAAAGCATCATTTCCACATTGTTGAGTATTAAAACCAGGGGGCGCCCATAATAATCTTCATGGTTATCCCTGTAAATACAGAGTTTGCGTATCTGAAGAGGAAATGACTGGTAAATGAACAGGAAACTCCACTTCCTCAAGCATGGATTTACAACAACCCTGCCGACAGCTAAAAATTTAGCTGCAAAATGCTTATGTGAGAAAGGAGAGTGTTGCCTGTGAATGTGTTTGTAACGACAGACTTGTTGCTGTCTGCACCAAAAAAATCTTTATTTCTTAGAGCTTCTGTTCAGAAAGTAGAGACCCATAATTTGATGTACACATTAAATGAAGACTAGGGCACTGAAATGAGAGAGAAGCTAACACTGTACAGGCCGCCTCTGCTGTGCAAGGCAAGGAAGGGGGGGGGGGGGGGGGGGGGGGGGGGGGGGGGGGGGGGGGGGGGGGGGGGGGGGGGGGGGGGGGGGGGGGGGG
>JAPZDV010000002.1:12142622-12157172 GCA_029814665.1 Acanthurus lineatus | reverse complement strand
CAAAGTGAAGTTGAGGATATATGAGATAGTTTGGGCTTATGGATCGGATCAGACGGGTTCTAATAAAAAAATCCAATACCCAATCCAGTCATTTTGGCCTGGATTGGACCCGATGTGGATCGGATCGGACCATCCCCAATAAATTCTGTCAACTTATATACGTACATTAATCAAATTTTTTCCTACAGTGCTTGTCCCAGGGAAAAATGTAATTTAATTGAGTGAGTTTCATTTTGTTGCCTGTTGCTAACTTAGGCCGCACACCCTTCAGAAAACATGGCTCAACTAACATGAACAACACATAAACAAATTTTCTAGTTCGTAAACATTTCTGCCTGAGTCAATTAGATACAAATTGCTCATCTAAATGGTTGCTCTTTAACAATTAAATAAACAAATCCCATAATTCCATGCTACTTTACAATGAAATCAAATTACATCTTTAGTTTTCCTTCTTTTGATTAAGAGACCTCTAGTGTCACAAATTACATCTTGTGCATTTAAAGGAAACAACCTTAAAATGCACAATTTTATGGATTTGAGGACACATCAGGATGTTGACATGTGACAGCCAGACGATCCTCATGGGTGAAAATCCCAGTCTGCGTCTTTCTCAACTGACATCAAATCAATCAGGTCAAATCACTCAGGATGGGTTTGACTCCCCTCAAATGAAAATTATGATTTGAACTGAACTTCCTCTTTGAATAAGAATGACCTCCCGAGCAAATACTTAATGTATGTGTTTGTCAATAATACAACATTCAGCTTGTTGATTATTGGATTTAAACTGGCCAAGACTTCAGAATGTTTACACAAACTGAACAGAGTTGGCTGCTCTGTTCCTCCCTGCCATGCAAGTACTTAACATCACCATGGCATGGGTTTGAACATCACCTACTATGAGCACCAGGAAGCCTCAAGCCCATGTGACTTTGCTTGGCATGTTTAACTTTTGATCTGGGAGAGTAAAGCTGAACAAACCAAATTTTACAGGAAATGCCAATAAAGTGCTAAGTATACACAAAACAATAAATTAATTCATCTTGAAAGGGCAAATTACTGATTAAGAAAAAAGTTAAATCAACACCTCTCTGATACTGTGCAAATAAAACCTAAACATTATGAGTTCACACTGCATCTAATGACCTGGGTTCTCACTGTCGAGATCATGCCCCCATGTGTCTAGACTTGTGAACGGTTACTTACTATTGCGCACAGTCGATTAGCTGGTACTCGTTGGATCTCTCGTAGCATGCCCTGACCCCCTCATCCTGCCACAGCGTCTTCGCATGCTCGTAAAACTCCTAAGAAGGAAAAAGAAACTCATGAACAACATGCAGCTGAAACTGTCAGAGTCACAGAGCAGTATCAGTCTTGCTTCTTATCAGAATGACTGGAATAAAGTGCTGGTATTAGTGTTTGCTGACATCTGATGCACCGGTCAAATTACAAAACACACACTCAGATACTCAGTTCCAGCTCATCGTAATGTTTGATTAAACAGTACTTTAAGTGCAAAACTCTTTGCATGGTTAAATTACCAACAGTTCATCCACTGAATTGAGGAAAGAAAATGTTCCTACAGAAGACATTCTGCATTATTCACTTACACCAGCTATAGCAGACAAAAGAAAGGAGAACGGGGTTATGTGTCTGAGGGCACCGGGCACTCTGCATTTTTTGTTGACACCACATGCAGTGTATGTTGTGCCTGGCTGATGCCTGTGTATGTGTCTCCAAAGGTAAATAGTGGTGGAGGGAAAGAGAGACACCTTGCCATACACACAGGCACAAAAAACTCTCTCTCTCTTTGACATGCTGGGACACTGCATGGATTAACCACTTCATTTCTCTTTATATTGTTTGTTCTGACTGACCGACAGATGTGCTGGACCCACAGTAATCCAGACAGTAAATCTGAGCTGCTGGCTCAAGAACCTCTAACTACACATACAGTATGTGTTAAGGAGGGTCCTTGTACACATTGGTGTATATTTAAAGCAAGTTTTAAAGGCTAGGTATCCCTTAATTTTTGGCATTTTTTTAACTGTTTTTTTTCACTTTAATGCTGTTTGCAGCAGTTAAAATACTGTACCAAAATGCAAAGATTACTCATCTAGACACTAGACAGAAGAATATCTAATCAAAGAATAAGTAGATAGAATGCATCTGATTGCAACCGTGGATATCTGACAGTTTTTGATACATGATAAGCATCCCTGCTTGACAAACACAATTATTTAGGCAATACAGCTGAGGTATATTTTTGGTATTTATATGACTAAGGAACAGTTTACCTAGAGTAATTTCATTTATATACAAACTCAGTGTGAAGACTTTTACTCTAAAATAACAAACTGTGTAAATTACCTTAAAACTCAACAATCCTATAATCCTACAAGTCAAAACTGCCTTCATGTAAAAATACATTGCCTATTTGTAATTTGCATTAATGAACAACAACCTTCCTCATCCTATTCAGACTGGTGCTCAATTGAGGCATTCAATGCCTAGTTTAGTTTAGTTTAGTTTTGGACTAAGTAATTAATAAATAATCTTACATTAGGAAAAACCTGGCAATGGCATGACTAGTTCATTCATCTTCTGTAAATAATCAGTAGGGGATTTACATTTAGGTTACTTGTTCAGGATTTGCATATTTCTCAAATTGAGAATTTTTTGCTTCTCTGTTTTTTTTAATGTCTGTAAATCGGTTAATTATCCTTTAAAACTAAAAATCAAGTACCATCTGATGTAAAGGCACAAACATGGATCAAGTATTGACCAAACACAGTGACTCAGCAGTGTGTTTTGTATGTGTAAGACTGTTCAAGTGAATTAACAGGAACTTTGTGGTTGATGTGTCCATGAGCTGTCCTAAATTCAGGTCAAAACAGGATACTTCCTTGTTCCATAGTGGGAATACAGGGACGCCAGTCTGTCTCACTCTTACACACACACACGTTCATGCAAATATATAAATTTATCATAGAAAAGATCAATTTGTTACGTGTAATACTTTGAAGGAAGTTGTCTAGTACATAATAAAGTATAAAAGATAAATTATGTCACAGTCCTGAATGGGGAGAGGCACATCAACCTGTAAGTACACATCTCTCTTTGTATGTGCACACACACAAACACACACACACACACACACACACACACACACACACGCCTGGTATCAAAGATGACCCTCTGTCTCTCATGCAGATCCCAAATGAAAGGCAGAATGCACTATCGCTATCCTGTTTCATAACTTGTAAACTAAGCTGGGCTCTAAATAAATAAGTCAACCAATCAAATGAGTAAAGCCAAACAGCAACCATAAACAAACAACTGCTTCTCAGCAGCTCAGCATGAGGGGAATTCCTGAGGCAGCACGGTGATTTAGTGGTTAAAGAGAACATCCTGTATAGGAAAACTGACAGATTCAATAACTGTAACAGCTGACGTGTCTTAATGAAGTGTCGCTAAGTAAGACATTTGTTTGCCGTTTGCTAACTAGCTACAAATCACTCCAATTATAGTGTGAACTTGATGCTATATATAAATAAATAAATCAACATATGTGGTAAAGGTGGTCACTTTCCTTGAACATAAATGTGCTGCCCTCTACCTTCCATTTATCCCTACTGTGGAATAAAACCGTCATTCTCTTTTGTAAGTGCATTTTATTCATTTTTCTCAAAAGCGCAGTGTGTAGCATTTAGATGATCTTTTGGCAGAATATTGCAGCAACGGAATACAACATCCAAAAATTCATTTTTATTAGTGTATTACCACCTGAAAAGTTTTTGTTACCTTCGCATGAGCACTTTGTATCTACAGAGAAATTGGGTCCATGAAGTCCCCCTTGATGCACCGCCATGCTTCAAACAAACAAATCGAACACAGGCTCAGGATAAGGCCTGTGGTGTTTTTGGCGACCATAGGTTCTTCTTTACATGTGAAAGGGGAGGGTGATTGGAGGAATATTCAGTAGCCTCACTGCTAGATGCCACTTAGTTCCACACTCTGCACCATTAAAAGATTTTTTCTCAACCTAGGTCAATGTGATGCCCTTAGTGAAGGTGAATGCATCCCAAATGTCCATTACAACAAACCCATGAATGATCTTGTCCTGAGATCCAAAGAGGAAACATAAAAGTAGTTAAAAAATACAAAAGATGTTCCAAGCAAACACTTTGTGTAACAATTTGACATTTGTCTTCATTTTAATTTCCAAACAAGCTGCTTAGCCTTCTCTATTTATTTACACTATTATTTTATTGTTGTGCTTAATTAAATTGATGTCATTGATTGAAATGTTAATACATTTAGTGAGAGACGTCTTTTCAGCTGTATAGTTCCTTACATTTAACAGAATCCTTTCATCATTTCGTTCTCCATGACACCAAACTCATCATGTGCTACAAACAGAGCACTTTTTTTAATCTTTATTTTATAAAGGAAAAAACCCCTCAAAAACCCCAATCTTACTTCTCGATGTAATGCTTCCTCTATCCCCCTTTCACCCCTATGCTTGATCTCCCCATATTATACGACTAAAAAAAACTGAATATTCAGACATGACATGTGACATTATCAATGCCCAAAAGTTTGTCAGTGCAGCATCAGCTTAAAACAGGGCCACTGGAGCTGGAGAGCAACAAGTGTCCTGCTCAAGGACACGTCAGCAGGGTTGATGCATGTGTGTTAGTTTGGCAAGACAGATGACCCTGTTTGCTGAAGGTCATCATCTACAACTATATGCAAAGAAACAAGAGGCGCTTTAGCTGCCTAATGTCACACCATAATCACCATTATACATTAAATACAAGCAGTTGAGCTAATTAAGCCATACAACAATTAGTGCATGGCAAACAGGCAAGTCAACACACTTGTCTTTCATAACACATTGAGGCTATTAACATGTACTCTGTGCCTTAAAGAATTAGAGTACCAGACCAGCGTTTCTCTGTTTTTGCTCATGTCAAACAAAAAAAAAAAGCATACTGTACATTACATAACTGCTAGGTGCAGCAGCAAGGTTTACTGGACTTTTAAATATGCAATATTTTAGACAGTTTCTGCATTCATTTTGGACTGATATGAAAATAAATTTTCTATTAGCGATCTCTACATCAGTTAAAAAAAATATTTAATTGAAATAATGTATGGTACATTTTTATTATTATAGTATTATTATTATAGTTTATGGAAATGTAGTTCAAGCATAGATTTAAGGGTACTTAATAAAACAAATACAAAGAAGAGGTTATAAAAGCAATAAAATAAGAGGAGTTTGTTTAAAAGAAATAAGGTGGACTTTTCACAAATTGTCAACTAAACAGAATATTTGGTTTGGGATTTAAACCCTTGTCACAAACCTGAAGAGGTTCTAGGAAATCTTTTTCCCCTACAAAATTAATGAGCAAACTTCAGTAATTGGTTGCTTGAGGCAAAAGTTTCTGTAATGCTTAATGGTGTATTCTATAAGGGGGACCTGTGGTATAAGACTTTATCATGTATTTTAATTTTATGAGACAGACAGACAAGTGGAAAAATGATTTCATAAGGAAATATATTGAGTAGCATGGTTACAGGATTTTAAATTGAAGCAAATTCTCATCACTAGAAAATGAACTACAGCTTCTAGTGATACATGAGATCAAATTAATTGAAAAGTTAATTAAGCCTGGCCTTACAGGTGGCTGTGGATAAACAGAGAGACTCTCAGACTTCCAGGTTTACTCTCTTGGCTTGGGCAATTAGCTAATGGAAATGTACCAATGGGAATATTTAACCCAAACAGACATTACACATCAGGTCATTAGAAAACCTAAGTGTATGTTGCTTGTGTCAAGGGATTATCACCTGGGAGGTTGGGACTATTATGTAGTATCAATTAGTAAAAAGCAAACTCATCTGAGAACTATCCATCTGTGACTGGTGTATATTACCCACAGGTTTACTACTGAGTCCAACAGGGCACGCAACTTGAGATGATCAGACAGGAAATTAAAAAATCTTAAATACAACTTAAAAACAGAGTGGGCCAACTAGCCCACTCTGTTTTGGAAAATATGACTATTTAAACATAATCATCTGTTTAAATCTTCAAATTGTTGGAAAAAACTACATGCATAAGAAACAACTGTAAATGTGGCGGGTCAATAATGAACATGTCACATGATAGTTCTAATGAAACTGCGGTCCACATAAAAAGTTTATAATAGGACCCTAGCTAGTGTGTGTGTGTTGTCTGATACAGTAGTACTCACAGATGGAAACTCAAAGTCCTTCTGGTTGACAAGGTTGAGGATGTATTCGATCCGGTACCGGTTTTCTGGGCACGCCAACTGCACTGGTGGCGTCAGAGTGCTCATAGCTGTGACTATGGTCTGTAATGAACACACAAACCCAAACAAAGCACAATTAAAATGAAGTTTACAGAGAGACAGAAGAGGACTTGATTTCAGAATATTAGTTTTTTGTGTCCAATAATAGCAAAAATTACATGAAAACAGCCACCTACTTCAATAGCCTCTTTAATATTATTCTTGATGTCATGAATTTTCTGCTTCTTCTCTCTGAAACAGACAGAAAGACAGACACACAGTTTCAGCATCAATCATGTATGAGGTTTTGGCTGTTCAACCAAATCAGACTGACAGAAGAGTGTTTCAAAACCAAAAAAAAATAAAAAACAAATGGTACATTGATATCCACTGCCTTCATTCCTACTCATATTACATTAGGGCCCCATCCAAAGACACTAAAAACCACTAAGGTTCCTGATACAAGTTTTCAGTATTATCCCCCTGTATGGGGAAAACTGTAATATTCAAAGAAGAATTAACAGGGTTTTCTGGGGATTTTGTATTTCACGTAGATAAAGTTGAGGGACTCAAGGCCACAATGCATTAAAAACTCTCATAATTGACAAGTCAGATGTTCTAGAGCATAATGCAGGCATCAGATTTACAACTCCAACACCACAGAATTAGCCGTGTTTTTGGCAAATGCCGGTATCTGTATTTATTACTCGCATCCTTGTATAGTAAAACATAAGACTTCATTGCCCACAAGGACCCCCAGCATATGTACACACACACCTCCTGTCTCCTCTTAAACATGAAAGCACAGTAATATTTTTACTTTGGTCTTATAGAACTGAGGTAAGTATTCAGAATAGCTGAATTTAATCCATACTGATGAAAGATTTTACAGCAGCATGATCGGTTAGCAGCGCAGAGTGGGCCTCAGCTGTGTGCTTTCACTCTGTCTCTCTCTTACTCTTTTTATTTTTTTTAGCTTTCTCTGAACAGGTACTGTGGCTGCAGAGAAAATGCTGGATACTACATTTCCCATAATGCAACTAAAAAGCATTATATAGTTTTTTAATTTTAATCTTTGTGTTTTCAAAATGACCATTTCAGGCTACATTTATAGCCTTTAAGTCTCAACATCAGCCAGAGACATAAGTGATGACATTATTTTGGTTTTTTTTTTTTAAATAATTTTGTGTGGTGATTTCATCTGTATACAGTATCAGCTACTGTACCAGACAGTTTCATGTAAAAGGTGTCCACAATTGACAATGGTGACTATAATAAATCTTAAATAATAATCATGACATATTTTATTTTGGACTGTTTTGCTAACTTAGATAACAGCACCAACATGCAGTTATTTATAGTTTGTAGTTAATTATAGATAGGACAGGAGGGTATAACAATCATACAAGATTATGGAGCTAAATTATCAGTTTAACAATTAAATAACTTACTAAATACATGATAACGTCTAGCTCAGTTGGAGTGAAAATAGGAGTAGAAAAATTCATTTAAAATGTGTCATGATTTAACATATTTTATTACGAATATATACTGATTGCAGGATGTCAATTCAGCATGTAATAATTAGTCAAAAACAGCAG
Source organism: Acanthurus lineatus (assembly GCA_029814665.1). Taxonomy (NCBI): domain Eukaryota; kingdom Metazoa; phylum Chordata; class Actinopteri; order Acanthuriformes; family Acanthuridae; genus Acanthurus; species Acanthurus lineatus. The sequence continues at coordinate 12,149,245 of JAPZDV010000002.1, read as the reverse complement.
ACAATACTAACTGTCTGAGCAGTTTTATACTCTACATCTATGCAACTAAAAACTAGCCATCATTGATGACATGATCTTCTTTTACCAGAGAGGGCTTTTTGAGCAAGAGTTGTTTTAGAAATTGTTTAAAAAAGCACAGGCAGGGAGTTCCATGTTACCATGACATGGTACGCTACAGTGTGCTGCTATGAGTTTGTTTTTGATCTAGGAAGGGTAAACAGACCTTCAGCTGCACGCATGGTAGAGAAATTGTGTCTGTCTGCTGTGAAGGATAGCTGTTTGTACAAGACTTTTGGACTCTCTGTGACAGAAATGTTTCTAATAAAGGCAACCACAGAGCCAGTTAGCCTATCTTTCACCTTGAGTTTGCCAGGACAACAGCGCATTGTGTTTACAATCGTTCTATGTCAGTGACAAAGGGGAAAGATGGGCCTCTTAATTCTTTGCCAGTTTTTGCTTTTTCACAGGGAACACTGCTGCACTACACTATATCAATGCAAATTCACAAGGAGTAGCTGTGCATATGTTTACGTTATATATACAGGGTATATAATTGCCCTGGCAGTTTAAGCGGATGCAGACATGTCATTGTCACCATTTAAAGTCAGTGACTGCAAAAACTTTTTAAAGAGCATGTTTTGTTCAAAAGCTCCAGCTCTTTATCAAGCCCATATGAACAAACAAGAATCACTTATATTACCATAATACAAAGTCAAAAATACTGTGTTAGAGGATTCTGGCTATCCTGCCCATTGCTATGTTATTATCATCCTGTTTTGCTCTCTATAGCAGATGCATCAATAACTAGGAAATCGAAAAAAGAGCTAATTGTGATTACTCTACACAGAACTAACCCTTTGACAGGAAAGGAAAGCCCCAGTAAAAAATCCACAGTGAGTTGTTATATTTCCACTAAAATCACTTTATGCATTGGACTGAAAAATGCACACAGACTTGAATATGTGTAATACTGCCAAATGGTAACAGAGCCTGAGAAGCCTGTGAGGTCATTGTGCACCAAGAAGCATGAGAGAAGGGGAAAGGAAAGAGTGGGTAAGACAGAGTTTATTGGGTTAGGAGGGAGATTGAGAAAGCCTTGTTTACATTTTCAACTTGATAGTCATTAAAAATCACATGGGCATGTGTTTGCCCTCTTCGAGTTGAGAAAACGACTGCGTGTCTGTATGTGGAAATAGACTGGGAGAAGACAAAGACACAACACAACATGTTACAGTGACAATGTCTAGTGATACCTTAAGGTAATAAGTGCTGAGAATTAAGGAATGTAAAGAAGATGACAGGGACTGGGGCTAAAATCACTATCACAATAATCATGGCTTTTTCAGCAGAAAAAAATTGTTTAATGCATCCACAGTCCTCAACTATTGACCACTTAAGAGCTACAGTGATGAGGCTGGCATGCCTTGCCTAAGGGTAACTCAGTCATTGCTGAGAACAGAGAGCAAAAGCTGAGTCAGTCATTCATTTCTTTTCCAAATCAGGGCAGCAATTGGAACCAGCAGTCTTCCGGTCACAAGCCAATTACTCTGACCTTTAGGTTACCACAACACTCAATCCATTCACCCAAACTCTTTCATCACAGGGGATATTGAACCCTTTAAGTCCCAGATCACTAAATTTATATCCTGCCTCAGGATCCAAGCTTATTAAAACATATTACTAACTTTGTCACGTGAAGACCCACAAGTAAATGGCCAGCAAGGCTCTTGTTTGGTTACAGCAGTTGCTCAAAAACAAACGTGATCCATTGTTAGACACTTGACATATTACATTCAACAATACTTCTGAAGTAAAAAAGCCAAACACATATGGAATTACACACATGACAGTACCCCAGTTTACTACACATAAGGAAACAATGGAGCCTCAAAAGGCTTGGTAAAGGAAAAAAAAACAACCAAATCATTTAAGCAATGTCATAGGTCTGACTGGAGGTGACGATGCTGTATGTGTTTGTGAGTCTTGTTAATGAAAACATCCACCCACCTGTACACACACACATAAACACACAAAAACACAACACTGCTCAGTGTTGTGGAGTCACGCGCAGCTGGGTCACAAGCTCTTGTCTGCCTTAGGTGCTGATTTTCTAGTCTAACCTTGCAAAGATACTTCCATCCCCATCATAACCACCAAAACCATTACATGCAAGTCACTGACACTCAGACACACGCACGCACAGTGATGAAACTGAAACAAGCACATGTCAAGGCTGTGACCCGTAAACCAAAAAGCAAAGAAATGGGAGCAGCAGAACTGTGGTCTTTTTGTAAGAAATACTTGAGACTCGAGTGTCTAGAGATTAAATAAGAACTGACAAAAAAAAGGGACCAAGAAAAAAAAAAATCATTTAAACCTACACCAGGTAAAAAAAATGGTAAATCAGTCAGTGCAAAATAATTCCATGTTTTTTTTGTTTTGTTTTTTTTTTTTAACAGTACTTTTGTTTGGATTGATGTTAAACAAAAATGTCCACACAAACACTTCAAGGACAAATTTTAGTTTGTATTTTGTAGTTAGGCTTTTTGGCACAGTAAATTTCTGCACAGAATTTTGCCACACTGATTTTTCTGAAAAGTTCAGACACAATATTCGGTTCTACTCTACACATAATGATCATCCACTCCTAGTTTCTTGGTGATAACATCTTGCTATTTTATGATTTTTAGGCACTACAAAAAATTACGATTTGCATTCAGCAACTATAGTTCCTTTTAAGGCTTAGCATACACCTTCAGTGAATCACTAATATTTGAACCACTAGGCTCAGTTACACTGATTCATTCAGCAATATTCTCCCTCTTAAGGTTATACTGCATTTGACCTAGTCAGCATCTAAAATCACTAACAGGTAGCATGTTAGCAGGAGAGGTATTAGCTCACTTGTCACTTTCAGTCAAAACAATCAAGCAGCTATCACCTCTACCTGCCAAATTATACAAATTATTGTAGCCCAAACTTATATTGCTGCAATTGACTAGTACTAGTCATTACAGATAGCAACAATAAGAACCTAAAACACAACACATGAAGTTGAACTATGATAATACAAGATGTAAATGATGGAAGCTAGAAATAAACTTCACTGTTAGTTGGGGGTTTTTTTTCTCAGCAGCTGGGATATGCTGTTAATGACATGGGTCTTATAGTTATATACTGGTCATATTGATGCATCTGTTGTTAATGAAGTGCATAATTTCCAAGTTGTCTATAATGTATCAAAAGTAAAATATCACAGCTCTTAGTGTAAACTGAGATCTCAAGGAACCTGCAGTGGATTATTTTTTTTAACAGGCCTTTTCAAGAAAGCTTCAGGCCAAATTCAGACTTAAAGATGAGGATTGCAAAATAGACCTTAAGTTTGGTCTCTGTAAGGGTCTGAGAAGAGGTGCAGATGCAGCCAGGACATCAGCCCTAGAACTGGGACTCGGGTATTGATGCACTTAGCAGATGCTGCCTAAAGTGACTTTGGACACATGCTAATGTTCAGCTACATCTGGGCTTAAACTCATATGATACTTACTCTGCATTGAAGCCGTTGACATGTAGGATCCTCATCTGTTTCACTATAGTGCTCTTTCCTGACTCTCCAGCTCCTGACAGAGACAAAAAGAAAGAGAGATAGAGACAGAGACAGAGAGTAAGACAGGGGCACAGACAAATATTAGGTGTATGTAGACATGTGAAACAAGATCACACATATACACACATTTTTCGGGAATACAGTAGTTCCGTTTCCCATACTTAGACAAAAGCACTGAATCTGACTAAAAGTGTTTCAATTAGAAAGTTCATATGCTGTTTTGGTTGAGATTTGCTAGCCAGTTCAATTCATGACTGCGACTGTTTGGGAAAAACTGGGAATGGAGGCAAGGACAGTGCTGCACGGTCATGGCTGACATAATAAACTTGATTATTTCACTAGATACTGTGATCCAAATCACAAGATTACATTTTTAGACTTGATGATGACTGCCTTTAGACTTTTTTTCATTGAAAACAAAATTAAACATATTCCCTAAAAAGCAAGTTTACAGCATAAAATAAAATAAAATAAAAAGATTGGGTACATGTGGCACCCAGCAACTTCCACCAAGAAGCTTCATATTTGGCTTTGGTTATTAAAAAAAAAGGTAATTCTTTTTTTACAATTGCCTACAACTGACAATAATGGCACATGATTTTTTGCAAGATATTTTGGTTTGCTGTACTCTCCCAAAAAGTCGTATAAGCCTGAGTTTGCCTCATGTTTTAACACGCTGGTAGATGTGTCTGTACCTACAGTGATTCCTTCAACTCATGCAGATTAACAGCACCAAATGGACATACCTGATCAGAATTCACATGTCTTAAACTGTATGTAACAGCTGTCTGATAACTCAACCAGTTCAACTTAGCCTCCCTTAATTAATGCAACAATTGTTTCCTAACAAACACAAGTCAACAACAGCAAAATTGCAAAAATGATTGAACAAGTGCTGTTGAAAGGTATTAAGAGAGACTGTTTTTTTCACTTGTTGCTGTATGCTGTAGGTCCTTGGATGGCCTGTGTACATCTGCTATAAGAATGAAACCCACATCTGCTGCTCTGTTCACTCACACCTGCAGTATGTACAACTGCATGAAGAGTGAGCAGCTTAGAGCTCGTCATTAAAAAGTTGTAACTCTTTCACACAGTCCACCGCCTTTCCTGTCTCAGACTGTCAACACCTTTTTTGTTTAACCATCTCATCTTCTTTGTCTTTATTATGTCTTAAAACTATGTAAAGCTTAAAATGTACCATCTGTACTGTCCTCCTTAACAAGCCATTTAAGCTAATATGGTATTTTTATTCCAGGAAAAGATAGTGAGGTGAGTTTTATCTGACTAATATAATATTCTTGGTTTGATATTGCTTTGCATGCTTGTAAACTGTTTCAATTACTGCTTATTTAATCTCATTACAAATTAAGGTTTTAATCTTATTACATGATCTTATCATAATTCTTTTTTTTAAATGTAAGTCACAGCTGTCCAGGGACAACAAACGGAAAATGACCTTTTCATTATCACAGCAGTTTGTATTAATGTGCACCCTCCCTGTAAAATAAACCAACAAAAAGTAAAAGAATACATTTCTCTTATTTACAGTGCAAAATGCCTAAATTGTTATACAGAGTCCTTTTCCATTCATGTATTTCATGTCAAGACAATACTAATTGTGTCTGGTTTTATCCGTAAAAACATTTCATTATCTAAATAAGTAATCAATTAATGTGTTTGGACGGACATGCTGTGGTTTTTTGTTCCCTGAAGATGAGCTGGAGCCTCTGGTGAGTTTTTGGTCACTTTTGGAGCAACACTTAATGTATGTAGAGTCACTGTTAAATGAATAATAGACTCACTAATAACTGTGTAACAGCATTTCTCACTACTGGACTATGATATTAGTCCATATGTTTACTGTTTGGAAATGATACAAACCATTTCTGAATAACCTTCATCTAATGACAGTCCCAATAATAAATGTCTTCAATGACTGGCAGCTTGCAATAGTTTGGCATTAGGCTAATATAGCCAGTGTTTATTACTCATGAGACCTATTTGTGGTGGTGAGGCACATTTTCAAACAAGCCATACAAGAGTCTGGAACTTGGGCACTTTAGGGGCTCAGCAAGCGACAGCACATTCTATGAACTCATAACATCACGCTCTAAAATCTGTCCGATGACCTCATGTCACATTGTCACATTGTCAACTCTCCTCTGTCTTTCCCATCTCCCTGTCTCTTCCACTCTAAGCTGTCTGATGAGGCAGAGACATCATGATATCTTCCAATATAGCTGCGTTAAACAGTACAATGATGTAGTACTGTTTTGGGGGATTGCCCCTCTTGTTTACTAGAAAATCAATTTTGGTTGCATGTTTGAAAAAACACAATCAAGTGTGGGATTGAATCTGAATCATTTTTGAGTCCATAGTACAAAGAATCAAAACTGTTAAGTAACCCCTCGATCCGGCCAGACTCTTAGACTTACTTTTTAAATACCTTGAGAAGATATATCCTTAAATATTATGCACTCAGCCTGTTGAATAGATTTTATTTATGCCAAGTCCATTACAGTCATTTGTAATGACAGCATTTAACACTAATATCTGCAAAAAAGAAAAAAAATCTGCAAAAGTAAAAATTTAAGGATCTCTGCAATCAGTGGTGGGTAAAAGAGGAAATTTGTATACAGAGAGGTGGTCCATGTGACAAGTGTAACGTTCCTACTTAGCTTACTTGTTCGTAATGCACACATTAAGTTCTACTTTCAAACAATGCTTATAATTTCACATTTAAAAATCCTAGAGATCTGTAGTGCTGACAAGCTTTGAATCATTTTCTGTCTAACACATGAGCTACTCCAGTTAACACAAGCTACTGCATCTAGGTGGACGATTGACTGTCTGAAACTTACACTCTTAGACTCTTCTGTAGTCCTTCAGTAGGATGCTGCAGGTGGGTGTATGTGTCAGGGGTAAGAGCAGTGTGGTTCTGCTGACATTGGGTCCGGGGGAGGGGGGGGGGGAGGGACAATATGAAATAGTGAGTTAACGAACTCTGCCCGGAGAATGC
>JAPZDV010000002.1:12106725-12142522 GCA_029814665.1 Acanthurus lineatus | reverse complement strand
CCCCCCCCCCCCCCCCCCCCCCCCCCCCCCCCCCCCCCCCCCCCCCCCCCCCCCCCCCCCCCCCCCCCCCCCCACAATATTAAATAGTGAGTTAACGAACTCTGACCGGAGAATGCTGCATATTCTGCCTTTACTAACAAACTTTCTGATAACAATTGTAATTTTATCTAATCTGAATCCAAGGCACTATAACACATGGACTAAAGTTGCCACTGTAATTCTAAAACGGCTGTAAAGTGTGCAGCATGTCAATAAAAAGTCATCAAGTCTGTTAAACTAAAATGTAAATGATATGCAACTCTATTGGTCAATAGAACACTTACTACAGTTAAGTAACAGATAAGTGTAATAGTATATTACCATTAGATAAACATTTGCAGAGGTTTGTACACACAAATTGTCCTTTTGGTCTGCAAATATTGTGGTGATATTGCCTTACAATTGCATTTAAAATTCTACAACCTGAATGATTTGCAATTTTGCAGCCAAGTTTAGTAAGTTTAAATGAAATCTTGGAGCATATTAGGTAAAAAGTGTGAATATAAAAAAAGTAAGAAATAAAAAATAAAATGATGTACTATTTTCTTTTTTTTGCTGAGTACATTAAAGTCCTGCCTTTTTTGGCTATATTTGGAAATGTATCTGTATATAACAAAGGACACAAAATTTGAAAATATACAATTTTAAAAAATGATTTGGTTGAGAAATGTTTATAGGATAACTGCGAGGGTAATGGAATCAATTTCTTGTAAGTTTAGGCACTTTTTTATTTAAGTTAATTTAAAAAAAATTACATCTATAAATGGAGACCAAAATTGATTCTGGTTTACAGATTCCTTCTAATGATCCTCAGATGTAATGACTGAGGGTCATTACATCTTCAGTACTGAGGTTCTTGACTGTAAAAATGTTCATTTTTAAAATGCTCATTTTGTGATGTAGGGCTTAAATCATTAAGCCATCACTCATCTGAGGATGTCAATCTTCAAGGTAGAAATAACTTTACTAACATTGGTCACAAACTCATTATCACTGATTAGGTGATCAACTTCATCCAATTACCAGTGTAGTTTTAGTTGCAAATTAGGATTATACTGAGCAGCATAACCCATGGTCAACAATTTTTGCCTGGTGGATAGGTGTGCTAAAAAATTTTTTCTGCAAATAGATGGCCAATATGTGTATGTCATTTGCACTTTGACACAAAGACTGACACTACAGATGTTGAACAATAAGCAATATTTTGGCTCCCATTTGCCATTTTTATTGCTGGATCCTCAAGTCAAGAAGCTGGATTGTACTTCTTCAGACACTGTGTTTTTCTTACACTGATGCAAACAAACCACCAGGCCTGGCATACATTTTTGATAGTGATCCTTTTAGGCTCCATTTGGCTTTGTCCACTGTGTAAACATACACTCCAATCAATCGCACAAATCACAAATAACAGACATACACGTCTGCGATAAAGTCCAGCTAGCAGATTATATAATTGAAAGGCAGCTAACTTAAGGGCAGACATCTTTGTTTTGGTTTTCATGTGGGTCCTGTCCTTCTGCTTTCCTAAAGTCACCACAACTTCCTCCCAAACATAGTACAAGTGTGTCGTACAATACGCACCCTCACTGGTATTTCTGTAATCAGATATTATGATTTTACAAAGAACACCACTGCTTCTTAGAAGTGGTAAGTCTGCGAATGGACATACGAGGAGGGTACAGAGGGGAGCTCGGCAGGGAAAACTTAGACACTCTTATTTGTCTCTTATGTAATGTAGAGACCCAGCCCACCTCCAGTTAACTCTCTGACACACAAACACATGTTGAAACTTACACATGTTCATTTCTCCATTAAGTAGGTTTCACTGTGATTTTTTTTCTTACAGTCACATTATCTTAAAATACTGGTTGAGCCACACACCCACAAAGTGGCATGTTATGTAAAACTAGTGTTAGTTTAGCCAACTTTTCAGGCCTACATGCATGGTTAGCAGTAAAATGAACAGTGCTTGTGAACCAAGACTGTTGGAGCTAAAAATGGGTATTCTGTCAGTAAAAACTATCATAAATTGACTATGAATGATAATTAACCCAAATTTGATTGATGTGAGTGGTTGTTTGTCCCATGATGACCAATGGCAGCAGTTTAACCCTGAATATATTTACTCTGCATCACTGTATACTCTCCAACCAACCTATGGACTCTGCTACGACATGTTTTGGTGTTGGTTGTGGTAGGCTGTCAATTTGACAGCAAAATGCTGAAAACCCAGCACAGTTCTGCATTTTTTGCTATATACAATGGCAAAGTCACACTTTCGACAATGTTTCCAAACACAACATCCCAGGGGGTTATGCAGTGAAGAAGTGAGGCATCAACTCTGCAACTTAAGGACTTCCCTGTACAGCAGCAAGCATAGTAAGAAAATATAAAGTAAGAAAAAAACTCACCTAAAAGTAGTAGTCTGTGTGTTGCTCTGTATATCTGTTTGTCTTTTTGGAGCTGTTTCTCTATCTTTTTGTTTGCTTCTCTTTGTGCCTTCTCCTCATTTCTCTGGTCTTCGGTCTTACTGTTGCCCAAACAACCCATCTTCCCGCAAGAAAAAAGAAAAAAGGGGGTCCAGGGGAAGGAGGAGGAGGAGGTGGAGAAAGAAGAAGTGGAAGTGGAGGGGGGTATGTAGAAAGAAAAATAAATAAATAAACTAAACTAGTCTAGATCCCTCGCTTGACATGCGGACTTGGCATCAATGTCACCCACATTAATACTGCTGAACGTCCCCGGCCTGCTCCAAAAACTGTCCGTGGTGCAGCACTGTATAAATTATGTGTCCATAACGCGTATTTTGCTGTCAGAGAAGGGCAGGATACTGTTGCGGACGACACCGAGGCCGCCTTCTCAGTTTGCTGAATCCTGCTAGGGCTTTTTCCTCCTTCACATGCAGTATAGTTTTGTTTTTGTTTTTTCCCCCAAGCTCTCCCCCAAGCTAACTGTGTAACGCTAACAACTGTAATCCACAACGTTGGTTATGATACCAAAAATCGGGGGTTCACCTCAAACGGAGGCAGAATGAACAGCCTAATTTGCATCTCCAAAAGCCCGGGTCTTGCGTCTCACTGCTGCCCATGACAAGGAGGCGAATTCGGCGTGTCCGAAAACCTCGCCCGTGCTGTGGCGCGGCTTGTTTCCGCGTCTCCTGTCATGACAAACATTTCCATAGGTTAACACTTATATTCTCTATCTATTTATCTGTCTTCGGCTGTCTTCGTCTCGGGGCCCAGTGGCACTGGAGGAAGGAAAATAATATTTACACCCAAACGAGCTACATGTGTGAAATTCTCACTGCTTCCGTCGTCATCCGGCTCCCTTTTATTCGCTGCATCAAATCAACCAAACAGCTCCAAACTCACTGCGGTTGTCTTTACGGCTGGATCCCCCACCACCTCCAACTCTGACAAGATCCAATATCCCCCCGATTAGTCCTCCTTATTTGTGATGGCTGTTCCTTGCTGTGTTTTCTCCTCCAAAGGGCCTTCTCGCTCTAACTGCCCCTCGCTTTTGTTGCTGAAATGTGTTATCAGCCCCTCACATCACCACCGAGCCTCCAAAACTGCGCACCGATAGACTTCTTCTAAATCCACTGCTCGGCTCTGACGAATCCCTTCAAGAAAAGAATCATAAAAAGAAATAAGGAAAGAAAAGGAAAACGTGACCAAGATGTGAAAAATCCCTCGAAATGTATCCACGTTTCTTGCAGGTGAAAAAGCAACCCCCGCTGTCAAGCTCAGTTTTTATAGCCTACAAAAGGCCTATATAAGTGTACACACATACACACTCTCATACAAACATACATTTATATATTCCTCTTGAATCCAAGGTGGGTAAATAGGCTACAGGCTTGAGACTACATGTGCATTTACATTCACAAAAAATAGGACGCGGTGGTTGTTGTAGCAGCACATTCCCACCGCGAAGGCCGCTCCCCTCCTGGCCGCTGGTCGTGGAAGGTGAAAGACAGGAATAACCAATTCTTGGAGGTTATTATTTTCTCCCTTTCTCTCTCTCGCTTTCTCTCTCTCCGAGAATAGTAGCCTACATTGAGAAAATAGACAGCGCTGAAGAGAGACGGGGTGGGGCCACACAGCGCTCATTGAACCCTGGGAAGGAAGGACCGAGAGAGGAGAGGAGAGGCCGCTTTGCCTCGTCACGTGGCTCGGGCGCGGAGCAGCGTCAGCGGCGCGGCTCTGCGGAGAAAACGGCGCCCTCTTCAAAGAAAACCACTGCACACGATTTGGAGGGTGGGAGTCGCGTACAGCAGCCGGGCCTGGGACTCCTAGAGCTGGCTAGACGGCCTGACACAGAGGACACCACAAACTCTCCAACACCAATCCTGATAAAAAAGAAAAAACACATGAACACAAACACACTTGACACTCATGAGAGAAGAATGGGATAAATATATAGCGAGTTAGCTGTTTCACTGTTTCTTTAATAACCTTAATTAAGAATATGTGACTGTTTTGCCCTGTTTAAAAATATAAATGAAAAGGAGCTAACCCTTTAAAACATCGTTAAATCTAAATACCAGTTGTAATAGCAATAGTCAATGTTATCTGTTGTTTTGAAGTTCTATTTTACACAATCCAATTCATAAAAATACTGATAATATGGATTATAATAAAGGTGTTTACAGTCACTTGATAAAAAAAATAATCATAAAATTGATATTCTTTTATATTTTGATTGGTAACAGGGCAAATACAGTAAATATCACAAGGCCACATTTCAGTGTCATTGGGTGAGAGGCATGCTACACTCAGGACTCAGGAAGCAACACAATCCGATGCACAGATTTCCAAGTACATAGGTCTATGTTTACAGGTAACCTAACCTATAAGTCTTTAGACTGTAAACACAGACCCAGGAAACAGCAGCACCTGGAGGAAATGCATTGACATGGGCAGGACACTGACACAGTAAGAACCTAAACCCAGGAATTTCATTCTGTGTGGGCACTTAAAGACATCATTGTGCATGCACTATGTATTGAGTCATTTGATGTCCGTAGTACACTTTGAAACTACTGTGGTTAAAGCAAGTTTATTTGGTAAACAAGTACAATCTACCGCATTGTAATATCCCTTCTACAAATCCTATCAATGTGAATCTTACGATATTCACTTGTTTTCATGCTTTAAGCATCCTGTGTAGATGATTTACTGATGACACTATTAAGCCACTAGTTAGAGATATAACATGAAGGAAATGAATGTCTTTATACAGTACATATAGCAGTCATCACTGTTACTGGCCTTACAATATTAAGTTAATATTAAAACAAGTTGTATTAATAAGCAAATGTACATGTGCAGATCCTCAAAGAAGCTTGGGATTTAAAATAATGAACAGATGTGTAACAGTTAGAACAATATAACACTGTTAAAAATACTAACAATTACTTTCTGACCCCACAAAATTTATATTTGAACAACTGATGGAGCTACACCACATTTCTGTGTTAAAGAATCCTCTAAATGTTAAATGTCAAATCAATAGTGTTAATAAATATAAGATTCATAACAGTTACTAGGGTAGGCCATCAACTCCTTTGCTATTAGGTATGTTTAACACTAGGTGGCAGCAGTCCTTTAATTTAGGAGGAGGCTCAAGGTTAATTTCAACCCAAACAGCTGCTTAATTATCAGATATTCCAGACTATGCAAAAAAAAGTTTAAAAAAACAAAACTAAAACTAAAACCCTTAGTTAAAACTTGTATTCAGCAGTAGTCCAGTGTTAATGTCAGTGTCACGTCATTCCTGATCATGACAAGCATTTAAATGGATGATGTTTACTGTGTGCTGTAAAACTACAAACATTTTATATTGTGACTTTACTAAATAAATCAGGATACCTTGTTTTGTAGACAAATTTTGCTGTTTGTTTTCTATAAATGATATAAAACCACTGTCCTTAAAGTTAAAAGCAGCTGATCTATTTTTACAGCTTTTTGTAACTTGTGAAAACACTCTACTGTAACTAAACCTTCAAATTACACCCAGATACGTAATGTAGTGAAAAGAGGGACAAAAGACTAGCTTAGCATAGTTTTTATGAGAGTCAAGTAAATCTGTAAGCAGAGTAAAAGCTGTAATAAGTGCTGTATGTGGATTCCCCTGCTGTCCTGTGGTTTTCATGGTGAGCTTTGGTAATAAGTGTTGTGATGACCTGGCTAGTGCTCTAATGCAATCTGCGGCCCTCCTTTGGAGATCGTTGTTGCCTTGTTTTTGTTGTGGTAAACACAGTTTATCATGAAACTGTCAAGACAAAACATGCATTAGAATTTGATTTTCCAAATACTGGCCACTGCTCTTCTTCGTGTTCCTCTGTTACTCTGCACTCTTAAACTTCTCATTCATTGCAATTTTCATACAGTATTACACATGCTACATTTTGCATCCTGTTATCCTGTTCATATGTTGTATAACCACAGCTTTGCTCCAAAAACGGTTGCAGACAGAATTGCAACAGTGATGGAGGTGGACAAATGACAATTTGTAATGTTAGAGGATGTCAATATTGGCTTTACATTTATTGAAAGCAGGGTACTAAACATTTGTAAGAACAACACTTCCAATTGTGTCAACGTGACAGTTAGCAACTTTTGCTTAAACAAAACTGATTGCTTTCTGGACAGCATGCTTCCTCTACCACACCACAAGCTGAACTCTAGCTCATAGTAACCTGAGTTTACACCTCTTTATGATCATAAAACTTTAATCCATAATCCTGGGTCAACTTACCAAATAAGAATCAAATATATGTCTACCCTTGGTTTCATAAATAGCCAAAAAATAAAAACAAAACAAAAAAACCCACAAACAACCCCCCTACATCACACTAAACCCCTGTACAGCAGTTCAACTTGCAGTTCATCTTAACTGCACTGTCATGAAATATTAGCTGCATACTCAGCACTCATTTTCATCATACTCAATTTAGATCTACTGCTGGGGAACAATTGAGTGCACCTTTTTTTTTCATTGAGTCTGAGTGTTTATCTACCCAAAGAGGTACATCATCTGAGAACTCTACAGACAAATATACACAAGGAGTTTATTAGTTTAGTTTAAGCTTTGTTATGACCTGCTGTTTGTGGTGTTAAGATGATTAAATAGAGATTAATTTATATGATGCTCCAGTATTTTGAATCTTCCTTAAAACTGTTTAAAAAAAACAACTGAAGCTCCTTTGTGGCCCTCCACCTTTCCACTTATATGGTTTTCTTGGTACTTTGAGCTGTCTTAACCCAAACTCATATAGGTAAGAAAGCCGATAATTTTACATTTTCTATTTTAAAATGAAGTTCATAACCTTTAGTTCATGCACACCTGAGGGTAAGAAAGGCTAAGATGTATTGACAAAAGATAAGCACCTTAATAGTCCATAGCTTTAACCTAACAAACTCTGACATCACTACCTTTTCTCCTCTCTTAAGACTTGCTGAACATGTATTGTAAATAATGATCAAGTTGTCTTCCTCTGCAACCAAAAAAATGCCCAACACCCAACAACTCTTATAAAATCTAGTCAGAAACGAAAAATAGTTTAATAATTATTATTTTGAAAACTCAATTTCACAAAGGGGTTTACTGACTAGACTTAAATGTTTTAAGCAATTATCTGTTTCATATGAAGCGACTGTATTCTGTTGTCTTGTTCCACGCTGACTCTGCATTGATGAACTCCTGACTTAAAAATTGCAGTGACACTAAACATTTCAACATAGAATAATCAAATAAATAAACTTTGCAGCATCCAATGCATGAATTACATGAAATACAGCAGTAAATATACTTTAGTTTAAAAGGTTGTCACTGATGATAAACAGTAATAAACTTATTTTCTCAACTCACCTCTTTAACAGTCCTGCCTCATACAGACACAGTCACAGTAACACTATTCTGGCAGACCAATGTTGTTAGTTTATACCATGATGGAAAAAATGCAGTTTGACACATATTCAATAGAGTAGACTTTCCTTGAAGGCTGATGTAGATTTTTCTTTAATAATTTCGGAGTAGAAGTGAATGTTTTTGCTAGTCTGAGTCCTTGCATTGATCATTCCTCTGTAGTCACACCAGCTCTTAATGGCCTCACAGCCATGAATATTAGATACACTTCCCTTCACCCAACAGGGCAAATATGATGAGCCAGCCTGACGCGGCTGTGCGGAGACAAACACGATGCTGTTTGAGAATCTGTCTGAGCCTCAGAAATAAAGAAATTAGACTGTGGTTTCATCATAATGAAGAGATTAATGTAAAGATGCCTGCATGCACATGCAGAAACATACTCAGTTTGAAAAAGATTTTTAGACAATCCCAGTCAAAGTTGTCACAATATTGTGTGTTAAAAGTCCTTGTTTCTCTCTGATGTTTCCGTTTGTTTGTTTGTCTGGTTTTATGTATTAATGGAAGCGTATTTTTTAGTCATGTAATCACAGTGGATATTCTACTGGGATTAGCCTCAATAGGAGCATAGTAAGTGAGATGCTGGGTTTCAACCCATTATGTCTGAGAGAGAAAGAGAGAGAGATAGAGAGAGAGAGGTGAGGGAGGGAAAGGAGGATGTGACAGAGACACAGGCAAAGAGTGGAGGGAGTCATCATCTTTACACAAAATAAAATCTGATTCTTGACTTTCTCGTGAATCTTCTTAACTGTACTGATTGTTAATGGATTAACATCATCTCTGTCTTGTTACAGTTTGAGTGGACTCAAATTGTTATTTCCTGTATTTTCACCATTGTATTGGAGGATGCTTAGACCGAGACTACATTCATTTTCTCTAAGAAATGTGCGAGCAGGTAGGAGTTTCTGTCCACACTGCTAAGTTATTTACTTATTTGTGGACATCTAGAGGTTGATAGGTACCAAAGTAAGCATTGAGGTTGTCGCCGACACAGAGAAGGAGACATGGCGGGGGACCTCGTGGTTGGGATGCTCTATAACTTATTACTACCACTGCTCCTGCTGCTGGGTGAGTTGATTTCAGTTTAATTATATTAATCATATGCATTTTTGTTAAGGGAACAAACAAACTGTATTTCTGCAGCAGTTTCAGATATTTTTACAGCATGTCAGAGTTAAGACCAGATTATAATGTATCTTTAGGTGTCCAGTGGACATGCTGTACATGAAAAAACCCTATTAAAGCAAACAACGAAAAACAGACAAAACATTTTTGTATGCCACCTCTTTGTCTTCAGACCTCTTCAGTCTCTGCCCACTCTTAAAATTACCAAAAAATGCCGGATATGTTTTGGCTGAACAGGCAGGAGCTGTGGTCTGGAAGCTGGACTATAAACCTTGATATGTTTCACTATAACTGCTAGATTATTTCCATTGACCAATATGTTGAACTCTTTAACTCACTCAAACTTCATTCTGTAGTGGCTTTTATGCATGCTGGTAATAATAATAATAATAATAATAATAATAATAATAATAATAATAATAATAATAATTTTGCGCTTAATTTTGTGTTACACTGAAGGTGACAAATTGATGAGTTGGAGTTATTGTAGCAAATCTAAGTATGTGTGTGCTTAAGGTAGCAGGCAGCTGGACTTCTGCAGAGAAGCACTGAGGAAATGCAGAAAACTGATTCAGGCTCAAGAAATGATACATTTTTTTGTTTTATATACTCATATTTTATGACATATAAGTTAAGTTAAGTCTTACATGTTGCTGTGTTTTTAAGAAGCTTGAGTTGCCAGTTATGGGCTAAGACAGACTGTCCAGACCACACAAGATCTGCCTGAGTAGTATTGTTGTGTATCAAATGTAATTTGACTGTTGTTCTAGACACTATCTAAGGTGTTATGTTTGCACCCGTACCTGCCAGTAAGTGCCTCAAAGGTGAAGTCTTAACCTTGAATTTCACGTATTCAATTTGCTCACTAGGTTCCCATTTATTGTTTGAAATGTGTTAAAAGATTTTACATTTGAAAATGTTTTCACCCCATCAGGCAACTTATGTTGTTTCTGTATTGGTGTAATGAATTTCAGTATTTTACCATAAGTATGGGGGTTCGTGATTGTTTTGCTGATGTTTTATCTTTATCCCCATAGACCTCCCACTGGTATTGTTAAATTATACAGTATTTTACATTAAATTATAATTAAGAAACCAATGTATTTCATAGTAAACAAATATGGGCTGAATAACAAAAAAGAGACAATTTTAAAGACATGTAATTTTTTCCCCCAAATTCAATCAAACGGCCTCTTTAAATTAAAAAAATGACACTCACTGTGTTACAGTGTTTGTGTTCCATGTGTTTGTGTGCAGGATTCAGCACTGTCTGATTTAGAGAAACGGTAATTTCACTGCACTGTATTAGTTTACAAATATTCATGGCAGGTTATGCAGGTTACACCTACATAGGTCATATGATTATTTCTTTTTACTTTATCTTATTTAATCTTTTTGTTTTATACAGAAAACTTTACAAATGTAAAAATGTGATTTTTGGTGGACAAGTGAATTCATTAAGACAATTTCTATTGAATAAAGTACATGTGTTCTTTCCTCTGCACTTCAGCCTCATCGTTTCGCTACAATGGTTTGTCAGTGGTGTATTTCCTGTTTTTACTCACCTTGCCACTACTGCCGAACCCCACTCTGATTACCATGAGAGGTAAGAGGATACTCAGAGACAAACGACATCTTTTTTTTTTCACAGGATTTTGCCGAAGTGTAAAAGACTTGATAAAAATTTCAAGCTGCTAGGCTTGAAATTCATTGTTTTCCCCAAAAACAGTTTGTGATGATCATGTTAAAATAAGATTAATTCCACCATGTAGCAATATTTCTCAAAGAAACAGAGACCAGTGGAAATTTCATTGACATTATCAAGGTATTACAAGCTTTAATCTAGTGATTTTCTGTGACACTGTGTATACTTCAATGTTGTGTATATTTTTTCATCTCTTTCAATTCTCCATCTGCATGTGTAAAAACACAAGAAACACAAGAATCCAATTCAGACTCAATTTTTATTGGGTGATGTAGCCGAACTGCAAACTTGAGGGTGGAAATTAATAAAATTTTAGCCATGGAAAAAAACACAGTAGAAAACAGTAGATTACTTTTAAGTAATTATTTATTATTTTTTTTTATAATGTTTTTTTTTGTTGTCTCAAGGTATGACTAATAACAGGTGAATGTCACATGCACGTAAGCACATATGTGTACATAACCTGTAAAACAACACAACATAGAGTCCAAAAACCCAAATGCATTGCATGTAGGTTGTCATGCTCCTTATTAATTGCTTGACACTAGGAAAATCAGAGAGTAAACTTTTCATCATTCTGTCAAAGTTTGATGTGAAAACAAAAAGGGTGAAGACCAGAGATAAAGCTAGAGAGATCATACTGCGTAAGAGAAAAGTTGTGAGTGTATGTGTGTGTGTCCTCTGTCTATATTGATCACTGCCTTCTGTTGAATTAAAGTGTCTGTACCCCTCCCTCAAAGTACTTTGTAAAGGGGATGCGGTTAGAATGGCCGAATCAATTATACATAGCCTGGTAATTACAGTGAGGAATTAAAAGATGTGATGTCAGCATTTTGACAGCATTTTTTCTTGTTTTTACTTTACATCCCTCCATTTAAAAACTGTTTGCCTTTCAGCCTGTGTTTGAAAGCACCACAGATACCAGAGTTATCTTCACCTCCCTAATATGATCTTTCCTGGGATAAGTGGTCAAGTGTGTGTACATCCTGTGTGCACTTTTTCATTTGTGTCTGAGGAGAGTTTATCTGTGCATGATCATGTAACTCCCCTTTAGGGAAGCAGAGAGGTTTAAGTGAAACGAAGCTTTTAGTAAAAATCCTGAACATTAACAGCACATTTGCTGACTCAGCTAATGTTTAGCCACATCAGCTTTTAATGCTTGCATATCTCCAACATTTAGATAACAAGCATCAAACTCTAGACTGAGAAACTTAACTGGTGCCATTGTTTGAAAACAAAGAGATTCATTGTATAGCCACAAACAGCAATTAATTTTATCTTCAATATATTAACTGAATCGGTGTATTGTATTTGTTGATCATTGCCTGTTCTTGCACACAAAATTTAATATTTTGTCTTTCAGTCAAACAATCATGAATCTAAATGTTTCTATCTGTCAGCCTTGTAATCTATTTAAGCTGAGAATTGTTTTCTTTGGTTATAATTAGCAAATGTTAGTATGCTAACACACAAAATTAAGATAGGAAACAGCAAACTTTGAACTTACTAAACAGCAGCATGTTCGCATTATTATGGCAAGCTGGTTAGCGTGCTTATTGAGGATTTAGCTCACAGCACCACTGCATCGAAGTATTACATCACTGACCTAATAGCATAGCAGTAAGATTGCTACAGTAATGTTGCAAAGGGATTTTTTTTTCATATAGTTGCTGAGCATTCTCAGGATACTCTAATGGCTCCATTCAGTGTTTGCTGTTTATAGAAACAAAGTGGAGTATGAGAAGCAGTTAATTTGTGAATCTGGGATGACTGCTCACAAAGAGATAGACCCAGTTTAATTATTTTTAGTACTACTAAGTATCTAGGAGACGATATTTAACTGTTTTGAATATGTTTTGAACATTTAAATGTTTTTCAGAGAAGTACTAGCTTGGTACTCTGCATTGGGCTGAACAATGTTTCTTAACTGTAATATGATAATAACATACCACAGCTTGTTTTAAGCTTTTACTTAACTATTAATTTCTCTGAATTTAATCAAAGAGATGACTTTGAATTAATTTGTTTATTTTTGTGTTTTATCTTTTTTGTCATTTGTTGCCCTGTTCAGGTAAAACGGGTCAGTTCATGCGGTTGATGGTCTACACTAGTCTGATCCTCCTGACCCTGCAATGCTTCATGCAGATCCCCTTCGCCTATATCCCTCCACATGGTAAAAAACTGTGACACTTCATAGGATGCAATTTGTAACAAAACCTTTTTAATGTAGAAATAATACTTTTAGAAAGAAAAAAAGCTTTGATCCCAGCTTGATAACCTTGTTTTTTAACAGTCAGTGGCCACTGGGAGGATGTCCTTTACCATTTGGGCATTGTAAGGTATAGTTGACACTTGACATTTATATTTTTAAGGAGCCTATCCAGCGTCATGCACTTTAATATTCAATAATTTTAGTTTGCAAGTGCTTAAAAATAACTATTTTAGTTTGATTTCCTGTGTTTCAGGGAGTGCTCTACTTTAGTTGGATTCAGTGCATTATGATAATCAATCAACTTATTGAGGCTTTAAATATACATAAAATTCAACATAAAAATTATTTAACTAATCACATAATGCTGACAATTGACAGTGAGATCCCTTTAGACGGTTTTAGAAATTTGATTTTCATATGTTTCTGGCATAAACAGAGATCAGAAGAAAACAAACCTGTAAAAAAAACAAACCTCTGTGTTTCCAGATTCAGCTCGGTTGACCCTGGGAACATTGTGCGGCTTCTGGTCCCAGATGTAGGCCTTCTCCTTTCTTCTGTCTTTATATTGAGGCTGTGCAAAAACCGACTTCGCAAAGCGCCCCAAGTCAGTCTCCATGAAAACGGAATCCCACCATCTAACCCTGAGGTAACCGCAAAACTGTGTCAACATTTATAATTTTACACTGGACCAAGATTGCACAGTGATGTCAGTGTAATTGTTTCTTGGGTTTAGCAGGAAGTGGAAACATCTGAAACAGAATCTGATGAAGAAAGTGACACAGAGGGCTCGTCCTTTGACAGCTCAGAGGAGACTACAGTACCAGTTCAATCAGGGCCACCCCAATTTGTTCAGAAGCTGCTAGTATTTGCATCCGGACTAAAGCTACTGCTGTCAGCAATCATGAACACAGCAGGGAAAGTGGTGGTGACTTTAATGCTGGGGCTGGCAGGTAACAGTTTTCTTGAACATGGAGATGTACTGTAGTTTAAAAATGTTGATAAGTTTTGTATGTTTCAATTATTTTCCTTATCTCTTTGGCTTCTCATACTCTGTGTGTGTGTGTGTGTGTGTGTGTGTGTGTGTGTGTGTGTGTGTGTGTGTGTGTGAGAGCAGGTATCATACTGCCCTCCCTTACCTCAGGTGTGTATTTCGGGGTGTTTCTTGGACTGGTTTGGTGGTGGGTGTTCAGCCGCTCCATCAGCATGCTACTCTTCAGCTCCCTGTGTGTGATGATGACCATCTTCAGTGGAGGACATCTACTGGCTCTGTATTTGTACCAGCTGCCCCTGTCGCAACAACTGGTGCCACCAGATGACATCTATGCCAGGTACAGAAGTAAAGTGGGATTAGAATATTTTAGAATTATCTAGTGCTTATGACATATCAGGTGACATGATTGGTTTTTGTATTTTTGTTATTCAATAAATACTAGGATAAATAATTTAGTTTGAGATGCTACTTTATCAGAACCATGTTGTTAAATTAAGAGAATTAGAATTATGTTAACAGATTTTAAGTCTACACATTTCCCTAAAACATCTGCCCAGTCGTTGGCATGAACCATATGATAAAAAAAAGTAAAAATTTGAAAGTTAACATGTATATATGATTTATCTTCAATACTAATTTTAAGGGGTTTTCACCCAAACTAAAATTGTCCTTTATCCTCTTCCAAATTGGTTGATCTCTTTTGCACTGTGGTTTAAGTTTAACTTTGCACAAGTTTCTGATTATTCTTTTTTCTCTATGTTAATTTCTTCTCCTCCACCTCTCCCAGGTTGTTTGGGATGACAGGTGTGATCAGAACCAACAGTTCAGATCCACACACTCTTGGTCTGCACCCACACGTCACCTGGCCAGACTTCATCAACCCTTTGGTTCTGCTGCTGCTTTACTACACACTGGTGGCTCTATTGCACAAATGGGTTCACATGACAGAGGAGGTATTATGTGTGTTCATGTGTGTGTCAGAAGAGTTATGTTATCTCTGCTCCAATTTACATGGCTAGGATGCCATCTCAATGCAACAGATGTTCTAAAAAAAATTCCCCTATGACACAATCACTACAAAGATTCCAACACCACATATAAAAAACTACAATTCTTTACACATTTTCAATAGATTTGAGGGGGTCAAAAAAGCTATGGAAATTTATTTTTTCTTGCAAAAGGGCACAGGCTAACTTTCAGGGTCTCCTAGCTAATGCTAGAGGGTTGGCAATGCTAAGTACCATTACTACTACTGCCAAAACTACTACTGCTACTAGCACAACTGAAAATTTTACCTGCAGCCAATGCCAATCTGCTACTGTGACCTCTAATGCTACTACTACTGTTGCTTCTATTGCTACCACTTTTACCGCTACATATACAGCTACACAATAACATGCATGCACATAAACCTCACACAATATTCTGTCAATACTAACTTATATGAAAGGCTTTTAATAGCAGCTGTGTTTCTCAGGATACAATTGAAGGGGAAGAGTTTGAGAGTCCAGCAGAAAGTCCAGAGGCTCCTCCAAGTTTCTCCAGAGTCATTTACATCTCAGGAGATACACAGGAGGTAAACATGGATGTCTTTATCATTATTGGCTTACAGGAAGACTGTTAATGTTTTATGTCAGTGATAAATTGTCTAATGCTGTGCTTACTGTTAGTTGGTTGGGATAACAGTATTAGCCAGGCATCTCTACTGCTATTTCACTTAAAGCCTACAATGGTCAGCATTTCCAAATTGGCATCATCCAATATTCAAAGAAAACCAACCTAAGATTCTCTCTGTTTTCAGCTTTTAAGCAGCACAGATGATGAGACCTATCTACCTGATGAGGTAAGTAAACTTATTGCCAAAAAATTTTTTCAAAGATGAATTTTGTTTTTTATCAATTGTTAATATGGTGGGAAATGTGAATACTGGTCTAACTTGACAATGTGACTTGCCTTTTTTTTAGCCAATGATTTTAATGACAGCAAATTCCTGGCAAGATGTCCATAAAAAAGATATGGGATCCCTGTTAGGAGGGGCAGGGTACACAAACTGTTACCCATCACTGCAGTACAAGGACAAAGACTCCCCATCATGTGGTAATCATTCTAATGAAACCTCTGAGTAAATTACCCCAATAACAACAACTTTACTTCTTTTTTTTTAACTTGTACAGATCAAGTGTAGGTGTAGCAGTAAATTTTTAAGTTCCATGTGTCTAAACTCTTTTCATTTTCAATAACTCTTTCTTTCTCTTGTGCCAGAGACAGAAGGTGAGGGAGAAATGGGGGAAACAGGAGAGTGTGAAGAGAACCTGAGGACTCCAACAGAGACCACACCTCCCCCTTCAGGCCCCAGTGGCTTGGTCATCTTTGGACGCCTGGTGCAAAAACACAGCTATGTCAGCGCTCTTATCATCATGATGGTAAACTGTAGTTAACACTGATTTATGAAGGTTTAGAGTTTGTTGAGTAAGTCCTTAAGTCATCTTAAAGGGTCAACAGGAGAGATGAAATACATTAAAAGTAAAAGTGTTCTTGTGTGGGTGTACATTAGGTGAAGCAAAGTTACAAGAAAAGTACCTTAGGTAAAATAATATAAGGAGGATTCAGATATATGTGCATGTACAACAAAAGCGCAAGGGACAAAAAGGCAAGTAAAGCATATTAATTAATACAAAAAAATAGTAAATTAAAAATTCTGGATCTTAATGCATTTGTCACATTTTTTATGATAATTGATCGTTCTGAAAAATGAACATTACAATTTCCACATGATGACCTATTAACGTACTTGTCTGACCAAAACCCCAAAAGATATTATTTTAGGCCTGCTGTGATTAAACAGAAGGAAAAGTAAAACTCTTTTGACTTAGCTGATGTAATCGACTCATCCAGTATCAACTAAAATTGCTAGTTTTACTTTCTTTGACCGTGTTATGAAATAACAGTTGATTACAATTTTAAATAAGCGTTTATCAAGTCAAGATGAAGTTGTCTAAAAAACAACAACACCAATAAACAAAAAACCGAAAACATGTGAAGCGATTTACGTTAACTAGCTAGCCAGTTGGCTAGTTTGGGGCAATATTAGCAACAGTTAACTTCGATAATTTAGGTATTCATAACTAAGTAACTGCTTTTTTGACGCTTGTTTACTAGTTTAGCCAACGGGCTAACATTTAAAAAAGTAAAGCGGTCGGGAAAAAAGCAGAAAAAAGCGTTAACCTTATCTACATGTAAAATGTTAACTTCAGCAAGAACGGATACGTAACATTGACCGCCATTACTAACCGTTTACTTTACCTAATACCTCTGAAGCCGGTGCGAAAACGTCACAGTGATTGCTTTTAAATTGAAATAGTGTCACCTCCTGAAAAATATGTATTTTTAGGTGTGGAGTATTACATACAACAACTGGCTGACTTTCGCCCTGCTGGTGTGGTCCTGTATAATTTGGATGATGCGCGACCGACGCCGCTACGCCATGATATCCGCCCCGTTCCTCGCTATCTACGGCACCGTGCTGGTGGTGCTGGGCTTCGTGAGCGGGCTGCGCCTCAGCCGGGCCGAGCTGTACCCCGGTCTGCCCCCGGCTGTGATAGTGGACTTTGACCTGAACAGCTACCACCCTGCACCCTGCGTTCACCTGGGAGCGAAGGTGAGACGGCAAAAGACTTGGAGAAGAAAACAAGGGCAAAAAAAGTCAAAAGTCTGATTTACACATTAGACATACTTTAAACTTCACAATCTGCTTCATCCAGAGTGTGTTTTGATTGACAGGAGCATCTTCCTGCCAACTTGACACTGTCAAATTCTGATTTTGAGTTTTAAATTACGTTTGATGCACGAGACAAGAAATAAAGAAGATAGACAGAAATTACCAGCATGAAATTTCAAGGACTGTTCAAAATTTTAGATTCCGGTGTGTTAATGTAGGATCCCTTGGTTTTAATGTTCTTTAGCAAAAGACAATAAGTACTACAGTTGCTGTTATAACATATACAGAGATGAGACATCCCTTAAAAAGCAGCCACTTGTTTTTTACACTTTGAAAAAAAAGTATTTTGGTTTGAGAACTCTGATCTGGCAGGTTTTTGGCTTTTTTTTTTTTTGTTTGTTTTTTTACAACTTATTGTTGGTTAAGAGAAAAAATTGAGATGAACTTTTACTACTTTTACTCATCAGACTCTGTGTGAGTGTGTGTGTGTTGGGGGAGTATTTACTTGTGTGTGTGTGTGTGTGTGTGTGTGTGTGTGTGTGTGTGTATACACACACACACATAGATACATAGACACACACATATACTATAGCAGTTTTAAAATTATGTGTGTACACTGTGTGTTTTCTTCTTATGACATATTTGTGTGTGCTGCAGGTCTGCTACAGCTTCAGCTTCTGGTTGATGTTTCGTCAGCAGCTAAAGGAGAGACAGGATGACCAGAGCTTAAAGGAGAAATCTCTGGAAGATCTCGAAGTCGAGCCAGGTAATTGACTTTCAGCTTACTTCAATGAAGATTACAGCTTTTGTGTTAAATAATGACAATTAGTTTGGAGGTGCTTGTAAAAATCATCCTGATATGCAGCCAGTCTGTATGACAGACCTAAGTTTACCTGATAGATAAAAAGTGTCTGTTTGCTCTCCTTCTATTTCAATTTCTTCTTCTCATCCTATTTTGCTTTGTCTTCCCATCTCCTTATCCTCTTCTTGATTTCCTCCATATCAGCGGAGGAAAGTCAGCCATCACCTCTGGTAGCGATGCTGATCTCTGGGGTGAAAGGGTTCCTGGTCAAATACTGGATCCTCTTCTGCTGCTCCATGTTCTTCGTCATCAGCTTCTCTGGAAAGGTATTGACAGATTAAGTATGGGAGAAGTCCAATTCATCAAATTTTTCTAATCACACTTCCCAACACTGCCACTTCATCTCAGAGATGAATTAGGGGAAATCCAACAGCAGTATGAGGGCTTGCTATGAGGTCAGGAAAATCCAATAATTATTCTGTAAGAGAAAATGCATTATAAGCTGTATGCCTGACTAATCCTGCTGTGGGCTTAGAGTAAACATGTAGTTAGTTGTTAAGTGATTCTCCATTATTGCCCTCAATGTATTGCTGCTGTGGTGACCAGATTTCCTCACAGTGATAAGTTAAATTTCCTGTAATGCAATCAGTCACCATCCATCATGCAACGTGCATTTGCCTTATTACCGGGAAAAATGCACTTAATAAGCTACTGTAGATTGGAAAGTAATAAAAAAACGTTATCTTAAAACATTTACAGGTACATTATTTGAGATAGTGCACATGAGGTATAGAAGGTAAATGAATCAGTCACAAAAGATATGATTTTTATTTATTTTTCATTCAAGTATGTGAGAATAGTTTCTGCATGCCATCCCAGGAGTTTTTGGGTCCAATCCATGTAATTTCATCAGAGTTCCTGCATGTTCAGCAATTTAAAAGTTACTGCCTGCCAAGTTTATGTAATCTTTTCCATGTTTCACATGCTTAGGTGGTCGTCTACAAGATCCTCTACATTGTCCTCTTCCTCTTGTGTGTTGTCCTGTACCAGGTAAGTATTTTTAGTTTTTTGGCAAGTAACAGACAGCCAACATTTAGTCTCTTTGTCTTTTTAAATGTTGAGACAAATTTAGTTAGACTGCAGTTACTCTGCATTGTTTTGACTATTATAAATACATTTTTTTTCTCTGGCTATGTACCACATGTAGAGGAGATAAAAGATGGGAATTTGATTTTGAGATTGCAGGGTCGATTAGTGGAGAGGAAATCTGTTTTCGCAGTCGAGACATTGTTGCATAACACACAAAGCCACCATAGTTTCAGGTTCATGTTACTGCATAATGTGTTGACTCCTAAATTATCATTGAATCATTTGGCTGTTGTTTTTAGACATAAAAACTTTCAGAATGGGTCTAGCTCTCATATAAACAACTCATCAATATTTTACAGTTAAAGGTATTGATTGTGACTCATAAACACATAGACAGGGTTTTTTGTTTTTTTTGTTTGTTTTTTTGCCGCTATTTTCTTGTTTTTTCTCCCCCATCTTAAGTTTCTGCTGATCTTTTAAAAACATGGCACAGGCACTTACAGCAAGGCCTAATGGCTACAGAGGTGACGTAAGACAAGACAACACTATTTTTCTGTTCATACAGCATCAGCAGCATCCTGGTGTTTTTCATACTGGAGTGCATGATGAGAGAAATATAGGGAGTAAAACCCTGATCCCGACAGCTGTTAACATTGCAAACAGGGAATTAAATTGCAAACATTGTCACAGTAAAATAAATTGTGATAAGGTCTGTTTTCTTTTCCTTCAGACCCGCTACGATGTGTGGCGTCGGGTCTTGAAGACGTTTTGGGCGGTGGTGGTGGGTTACTCCATGGTGGTGTTGATCGCCATCTACATGTACCAGTTCAGAAGTGTGTCTGCGTTGTTCAGACAGATCATGGGCATGTCAGAGGAAGGGTGAGTTATTGTGTGTCTGCATATACTGGCATTATTTTATGATTCTTTCTTATTTTGTTATGAGAGGCTGTTTAAGCAAAGAGTCAAGAAAATTAATGTTTATTAGTGGATTTTGGTAGAAAGATACAGAACTTCTCATTAGTCATATGACTTTTCAGTCTGCGTGACCTGGGTTTGGAACGATACGACACAGTGGAGCTGTTTGCGCGTATCTTGCTTCCTGCTGCGTTCCTATTGGCTTGTATCCTCCAGCTGCACTACTTTAACTCAGACTTCCTGATTCTCACTGACCTGGACAACGTTCCTGTCAGAGAAGCTACCAGGTGAGTGTGCAAAAAAAAGTGTGCAGACTCAAATAAAATATTTCCTGTTTCAAATAAACTAGTACCTCTCATTGATTAAATTACAAATTTTTCTTGGATTTTGTATACTAATTGTACTTTATGTACATTCTGGTTGACTGCCAAACATACAGATTATCTCTGTTTGTCTCATTTGTCTAATCCATCCTTCTCTCGACCCAGGGAGGAAGAACTAAAGAGTTCAGTCAATGTGATATCTGATATGTAAGAGCTGCATGTATTCCTCCATACGTGTTTGGTTGCGCTCATATTTTAGATGCTTTGACACTTTGTGTAAAGATGGATCCCAATTTTCTGCACCACACTCAGTTAATTTATTGCCTGAAGATATAATCAGTGTTGTAACTGGAAAGAGCTGGCCATGTTTGGAATTAAAGTTATTGCTCATGAATCTCATGGGAAGAATGTAAAAATCATGTTGAAGTTGTATATAAATAATTAAACACTGAGTTAATAAGAAATAGTGACAAAACTAACTTTTTTCAATGTACATTTCAGTAACAGAAGTATAAAAAGTGCTCACTGTTGCGTTCACTTGTCTCTCTAATTTCATTCACAGCATTAAAGAAAACATTGAAAAGTTACAGAAAAGGTAAAAGTATTGTACATTCTTTATTCTGTTTGTTTAATGGATTGGTGTCGGTGTCTGCAGTACAAAGAATATAATGGGATATAACTCATATGTGTATATACTTTTTGTATTTTTGTATATGGTAAAAAAATATTCCTTGTGACAGCTTGTGTGTGGATACATGTTGACTGCACACAGAAGTCTTAGTAATTTTTCCTGACTCCAGGCTTGTGAAGGAGCAAATAGGAAGTGGGAAAAGTCAGGAGACTTTGAACAGTGTCGGACTACAATCCATCTCGGAGAAAGGAGCTGGGGAGCAGGAGGAGACTTCAGGTCAGAATAAGTACAGCTTCACACTCCTAAAGCAAAAGGTTCCTCTGTCTCCTTTTGATGGGTCAATTAGGAGATGGAACAAATTATATAAAACAGCATTACATAACAATAATTTTTTCAATTCCTGCTTCTTTAAAAAAAATCTTCAGTTCTTATGTCATGTTTTCTTCAGTTACACTGACATAAAAATGTGTCATGTGAGCCCTACAAGAGCTGTAGCAGTGATTTGATACTTAAATTCTGTCTGATATCCTTCCCTTCAACTCTTCCTCCCAGACTCTGTCCCCAGCAGTCAAGAGAACAAGTGGGTAGTGATTGTAGATCGAGCGAGTCTGCTGCTTGTTCAGGCTTTGTTAGGAGTGCAAAAGATCCAGGAGCAGAGCTGGAGACTGCTGGAGCTCCACAGCCTCAAAATTGTGTCATCTGGCATCATCTGGGTATCACTGCAAGAGGTGGGGTGTTTAATCTGTGCATGTGTGTGTGTGTGTGTGTGTGTGTGTGTGAGCAGGGTCATGAGAAAATATGTAGTTTGTTTATGTGTATTTGCGGTACATAGAATACTTTAATTGAATTGCCCACTTATTAACATATGTTATTTCATGCCCTTATCTTTCATGTTAACACATTTTCAAATATTCAAATATGTATTATTAAAATATATCATACTCAATTTGTCAAAACACCATAGATTAATCTCCTTATATTAATTTACTTGTTGCTGTTTCTTTTTCTTCATCTACATATTTCCATCATACCAGAAGTGGAGGTTAAATCAACTGATAATGTACAGTAAATTTAGCCTTTACTGAGTTCATAGTCATAAACTATTGAAACCAATAGTAATTTTGCTCAGATCATATTTAAAGCTCTATGCTTACTCAAATCCTTCATAAAAAAGTTAAACACTCTGATATCTGTTTTAACAGGTTTCTCTGATGAACTCACTCTTTCTGGTTCTGTGGGTATTTGCACTACCGTTCCCCCGGTTGCGACCTTTGGCATCCAGCATCTCAGCTGTATGGGCTTGTGTCATGGTGGTGTGCAAGATGTTTTACCAGCTCAAAGTCATCAAACCCCTTGATTACTCCTCCAACTGCACAGCTGTGAGTATCCACAACTGTGTGCGGTTGTAACAGCTGTTAAAACTACTGCTGTTGGCAGGCTGGCAGCTGCACAGCTGGATTGCCTGTCAGTAGGCTTTTAATAACCTGTGATGTCATTCATTGATTTGAACCACATCTTTGGCAAACAGTATGTGCTCCAAGAATCATGTGTCGTAATTAGGCACAAGCATTTCTTCCAACTTAAGCACATAACTGTCTTTTATTTCAGGGCTTGGTATCATCCAACAGCACTGGCCTGGATGATGGAGAGGAGCTGAGGGGGAACATGATGGAGCTGCTCAGGAGGTCTGTTCTCTACATCGAGCCTGTAGATCCAGTCTACTGGTGTGGAGCACTGCTTAAATGTGAAGGCCGAATCCTCCCCTGTCTCAGGGTATGTTGATGCATCTGCCAAAGTCTAAAAATTGTATTTCTTTGATATTTCTTTAACTCACAACCCTCGCATTGAGCTGCAGTTGGATTCCGTTATTTAACATCATGCACACTCAGTTAGATGTAGGCACTTGAAGACTTTTTATAACCTGGGAAAGTAAGATGCTGAAGATTTCACACTGAGTTTTTCCAGGGGGTTGAATTGTTTGTTGAAGATGATTGGGTTGTGTTCTAGATCAACTTTTTCTCACAAATGTGCTCTGTGTTGTAGAACCACCTGTTGGTACTGGGGCTGCTGGTATTTGAGGCAACAGTCCATCGGCACCAGCTCTACTTCCGTCTCCATAATGACCTGAAGGCCCCACCCTTCAGCATCATCTTCCAGGGCATAACGAGGCAGCACCTGGATCAGGGTGTCCTGCCCTGCATCAAGTACTTCATCAATTTCTTCTTCTACAAATTTGGACTGGAGGTACTTCTTAGATGCTGAAGTGTGTGTGTCTACATCCTCTCTCATGTATGTGAAATGTTTATAGTCTGGTATTTACTGCACGATATACACACACTTCTCAGGTCAGTTTAATTGTGGCAGTCAATGTGATTGGTCAGAGGATGGATTTCTATGCCCTGCTGCATTCCTGCGCCTTAATGGCTGTCATCTCGAAGCGACGCAGGAAGGCTATCGGGGAGGTGTGGCCTAAATATTGCCGCTTTACCGCAGGGCTCATGGTGCTGCAGTATGTGCTCTGCATAGGCATCCCACCTGCTTTCTGTGTCGGTAAGGACTTTTGTAGAGTCTGTGATATTTTTGTATTATTAAAACCATTGACATAAATATGTATTGAATCCAGTTCCTGGAACATTTTAATTTGCTTTTTTACACCTGGTGTGTTTATGAAGGTGATGCATTTTAAGTATAAAAAACAAGCAACAGCAGTTTACTTTACAGTAAAAAATATGAAAAACTGAGTGGGAGAGCAAATTGTGGGGGAAAAAAGTGACAAAGTGAAAATCAGAGGAGACTAAATCTAAAACTACACTGTTTAGGTAACAGATTTGATCTCCAAAAAAACTTTGCAACTGCTCATTTTAAATAATCTGTTCATCTAAATATTTTTCTTTATCAGTCTGTTAATTGCTGGGTGTATAAAATAGGAAAAAATGGTCAAAAATGATCATTATAATTCCTTAAGTTTAAGGTAAAATCCTAAGTCTTTGTGTTATTTTTGATGAATAACCTTAAAAAAGATTCTCCAATTAATCGCTTATCCAAATCTCTGACTACACTTCTGTGGATTGGCCAATTGATCAGTTGTCTACATGTTTGAGAACTATTTCACACAACATCAATAATGTCCATGTTTATAAAAGTAATGCATGAGTCACATTCTATTCTTACTTACTTTTTTCTGCGTCCCTGGCAGATTACCCCTGGAGAAGCGCAATTCAACCTCTGACCTCTAATGTTATTAAGTGGTTTTACCTGCCTGATTTTGCCATGAGACCCAATCCTTCATTCATATTCTGTAAGTTTGTCTTTACTGTCTTCCCTTCTCTCCTGACTCTGAACCCATTCCTCCTCATGTCAGATTCTGACTCCTCTTCTCTCTCTGTCTCTCTGCAGATGACCATCTCCTGCTGCTCTGCTCATCCCTGCAGTGGCAGGTGTTTGAGGAGGAGAACCGGGTTGCTGTGCGACTGCTGGCAGGAGACAACGTCGAGATCAGCCGTAGTTTGGATCCTTGTTCCTTTAACCAGTTTATTCCTGTCGATAACTTTCTTCACTGCAGGTCAGAAACACCGGTTTGCTCCTCAAGTCTTTTTAATGGGGTTTTTATCTTCTACATTTTCTAGGGAAGTGTTTGTTTTTTTAATTTATGGCAGAGCCTTGGTTCCATTTTTGTTATCTCACTTACTTGTTTTGGTCTGAATGTTGACTGGAATCTAATGTGTATCATCAAACCTATGAGTCACTGTTTATAAACCCGAGATAAGAACAGGAAGTAACCTGAACTCCATAATCCAGCACTCAGTTAATCTCTTTAAACAGCTTCCTTTGCTCCATAAATGAAGCTGCAGGTAGAGAACTCTGAGTCCATCACACCGATTTGTGGTCTTTTTTGGAGCATTAAGTGGTTGAGTTGGCTCATTAATTTATGTGTGTTGTCAAACTTATGAAAGCCGTTCTGGTAAACTAAAACTGCCGGCTAAGCACTCAGTGACATCTCTCCAGTTCCTTCCTTCCTGATAAAATAGTGCATTTGTCCATTCATTTTCAATTTGTTTCATTTTCTGCTGCCAGTCTCCATCAGATTTGCCATCATAATTGATTTATCTGAGAAAAAGAGCTCATCCAAAGCTAAAATTTGGCATCTGTCATATTCACACATAATGCACTAAAGTAAATAAAGCTTTTGTTGTAAGAGAGAAACTGTTTTATTTGCTAACTGAGTTTGTATTTGAGTTGGACAGTGAATTGTATTTTCTCTATTAGTAAAAGACACAAGATAAAGTAACATATACTCTAAGTATGATTGATAAATATTGCATACTGTAATAATCATTAAATCATAAACATAACTAATGCTAAAATGATTGGTCACTTAACGGATTAGTCAGTTGACTAGAAATGAATCAACAATTTTTATAATCAATTATTTATACGTCATTTCTGTGCAAAAATGACTTGTAACTTTTGTTTTTGTTTTTTTTAGGAGGGCTGTTGCTTAAATTGTTAAAAAGGCCAGTAAAAAAAAATAAAGAAAAAAATCAGTTTTTCACTTACACAAGTTAGTGGTTACTTATAGCTTTCCATTTTAGAAAACTACCACATTCACTTGGTTAGTTCAGAAGGGTGATACCACTCTCATGTCTGTTTGATGAATAAGAAACTACTGCCAGGAGATTGTCACCTTACATTATCCAACAAAACCACTTGTTGATTCTGTGTTTTTTTTTTCTGACACAGCACGTTATCTGGTGAACGTTAGAGATGTTAGCAGTTGTATTAACTCTAGTCAGAGCCAAATATTAAAATAACCAAACAGCTTTCTAACTCACTTTCCCCTGCATGCTATATTTATGTTTAGCCAAGCTAAAGTAATTGGCTGCTGGTGTTACGATCATTTTAGAATAAAGCCATGACAGTGGTATGGCATTATAATTGGAGGCCTAAAATCTCAGATTCTCTAATATTTTTTTTAGCGTATTGCAAAAATGAAACTTGTGATGTTGGTCTTTTTTAGCAGTAAAAGGTCCCTCTCTGTCTGCTCCTTAGATCCTACCTCGACATGGTGAAGGTGTTTGTTTTCAGCTATTTCTTCTGGCTGGTGCTTTGCCTCATCTTCATCACAGGGACCACTCGGATCAACATCTTCTGTCTGGGTTACCTGGTGGCCTGTTTCTACTTCATGTTGTTTGGAGGCAGTGTGCTGATGCAGCCCGTCAGGTACATCCTGCAACTGTGGGACTGGCTAATCGGATACACCTGCTTTGTGATCGCCATGAAGAACCTGCTGTCTGTGAGTCAACACAGTAAAAACGTCATTTCAGGTCATTTATGACACGCATTAGCTTATGTTTTAGCTTTTGCAGTAGGCTTTGTACTGTCAATTATGGCCTCTTTTCTGTCATTCCTGTATCTTCTGTGATCAGCTTGGTGCTTGTGCCTACCTGGACAGCCTGATGAAGAACAGCTGCTGGTTAATTCAGGCCTTCAGCTTGTTCTGCACCATCAAAGGATACGACGTCCGTAAGTGTCTTCAGCAGATAATCTCAGTACATTGTTGTCTTTACACACAACATGTGCAGAAAAACATATAATTACATTTACTCAGCTGATACCTTTAAGAAACTTACAGTAAG
Source organism: Acanthurus lineatus (assembly GCA_029814665.1). Classification (NCBI taxonomy): domain Eukaryota; kingdom Metazoa; phylum Chordata; class Actinopteri; order Acanthuriformes; family Acanthuridae; genus Acanthurus; species Acanthurus lineatus. The sequence continues at coordinate 12,115,407 of JAPZDV010000002.1, read as the reverse complement.
CATGTGGAAAGCTTATTATTAATATTAGAACTAAACTTTGTTTCGGAGTCCATGACTTAAGTCAGAGTTATAATCTTTGCGGAAAACAGGGAACTGAGATTTTATTGAGCATCTGTGAGGATAACATATTTGTGTTTTAGCTGATCCTGATGATAAGTGTGAGCTGCCGGAGGGCGAGGCTGGTATTGTCTGGGATGCCATCTGTTTCACTGTCCTCCTGGCCCAGAGGAGGGTCTTCCTCAGCTACTACTTTCTTTATGTGGTGTCTGACCTCAAATCTTCTAAGATATTGGCCTCCAGGTCTGTTCTCCATTCCATGTGGACCACATTCCACAACTTCTTGTTTAGCTAACCTAAGGGACATGATGGGAGAGTCCAACTTTCTTACCCATAGCTTGGAGGGGTTTTTTTTTTGGTCTGTTCTATTTTTTTGTGTCAAATTAGTTTATAAACATGTTTAATACAGTTACAGACATGTTATCCCTAGTTTTTGTAAGCCTTTAGCTGGATATAATCAACTAGGCATGGAAGAATTGAAAATGACCACTATTATTACCACTTTTATCAACACCTTTCCAGAAAATATTTTAAAAATTCAGACACTAGTCTGCAACTGTAAAACTCCCCAAAAAGTTTTTGTTTGTTTGTTTGAATTTTTAATTTTAATAGAATGATTGTAGCTGACGGTAGACGTTTCTGTTTGAATTCAGTGTCTCATTCAGGAATAATGAAAACTTACTCTCCACGGCAGCTTTATATTGTTTTCACTGTCTGTTGTTTCTTTGTAGGTTGGTTTATAACCCAGCTTAATTTTGTTTTCTAATAACTGTAATATGATACCTTGAACAGAGTAAAATGTGTTTTGCAGAGAACCAGACAGAAAGAACAGTAAACACACATATATAGCAGTGATAAAATGAACAGATAGCTCCAACAACTGAAGTCACGGCCTGTTTCCTTTCTTCTGTTTACCTCTTAAGGGGTGCTGAGCTGTTTGAAGCTAAAGTGAAGAAGCTGGTAGCAGCCAGACTGGAGCTGGAGAAGAAATCTGTGGAGACACTGAAGAAACAGTAAGTTTGATTCACAGTTCAGTCTGTAAATAAAAGAATGAATGAGTAGATCAAAATGATGACCAACAGAATGTCACCTCTCAATCTCCCATCTATACCCTCTAGAAATATGAAAATAGTTGACCGTTAGCTTGACTTTTAACCGTCTTCCTGTAGGATGGAGAAGATCAAATCTAAACAGAGGGGTCGGCCTGCAGCAGCAGACACACCAGCTCCTCCTGCTGATCAGGGGCAGGTGACACTGGGTAACAGGAATGACTCTGTTTTCTGTCTCTACTGTTAATGAACCACAAGAGCTTGAGCACGCTCCATCCAACACATTGTTTCAACATAAAGTCTGTTGGTGTTTTTGTTAGTATTATAAAAAAAAAAAAACTTTCAACATTTTTTTTTTTTGACTGGAGAGCTCTTCTGTCATTAAAGAATTAAATGACTTTGACATCCAAATTTGAGCTAAATTTAGACTCATAATTAAAGATAATTTTGTATCAACATGAAGTGTTTGTTCCACTTTAATGACATTTTTTCATTGAGATCTTAACTTGCACAAGTGTTTACAAAAGTTAATGTTTATTTTTAAAAGGGAGAAAATCAGCAAATATCAGTGATAACTATACAGATCGATTTATGTTTTCCAGCTGATGATGAGAAAGCAAAGAGAGATGCAGGAAAATGGTGGAAGCCTTGGGTGTCTCGGCCTGGAGGTGAGATGAGACATTAAACAACCTAAACACTACTCAGTGCTTTCAGAGCGACACACACATGGTTAAACAAACCGCTGTACCACAGTATAGCTACTGGAGCAGCGTTGGATCACGTGCATTGCTTAAAGGTTTTAAAGACCGGAGTGATGTAGTTTTGACGCTGCTCTCTGTTAAATGCAGTGGAAAACAACTGTGGCTACCACCTGTTTGAGAGTGACAGTGAGGAAGAAGAGGAAGAAGTAACAGAGAAGAAAAAAGAGGAGGAACCACCAAAGAAGAAATCTGCTTTTCAGGTGAGAACCAATGACCAAAGGCAAATGAAAGAAATTCATTTAATGTGTAATTTAATTCTCCAAAGATTATACTTGATACTCTGAGGGTGATCACTGACTTAACAATGTGTGTGTGTATCGGATGTTTTTCATATTTCAGCTGGCCTACAACGCCTGGGTCACCAGCTCTAAGACGGCTCTCTCGGAGCTGAGGAAGGAGAAGAAAAAAATTAAGAAAGAGGAGAAGAAGAGGGCAAAGACTGAGCTGAAGAAACAACAGAGTGAGAGAGAAACATGCTGTTTATGTAACTCTGTTGTCAGCCTTAGTTTAATCATTCAAACCAGTCTTTGAATTTAAATGTCAAGGTGGCTACTATGGATCACAGCTTATTTTCTGCAGTTGTGAATGATATAAAATGGTTTGGTAATAGAGCGGCTGCCCTGCTGTGTCCTGTCAAAGTGTCAGTGAGCAAACACTTACACCTCTACAACCTGCTTATCACTCTACAACACTGCAGATGAAATAAAACAAAAAAAATGATCAATTTACATTGTATTTATGGCCAATTCTCAGAAATCTTCCTTAAGCAATCATGAATTTGACATCCATCTGGCAAGTGATGGAGGACACGTCTTGCTGATGTTGGACAATTGGACAGACTTCCGAATAATTTAACAATAAAATATTCTTTTTTCCAGGTATTGACAGTGCAGACTCTGTTGATGATGAAGGGGAAAGCACAGTGATGGAGGAGGGAGAGGAGGGAAAAGGTGAAGAAATCCAAAACCTTTCCTCATGTAAACTTCTGAAATAGGAAAATGTTATATTCCTCAGCCACTTAATATTTGTTATCGCGGCAATTTAAATAAGCAAGCAATTAAACACTGACACACTCACATCATTAATTGACTTACTTGTCTCCTCATTGCAGAAAACATTATGCAGAGAATCATTAGCACCTTGAAGTTCAGCTGGATGGTCATTCAGGCTCTGCTTGACGACTTGACGGAGGGTTTGAACTCATTCTGTAAAGACAGCCGGGACATTTCCAAGGTGTTGCGCTTCGAGCGAGCGTTACTCGGTCAGCAGCAAAAGAAGGTGAGAGAAGATGAGAAACCTGTCTTTGTTTTAACCCCAAGGTGAGGCACAACAGTTAATAAAGCCTTTAGACTTTCATAAATAGGTCGATATGATGTAATGTGTGTGATATATTGGCTGTGGGTACTAATAAGCTGAAACCCCAGCAAACATATTTTTTTAGACATCTGCTTTTCCTGCTTTGACAAATTAAAACGTGCCGTCTATTAGATGATATATGTTACACCAATTGTAAAAGAATTGCCTTGCCCTCAGTACAAAAATAAAAAACCCTTTAAAAGTTAGGTTGGTTAGCTGCACCCTCAGTTTGTCTGACCATGATGGTTGGTTCTCTTTTTCTCTCACTTCTTCACTCTGCAGGGCAAAGAGGTGAGCCAGGAGAGCGTGAAGCAGTTTTATGATAACTGGATGTCTCGTCAGAACACATTTTCATCTCAAGATGACCTCGATGAGTCCCTGCCTCCCCCTGCCTCTCCGCCCTCTGTCCCCTCCTCACAAGCCTACGCCAAGCTAAAGAACCAAGCCTCCAAATTGTCCTGGGGCAGCAGCGTTTCCAGGTTTGTTTCTTCTGTATTTCCTCCAATATATGCATCCTTGTGTTGCAAGTATTAGTTGCAAGTTCAAACTCCTAACTTACCATAGAAATGAAAAGCATTATTACTGTTCTGGGCCAGTTTCAGTAATTTTTTTCTCCTTCCCACCTTCAGCTGTATGACAGATGAGACGATGCTCGGCTCACGGCAGCCTACCCAGGAGGAGCTGGACGAGCCTCCATTTGTTCCACCTGCCGCTGACCAGCTCAGAAGAAGACTATTGAGAACAGCCAACATTGACCTGACCGCCGAAACTGATGGACTTTCACCAAGGTGAGGGCAGAAAATTTGTTTACAGACATTAAAAAAGGTTTCATATACAGATTTGCTATCAACTGTAGAGAAATGTAGGTTTTTCCTACATTCCTTGACCTCCTCAGTTCTTCAATTTAAAATGCCTCTTGCTTTTTTCTTAAAAGCTGTCAAGATGGCTCCCCTCAAAAGGAAGTCCACAAACAAGAAAAGGACGAGGAGGAGGAAGACATGAGGGTTGAGACAGAATATGAGAAAAAACACAAACAAGAAAAGGATGACAAAGAGGATATAAAGATTGAGACAGAATGTGAGAAAAAACAAGAACAAGAAAAGGATGACAAAGAGGATATAAAGATCGAGACAGAATGTGAGAAAAAACAAGAACAAGAAGAGGATGAGGATGTAACGGAGGATATGGTAAGTGAGACAAAATGTGAGAAAGAACAAAAGGAGACAGAGGAAGGGGAGCAACAGGAGGAGGATCATGAGGCAGGGAGAGAGGAGCTGCGTGAGGAGAAACAGCAGAGGGAAGAAGATGGATGCACCAATTACCCAGAATGCACCTCTCTGGGCTTAAGGGAGAGTGATGAAGAGAAAAGCCTCGACTTCCCAGAATCTTCCAGACCTCTGAGTCAGGAAACGAGGAACCTCACTGCTAGTGAGCTGCTGCTTAACAAGTCAGTAGACACAAGAATAACTTGAAAACAAGAACAGGACATTTTTTAACAGAGAGACATTCTGCTCTGTGGTATTATTACTGTCCAACCTCTAACATGTCCTCTTTTCCTCCCTCCATTCTTTCTATAGCATGTTTGAAAACAATGAGATCTCAGAGTCTGATAAGTTCTTCGTGACACTGCCGAGGCCACTGAAGCTGCTGTTTGCCCTTTATAACACGATGGTGTCCAAATCAGAGATGCTGTGCTACTTTGTCATCATTCTCAACCACATCATGTCGGCCTCCTTCCTTTCCCTCATCCTGCCCATTCTCATCTTCCTCTGGGCCATGCTGTCTGTGCCACGTCCCACCAAGCGCTTCTGGATGACTGCCATTATCTACACAGAGGTAAGCTATTACGGAAACATGCAGTGGGTTTAACATAATCTTTAAACATTTGGGGGGCTTCACTGCAGCATTGATATTCATTTTTGAACAAAAAGACAATGTAAAAAATGAGTTCCATGTGTTCCATATGTGAACACAAATACTGAAAAATAAAATTGAGTGTTTTTTGGTGAAAAACATCATTAGACAATTCATTAATTTGCACCAAAATACAGACAATCTAACTTAATAAGCAATGACTTATGATACTCGTGTTTTTTTTTTGGCTGATTTTTTTTTGTTTTTGTTTTTTTATGTTCTGTGAGAACTATTAATTATTTCTGTGATTCATGATCAAGAACTCTCCTCTTTGTTTCTCTCAGCTGACTGTTGTGGTGAAGTACTTTTTCCAGTTTGGCTTCTTCCCCTGGACCACCTCTGCCTACAGAGGCATCAACGCCGACCGGCCCTTCGCCCTGCCCAACATCATTGGTGTAGAGAAGAAAAATGGCTACGTCCTCTTTGACCTCATTCAGCTGCTCGCTCTGTTCTTCCACCGATCCATTCTCAAGGTAACCATAAAAAATTTACACTGAAATTAATCTGCTCAGTCAAATACATGCTCCTGCTGTTAAATGTCTGATCAGGGGCCCCCAGCATGATGAGACTGATCTGTTCTTGTTGAAACTGCACAGTGCCATGGGCTGTGGGACAACAAGGAGGTTGAAATGCCCGATTTTTTCAAGAAGATGAAGAAGAAAGCAGAGAAGAAGAGGATGACAGGAGGAGATAAGACAAACAGCACAGACAAACCTCAGCGCCGGCTCAAGTTCCTCCCTCTGCACGCCTCCACCACATCCATATTCTGTAGGAAAAAGAGGGATGAGTCAGCAGAATCTGATGGTGAGTACTTTCAGAAGAGCTTGAGATATTTCAATCCACATCTAACCAAACAGTTTGGACAAATCTACTTCTCTTTTCTTTTTTTGTTGTCTCATGTTCTCCTTGGGTTTTTTTTATATTTACAACATTACAGCTAATCACAATGCACAACTAACATTTCTGTCTTGGTTCATTTTTATCCTGGAGAGGTGAAGCCCAAGAGGCAGCCCAGCAAGAAGAAGAGACGGCAACAACATAAGACTCCGCTGACCAGGAAGCAGAGGATCAGACAGATGATCAGAGAGAGGATGCTGCAGGCCAAAGCTGCCATCATAGAAGTGTGCGTTGTTTTAAATTAGTTCATCCATTACACTCATCCATGTATAACATAAATATTCTGAGATTTCAGCCACATATAGCACCACATAACTGATTGCTTTCCTGTATAATGTAAACTTGATAAAGAGTGTGTGAATGTGTCAGTTTGGAGAAAAGAAAGTTCTGATACTTAATTTTCTTTTTGTCTGCAGTGCCCTCCATATTTACTTACCCATAAGACAGTTTTTCTATGACATCATCCACCCAGAGTACAGTCCTGTGTGTGATGTCTACGCTATCATGTTTCTCATCGATGTAGTCAACTTCATTGTCACTATATATGGATACTGGGCCTTCGGGGTGAGAGTCTGACCTGCCTCCCATTTGAACCACAGAATATGTTAACTGCAACTAAAATATGTTGTGTACTGTGCAACATTCAGACTGATCTCTGTCTCTCTGTAGAAATATTCTGCAGCAGCTGACATCACAGAGTCTCTGTCAGAAGACCAGGTCCCAGAGGCCTTCCTGGTCATGCTGCTCATTCAGTTCGGCACCATGATAGTGGACCGGGCCCTTTACCTGAAGAAGTCCCTGTTGGGAAAGTGTGTTTTCCAGGTGGTGCTGGTGTTTGGCATACACTTCTGGATGTTCTTCATCCTCCCTGGGGTCACAGAGAGGTAATCAACTGTATTTATTATTCAATGAATGTATTCTGCTCTGAAAAAAAAACAACCCACACCTACTGGTCTTCATCTTTATTTTAATTTCTTCAAGCTTATTTTTGTAGAATTTCAATTTTTGAATAAAAAATCATCAAGAGGAAAAACAGCTATAATAAACTGAATCTTCTGTATTTTGATATTATATTTGATGTTGTGTGATGTTTCCTTCTCTCACCACGTCTATTTTGTTCCACAGGAGGTTCAATAGGAACCCTATTGCTCAACTTTGGTACTTTGTGAAGTGTATCTACTTCGGCCTGTCTGCTTACCAGATCAAATGTGGCTACCCAAACCGCATCCTGGGCAACTTCCTCACTAAGAACTACAACTACCTGAATCTTTTCCTCTTCCAAGGGTAAGAAAAATGTTACTGACAAATATTTCCATTAACAGCATGCAGCAGCACATTTTCTACATTGTTAACACTCGTGAGTGTTTGAGGGTTTTCCTCTGTTCAGTGATTAATTTTTAAACCTCTTTCAAACTGAATTTTAAAGATGATGATTTACAAAGATGATTTGCAAAAAATTTGGGGTAAATATCTTAATTTTTTTCGTTTTGTCTCCTCCTGAAGGTTTCGTTTGGTGCCCTTCCTGACAGAGCTGAGGGCAGTGATGGACTGGGTTTGGACTGATACCACTCTGTCTCTCTCTAGTTGGATTTGTCTTGAAGACATTTATGCCAACATTTTTATCCTCAAATGCTGGAGGGAGTCTGAGAAAGTAAATGAGAGCTATAGTACACATTCTACTTGCCATATTTTATCATCACCAACATTGCTATGTATAGATAACAATACAATATAATAATACACTACTACAAACTCAAAGATAGATTTAAACACATGGAGAGTGAATTAAGGGCCTAAATTGATAATTAAATAAAAAATAATTTTTAACAATAAATAATTTTTTCCAATTAGTCATCTCAATAATGATTAGTGAGAACTACTCTAATATAATTTTGTTTTCCAGAAATACCCCCATCCTCCAGGCCAGAAGAAGAAGAAGGTGGTTAAATATGGGATGGGAGGATTTATCATCTTCGCCCTCATCAGCATCATCTGGTTCCCACTCCTCTTCATGTCACTGGTCCAGTCAGCAGCCGGAGTGACCAATCAGCCGCTGGACGTCTCCATCCAGCTCGGCATCGCAGGATATGAGGTCAGGATGGAAACAATTAAAGAAGCTGCTAGAGGTGCCGAAGTAAAACATGCAGATGCTATGTCTTTTGGATGAAGTCGCCAGTTTTTTACATCTTCACTGTTAAACACAATAAGCACTGTTACTTTTGCCCTCCTCCCTCTCTCTAGTCTAGACTAAGGCTAAGAGTCTACAGAGTCAGCAGTGAAAATATGCAAAACAGAAAAATCCCATCCCAAGCCAACAACAGACGCTTTAGATTGTAAAAGTCCAATCGCAGAGAAAAATAAGTAAAATTTATTAAAATAAGTAAAAAATTGACTTTGACATAGTTTTCAAAAACTGTTCAGAAAAATTTCAAGAAAAAAGTCATTAAAAAAAATAGAGAGAGAGAGCTAACAACCATCACCTGCCATGGACAAGTATTACTTCCCTGCTTCTGTAAGAAAGAATGCAAAGGCTTGTAGAATCTCCATAATTTCTCTGTTTTTTATTGTAAATGAAATGAAATGAAATGAAATGACATTTATTTTTGAACATGAGAATCAACAAGGAAGCATTTTTTACATGACATTTC
>JAPZDV010000002.1:12078281-12098024 GCA_029814665.1 Acanthurus lineatus | reverse complement strand
TTTTTCGTTTTTGCCTATAATAACTTTACCCCCCCCCCCCCCCCCCCAAACCCAAAAAACAAACAAACAAAAAACAATCTAATTTTCAATGAGATACACAGTGACGATTGTTTTGAGTAATTTTGTGTTAAGTTTGAGACGGATTTTTAATTTTTTTTGTTTGCTCCCTCTCACCCAGCATACAAAGCTTACCTGACTTAGAGGTGAAAATTGGCTGTATATCGTAATAAGTCTGATTTCCATCGCTTAATTTCTTACTTGAAGTCCCACTTCATAGCAGTATATTGTTTTTTTTAATTGATGGGTTCACAAAACTAGATCCAAAAAACAATGAGGGCACTGACATTTATTTTAATGTTAATATGGGGTTTTCTAACAGCGACTAAATTTCATCTGCAGTCCTTGAAATGCTTTTTTTAAACTGCTGTTTTTTAAAGATTTTTTTTTAATGACAATGTTGATATTTTATAGCCATCCATGGGAGACGGTGACCAAGGCGGCAATGCAAAAGTACCCCAACCCCATGAACCCCAGTGTGTTTGGTGTGGATGTCCTGGACAGAGGTGTGGACACACAGGGACGGTTACACAGCACCAGACTGCTCAGCACTGAGTGGGGGCTCCCCGCCATGGCTAAGTCTGTAAGTGATGATGAGAGAAACAATGCAAAGATGCTTTCATTTTGGTTCACAAGAGATTTGTATAAGATCAACTGAGCCTCACCTGGAAAGTTAAAGAGAGAGGGCACAGTAACAAAAATCTACAGCACATAAGTTATAAAGGATATTACTAAATCTGGCTAATTGTGTGTTATGAGTTTATTACCAGGCCTCTGCTTGGGGGCCAATAAATTGTGCAGTATTGGATCAGTGTATAGACTTATGTTATTAAACATATCCAATCCAGCATTTTATGCTGTATTTAAGGAAATTCTGATACTAATATTGGTATTGGAACATCCCCAGTGGTTGAGCACAAAGAGCAACAGCGATGCCTGGCTCTTAAAACTGCAGCTGCCTTGATCTTCAGGGTTATGGTTGCTAATGTTGTGTCATATCCGAGCCAGTGGGTCGGATATAGGAACAGGAAAAATCAAGAATAAATTGGTGATTAATTCTGTGCAGCCTTGGCTCATCTCAAATGAGCCACTGTGAGGAGGTTTTCTGGTTGTTATTTTTTGTTTTGTTTTGTTTTGTTTTTTTAAACAAAGGCTGTATTGTTTTCCTTTCCTACAGATCATAGGGGTAACAAGAACTTGCACATATGTTCAGGAACATTCAGTTGTGGACCCTAAAGAGAAGACCTTTGAGCTGCAGTCTACAAATGTAGGTATTATGTACATGAATCATCGTAAATACATGCCCAAAAAGGAGTAATATCTGAGATACAATAGTATAAGTTTAATTATTTGTGCATGTTAAACTTATATGAAGGATTGTGAAGTTATTTTGTTAGGGAAATTCTGTTATTTATACAGCATTATGTCTGTTTAATTAAAACATTGTGTCTAGTGTAAGGTTAGTATCTCTGGTAAAGCAAAAGTTTTTTTGTTCTTGTTAGAATGTCCCTCTAAAGGGGAATCACTTCCATAATCAGCCCAGGCACCTGATTTTCATTAAGTAGTCTCAGCCGTCCACTTAACAGCCTTCAGGCTCCTTCAGCAGTGTGGAAGACTGTTTTTATCCTGAATGTGCAGGTTTGTTTAATGCCATGTGAGGAAGGATGATATATCAGTTTAGTGAATCACTGTCTTTGTTGTCCATTTACCTGCACAAATAATTTATCTGGTACAAGTTAGATTTGTGTAATTTGTTTCATACATGCACATGATCTGTGAAGTCCCTGACACTCATGAACCTGTCCAACATTGGACATTTACCTTCTAACTAAAAACATAAATAATTGTTCAATAATAGTTGAAGCCAGTGTAAATTTTATCAGTGACACTTATATGAAAAGCTTTTCTAGAGGGAAGAGAATCATTATGTTGGCCTGATGGCTCTCCCCCCCACTGTTCCCACAGTAGCTGCTGTTACAGTAACTAAATGAATGCTTGCAGATAATTTAAGTATTGTATAAAAAATATGCACTTAATCTGTCCATCTAGATTTCCTTCACAAACCTGGTATCTGTGGATGAGAAGTTGACATACAAGCCACATCCACAGGATCCTGAAAAGTAAGTAGCTAGTTTTTTTCTTATGTTGTATTTCTTTTTTCTCTTCATCTTTTTCTTCTTATGAATATTATGCTTTAGGCCAGAGTAATTATGGTCTAAGTTTAATTTCTAAAAACCTTGATGGCTTTTTTTTTGGCAAAAATGTTTTGTTTGTTTTTTCTTTCATCCAAAGATTGTAAACAGAAAACAACTATAACAATTTCTTTGCTGCCTTTTCATGTATGATTGTGTGTTCAGGACGGTGCTGACACAGGAGGCTCTGATCAGTGTCAAAGGCATCAGTTTGAGCAGCTACCTTGAGGGTCTCATGGCAAAGACCATCTCAGTCAACGCCAGCAAGGTGATACCTAACTCGCCATGGCAACATAGAACACCTTCTCTTTGTACAACAGTACACCTGTCACTGCACATGATGTGTTGTAACCCTCGTCCTCTGTGTGTCTCAGGGTCGGGAGGCAATGGAGTGGGTCATCAGAAGACTAAACACAGAAATCGAGGAGTTGGCGGCGACTGCTCGTGGAACTATACGTGTTCCCATGGCAGCAGCTGTTGCAGATAAATGATCTCTCCCTTCCCTATCTGCTGCCTCCACACATCATGGACTGATGGACCTCTCTGACATTTCCTCTCACCCCACCTGCCAGCGCAGCCTAATAACCACAGTCGCATCTTTGGGCCCTACGTATGTTTGTCTGTGTGTGAATGTCACAAGAACTCGTCCCTCCTCAGCAGTCTGCGCTGACGAGTGTGATACCTGCCTTTGTGGGCAGCCATGAGGAGAGTTGAGCTGATGACAGTATAAAAAACAGACAGGGTTGAATTGGACTACACTTGAAGCTCATAGGACTTAGTCTTGTGATGTTAAAGCTCTTTTTTAAAAATTCACACTGTGCCTCCACATCATCTCATCAGTTTTCCTCTCCTTTCTTCTCCCCCTCATCTTCTGCTTTTCCCCTCTCTTTAATATTTAATTTGAATACTAGTAACAGCTAAAATTAAGCCATTTTCCACTTTTCTTTTTGCTTTGTATGTCAGAAAAAACCAAAACCAAAAGCCTGCAAATGTCCTCTGAGTTCTTGTGAGTTCAGTGCCGTCAGGTGGAAATCTGACAGTTTTCTATGTGAGTTTCTATAAACCTGAAAACTAGTAAGTGCAGTTTTAGGACTGTGAAATTAGGACTGTTATCTGTCAAAGTGTCAAAGCATATAAACAAAGAACGGAAGGATGTTTTTGTTAGAGATGTAGCTCAGTCTGCTAATGATGTCAATATGGCCGACTGCTCGTCTTGTGATCATTTGGTCTTTTTCTGGGTACAAACAGCTTGATTCTCTGAAGTATCTTTTCTGTTTCAGTTTTTTCTCTTGCACTGATGATGTGCTGTTTAATACAGTGTTACACTTTAAGAATGTCGCATACTTGAATGTCTAACTTATTTTGAGCTTGTGTACTTAAATACCCTCTAGTGGCAGAGAGGCCTTGAAAAGTGCAGAGCTTTGAAATGAGTGTGTAAGCATTGTTTAATGTGTTGTGTACGTTCACCAGTGTTGGAGAAGGAGCTATAGAGGGCTACGTTTAGATAACTGAGTGTGCCATCATTAAATGTGAACTGGAATAACTTTGCCAGCATAATACCCTAAAACTCAAACTCTATTAGCAGTATGTAACAGACCCACGCTTCACTTTATATTGTCTATAGATGGTGTTATTTATGGTATCTTTGTATTGGTGAACATTGAAAAAGGCTGTTTGATTGATTTAAACAGTTGTTAGCTTGTGACATTTTATACTAACAAGCCCTTTCCTATCCCATAGCAGACTCAGGTGCTACATAGTCGACCTTTGTTCAGTTTTCGTTTTGCATAATCCATAAAAGCCACATTAAGATGTGGGTTACATAACCTTGTAATTCTCATTAGTTCTTTCCTTTTTCTTTTTTTTCCTCTACAAATTTTAAGGACAGTTCTACAAATTCAAGTTTACATTAAAAAGGTTTGTGGCACAGCTAAAGCTGTTTGTGTTACAGTATCAGTTAATGGAGCTCAGCGTCACAAGTCTTCCAAGATGCTCCACGGTCAATATCCTGCTCCACCATTGTGGTCTGTTAGGTCAGTAGATCTCTGTATCTACAGTTTGATAGTCTTTTTCACACCTGCTTCCAGCTCAGCAGAGCTTCTTTTTAAAAGCTTGTTCATTATTAACTAACTGTTGTTCCAGCTTGTCATGTATTGTCCAGCTCAGGATCGTTCTGTTTGAAGTCCAGTCTACTGCTTCACTGACAGATCAGCCAGTCAGCTTGCAGACACAGAAACTCCTCTCTTGACCAAAGAGAGACTTTTGTTTGTTTTTCTATGGGGAACATTTTAGGAACAGTGGCTGTAAATAGGCTTATATTTATATGTCGGTTGTGTTACATTCCGGGAATGTGAACATGTAACAGAATCTAAAGTGTACACACTGAAATGTTTCAAAAATAAAGAGATGTCATTGTTTCATGAATATGGTGGTGTGTCTAACATGAAATCTTGAGCTGTGTTTATCCCTGAAAAACAAAACAAAACAAAAAAAACCCCAGAATGATCCTTTGAGGAGCCTGTCTAGTTTACAGAGGAGCAGAGTTCAGTGGGTTATTTAACTCTAAGGCATTTCTTCACTCAGTCAGATGTTTCATTTTAGTGTTTTTGGCTTGCTGTCTAAAAAAAGCTCCTGACAGTCAATAAGTCCACCAGGAACCTTATCAACTGTAGCCTATAAAATGGGTACCTTTTTAAATGTTTTTTTACAGAAAATTGCAGATGATGTACATGTTTCTGGGGGGCAGACGTTGTGCGAAGTAAAAGTTCCATTGAATTAAAAAATAGTTATCCTTGAAGAATTACTTTCTAGACAAGAAATTTTGCCAAGTCTTCAGTTTGCCTTTTTTTTTTCAAATTCTGTATGTATTTTTAAAATTTGTGCCCTCTGGTGGCAGTATTAAAAAAAAGAACAGCAGTGCACCACCTTTTCCAACAAACCAGAATGTTGGATTTTTCTACTGGCATGAGAAAAATTTGGAAGATAAAATTTAATAATAAAAACTTAATAATAAATCAGCTTAAGCATTTTCTTTTACTATTTGTTATATGTAGGTTAAATGTAAAAAAAAAAAAAAGTTCCAATAACATGAAATTTCCAACTCATTTACTCAATTTACAATGGTGTGACAGTTTGGATGCATGTTAAATGATATCTCATTTTAAGACAGTATTGGATGAAAAAAATTATCAAATTTTAATCACACCTCCACTTTATAAGCATGAATAGATACAATGCAAACTTAATCACTGTGAAGCAGCAGATGTGCAAATTACAAGTACAGTAATATTGATTGCGTGCTGCACAAATCTGTCGTTTTAGATTTCAAAAACACCACTACTTTTTTCATGTGGTGTCAGATCTAGACAAATTCAGTTTGTTTATTGGTTTTAGGCTTTTATGAATCTGAACTGAGATGAGGAGTATCCATGTGTTGAACGGGCCACTGTGTCTGTCAGTTGAAGTCTCTGTCTGTCTGTAACACCTGAGCATCTGAAGAGACAGCTATAAAGCCCTGTTAAGAATAAAGACAATGGTGAGCCAAAAGACAGCTTCTTTTCTTCAGTAAAAATACCTCAAAAAGCCAAATATTAATCCAACATCACTGTCTGATCTTTTACCAACACTGACCTCTTTCACCTTCAGAACTGTGTTAACCAGCTGTGCGTTTTTCATTCTGGGTAAATCAAATCCTTCACCCAATTTCTCTGAAACAGAAAAGGACAGTTCAGGAAAGGCTGATGCAAGGTATACATGGTATATTATTTTTATTCATATGTGAGGGGTACTCAAACTTGTTTCCTTGGAGGACCCCCACTGAATTTAATATTGGGCCATGGGTCAAAAGCAACCCCCCCGTACCGTGCTATTTTGATTTGTGCTCTCAAGATGCAAAATAGCAACTAGTATCCCAGTAGTATCCCAGTAATTTATGAGAGATCTTACCTATTTTAACATTTAGATCAAACAAATATAAAACAGTACAACAGCACTTTGAATGTTTTTTTAAAAATGTAATTTTTTTTAGTCACCACATCCTGTGGGCTGTATTGAATGTCAAGCCATCTTTGGTGTGCGGGCCCCACCCCTGGAAACCATCTTAAAAACCTTTTACTATGAGTGACTAGTACAGCTTTGTGTAGTTATATTTTAAAGAAAATAATCTCTGTATCCTTCTGTGTTGTTCTGGATTGCTGTGATAAAGATAACAAAAAGGTTTGTACAACATATGCATTTAGTTGGTTTACAGTTATCTTCAATAATAAGTTTCTTTCCACAGAAACTTTCATAAGGGAAAATAAAATAGAATCACTGCAGATTTTGGCCAAATATCCTTAAGCAAAGCAGACAGAAAAATAGGATTTAATATATTTTTGGACTGATGTAATGAGATAGGCTTTTTGGATGAGCTACCAACCTTCCATCCCCTCAGAGTTGTTTTTTTTTTTTTTATAGAGCATAGGTTAATGACTGAAGACACAAAGAGCTCACTGTTCAGTCCTGCCATGGCCACCGTGGACACCATCTTTGCAAAGTTTTCAACAGCATCAGTCTGCAAATAAAAACCACGTTTTTTACAAACACTCTTCAATTCTCATCAGTTTGTAGCATGTAAAGCTGTCTGTGACTACCATTTTTTATGTATTTTTGTTGTGTTCTATATACCTTAAAAGCTCCCACTTCACTTGCTGCCAGCGTCACTGTAAGACTGTTTGAAAAGAAGAAACAGTTCCATTACCACAGCGTTGAGTTTGTGAACTCAAGCTCAGGTTAAAATTTTGAAACATGGTGTTGCTCACTTGTTCATTCCCATAGAGCCCTTCAGCTTCCCATCAGCAATCCACACTTTACCACTGAAATCCGAATCCTAAAAGAAAAAAGCTTGAATTACATTGAATTACAGCTGCAAACTCTGATTATTTTAAGTATGATTAATCTGTCTTTTTTTCCCTATTTAATGATTGTTTAGTCTATGAAATGTCCGATATGTCACATTTAAGAAGCACAGAACATGCAGTTATCTGGTTCTTCTGCTTGACAGATTTCTTAAACTATTGAACAATTATCAAAATAGAAACAAATTAATTGTCTGTTGGTTAATTAATTTTATTGATTGAAGAATCCCTTTTAGCCTTAATTTAAATGTATCAACTGTGGGACTGACTGATTACGTATATTGTAGTGACTCATGACAGGAAATACCTGCATGTGTTCATTCCTTCCACACTTTCATTAGGTCAAACTTAATAACTCTTTAAGTGATCAAAATTTCCCTAAAAAATATGTGCTTGAAAATCCTGTTCGTCTGTGCTCAGAATGTCTCATGGTGCTCTCAGGATTGAAGCTGTGAAATGAAAGTTTAAAGAGTAAAACAAGTAAAGACACGAGAAAAAGGCACACTTGCATTTGTGCAGCCTGGAGTGTATGTGTATAGTTTAGGCCATGAGAGAAAAGTACTCACAACACTGAGGGTGAACAGTGGGGTCTGGGTACCATTTGGCTGGATGGCGAAAGCCTTAACAGCACCAAGGACACCTAGTGCTACAGCATCAGGATGGAGAGAAAACAGTGGAGCATTCCTGGCATAAACTTGTAGAATCATCAGGAGACCTGGAAACATTTTAGGAAGCTGCAGAAAGAAAAAAGAGTTCTTGGTAAACATTCAATTCAATGATCTGACAACTTCAAGGATAAGTTTTCATAAACAGTGCAGAGAAAAGAGAGGTGCAAAAAACTGGAAAAAGAGAGAGCAAAGAAAACAAGTTGGGTTCTCCGGTACATTTCTGTGAGCATCTTAACAATTATGCATAAAGATTTTTAAAACTTACTGTTTAAATAACAATTTTAGATAAGTTTATACCGTGGTATGGGTAAACACTCTAAACTAAGGAAGTGTCTTGGTTCTTCATCTTCATAGTGGCTCAACAAGATACTTTTCTATTTACTGTGATCAAGAGTCCATCCCATATAATATTTAACTAAAATGCTGGTACTTCTGATTGAACATTTTACTGTTTTACCACAACACCATTCTGCAGACAAATTCCTGCCAAGAATTTTAAGGGATAAAAAATGATAAAATTATTATCTTGCTTTTAATCAAGCCTACTGATGTCACATCTGTGACACTGGGTACATGCTGACACAAAACCTCTCATTACAGTGAATAATTAAAACTTTTCTGTTTTGCCAAATGTGACCTTGATATGGATAACCTTACCTGAGGAATGAAAGGCCCCATTGCGCTGGTATTTAGGTGCATGTGAGTGCTTGGAGGAATCTGAAATGATGAAACAACATTAATAAACTGGAAACAGAAATGGGTTGGGTCAGAAAGAGATAAATGCTTAACCTAAAGAAGTGCATAAATTGATGCACTGTTCCTCAGCAAAACTTGCTTAAGATTTTAAACCACATGCTTGTTTATTTGTTTGTTGTCTTTCATCATACGTGCGGGTGCTACATCCTTCTATGCATCTTTTCAGGTGCACTTACCATGCTATCATTGATGAGGGCCTGGAGCACTCCAGCTGAGAAGTACCCAAATGAGGCAGAGTTGAGGGTGAATTCAGACATGCCCACTGACAACATGTAACCTGGCTGTTGAGACATGGTGAAAGGCTGGGCCTTGAAGGGAGGCTCTTTGTGAGTTTTGATACTGTAGAACTCCCCCTTTAAAAAAAGACAAGCACACAATCAGTTTCCCTTCTCTTAAATAATGCTACCTCAGCATGTGGGATAAAAGTTAATAGATGTTTTTTTTCAAAAATGTGAAAGAAAACCTGAGATGTTATAAAAACAGATGCATTAAATTACTTCTATGTGTACTTGCTTACCTTAAGACCCAGATTCAGACTTGAAGCATCAACAACAGGTAAGCCCGTAAGAGGGAGGTCAAGAGTAATGTCTTGATCCACATCAAAGGAAACTGATCAGGACAGAAATTATTTGTAGAGTGAATTATCTATTTATGCAGTAAAATCCCTTACTGTTATTTTACTTTTGGCTTAAAATCACTTTTGTTCAACATAATTAATATGAATGTGTATGTTTTGCTTTGTTATTAAGGTTTTTATGTAGCTGTAGCCTACTGCAATACCGTTCATGGCCTGTAGGTGGTACTCCAAGTTCGCTATGGATTCCTCTACATAAGGGCAGATCTAAGATGGTGAGGTAGAAACAACAACACAAATGGCCCACAGTTCTCATCACTAAAAATTTTTGTGTTTGTTTCCCCTGAACATTATCTAATGGCAGACCAAACATTCACTGATTTATGTGACAAAGAAAGAGAAAATACTCACCTTCTCCTCCATTTCACTTATGATGTGACCTTTGAAATGCTCCACAAAAGGCTGGAAGATGATACTACAATGACAAATGTAAAAGTAGGGCTTACATCTTAACATCAAAATTACCCCTTTTATTTTTCATTTCTCTCCTCCTCTGTTACTCTGTACCTTGCTCCGCCATAAAACTGTAGGTTCACATCTGCAATGTGTGCTTCACAGTTAACACTGGTGATGGACAGATGCCCATTAGAATCTTTCCCCAGCTCCACTACAGAGGACACATCAACACCAAATACAGCCATGTCAAATGTTCCCCCATCGTGTCTGAAAGTACACAAAAGAAAGGCAGTGCATGTAGATGTTGCTGAACATTCATTGAGACAACTTACACATCCAAAGCCACAGCAACCTTCTGCCATGTTTGTATGATTAATGTAAATACAGATAAATCCAGCAGTCTAACCTTATTGCCTTGTTAAAGTTATAACTTATTTTACATGCATAAAAAACAGAGCTCCTGATTTTAAATGTATCTTTGTTGTAAATAATAATATTTTTTTCTGTTTTTCTTATCAGTTGTTTCCATGCCTCTTTGATTACAGTACATTTAAATGATTATTTATCTTTGTGACACACTGACTTTCAAACAACTCAGTTAGTTGCCAAATAGCACATCTGGATTTAAAAAGTTGAAAGTTTCCAGCTAAAGAACAGACATAAACAGAAACTAAGTCACATTATTTAATTCTGTACATTTCAATTAAAATATGTGCTGCAACATGTCTGTGTAGTGCAGACTACATTACCCCTTAATTTTCATAGTTGGCCGTGAACTTTCATGTTCACATTTTCTGAATAAATGAAAGTGTATTTATGTATCTAAGCAAAGTAGCTTAATGTCTCTCAGGGAAAAAACGGGAAGTTATTAAAATAACTGGTTTCTTCCCATCGTGGTGTGCACAACTAATTTTCTGGTACTCAATTCAACTTCCTCTACCTTGAACCTTTCACCTTGTGTCATGGTGGAGACAACAAATCTGATAACTCCCTACAATGCCAAATTATCTATCTTATCTAGCTGACCTAATTTGATTCAGTATAGTGTGGCTAGCTCTCATTTTGATATACTTCAGTCAGAGTTAAAGTATTTGGTTTTTACTTAAAGACTGATATAAAGGTAAATTCAATTTAAAAATGGGGATAACATACTATTACAAAGGATATTTTACATTAGAATGCACATGGTAGGCTACCTTCAATCTTGGTCTGAACAGGGCTTTATGTTTATTTTTGCCATTTTATCAATACTAAAATGCAACTGTGACTAGCTATCACAATGCTCATTCATATTTTTAGACACTACAAATCATTTCCAGCTGTGTACAAAAAAGCCTAAAAAGCTGGCAGCTAGAACTGAGATATAGGTTGTTGTTATTAGAGAGAAACACATTTTTTCTTGATACCTTTGATGTTAGCTGGCAGAATATCAGAATATTGTAGAACACTGCAGCTGGTGGCAAGTTTAAACTTGTCTCTTTGTGAATCTTTGGTCCTTTCTAGTTCCTTTTCTAACTGAGCGCATGAACTGAGAACACCAAGGCTCTTTTGATCCAAAGTTACTTTTTACTTGATCTGATTTCACTTCCTCTTTAAGCATTCATGACCACTTCTCTTTCAACATTTTGAAGTAGTGTGTGCAGTTTATACTTTAAAATTACAAGAGTTATAAGTAGTCACTCATTTCATACATTCTTATGTCAGTTTCCTTACAAATCTTGAGAATACAACTTTGGGGTTACTGGCTTCATGTTCAAGGAGTTTATATAGAGCAGAGATTAGAGAAGACTCACATTAACCCATAGTGTGTCATCCACCCTCCGGTAAGTGCAACACTGAGGCCTAAGACGGATGTCTTGAATCCTGTGGCATTAGTATAGAACTGAACAGATGGCTCTGGAAAGTCGCACTTTGATATGGTGATGCTAATGCACATGAGAGGAGCAAAGAACAGGTGTAAATAAGTGCACAGATGTAAATAGATGTAATGAAATAAATCACAGATAAATCATGTATATTTTGCTGACAGTTTTTACACTTTATAACACAACAGCAGTAGAATTATTCAGCCCAGATTTCAAATCTGTGAAATTCAATCAAACACAACTTATAGTTTAGGAAAATCAAACTGTGTACAACTGTGTAAAAGGATATCTTGACCTATGGTATCAGCTTTGAACTAATTTGGAACCAAAAGGACACCTCTTTATTCAAGAATGTGACATGTGATCCTACCCTGTTAGAGTGTAGTCTACAGTACCAAAGATACTGATCCCAATTTTACCGCTGATATCAGGAAGGGTTACATCGTCCAACTTATCCTGAATCCACCCTGCACCAACATGCTTTCCTGGGACAAACACACATAATTTTTTTAGTTATTAATTAAACATGCCTCATCTAAGGATCATAAAAATATGATTTTGTAGGATTCTTTATGATAAGACTCATGAGGCATTCATTTTGTTCTATTATTAGCTGAGGAAACTAAATCATCTCCAATTTTCTTACCGTACTGTAGTCCTTTGTTGGTTAGAATAACTTGTACTGCAGGATTTTCTCCACAAGTGAAAGAGATGAACGAGAGCACTACTATCACATATGGAAGCATTTTCCTTGGTCCTCTGCGGTGTAAGTAAGAGCTCTACTGAAACATCAATTTGAAATTATAACTCATTACTAACAAGTAATCAATTTAATGATAAAGCATACCTGATTTATTGAAGAATGGATTTGCCACGTTGACGTCTGTTGCACATCTGAACTCACGCCTTCACTGTCTCTCTGTCGTTGAATTGACTGCAGCTTTTGCTTTTGCTTCCTGTATTACTGAGAAGTGAAACTATTGCCATCTGACTGTAGCTTTTGACGGACTTCTGTGTAGGCTTGGCTGAGAGTGTATTTGTGTGTCTTTGTGTGTGAGAAACAAACAGGAAGCTATTTTTTGGTGCTGTGACTGTAAGTTGGTCGAGCTTAAATGTGTGAAAAACCAACATTGTGTTCTGGGCAAGATAAATGTCATGGGAACTAAGAAAGAAGTATTTAAATACTTATGAGAAGTGATGTGAAAAACATAATTATTATTAGAATAAAGGCATGTTGTGCTTCATTAACTTGTACATGACTTTCACATTCTATAAGATTTGAAGTTAAAAAACAGTAAGATTAAATATTTCAGTGGTGTGAGATCTAGACATAAAATGCTTTGTCATTTTTTTCTGAATCCACAGGTGTAACGACACAGAGGGAGGATGCTCACTGGACTAATTTATGTCAACAGTACCAAATTTTCACAGTCTCACTACAAGCTGTTGTTGAGGCTTCTGCATCCTGGCAAACATAGCTGCTTTCCTCTTGATACACAACATTAAGTCCCTCAAGGAAAATTGTGATAAATTGGAACATAAATAAAATTGATTTGACTTAAGCACTGAAGCTTCAAACTACACTGTCTTTTTCGTATGCTCACATTTCAGTTTTGAAAGAGGGGCAGCTTGACTAACCTGTTTAGAGGAAATTTAACAGAACAGTGAGAGTGAAAGAGAAACTCAAACCAGCAAGGCTTCTCAGTCATACCTGGCTACATTTAAAAAAAAACATTGGGATCACCAGCCATAAAATATCTGATTTATTTATCTCTTAATTCAACAAATACTCTGTCTCACATACCATGATTAGTTCCATTAAATCACAATTAACAAGTTCTATAGGAGGAGAATATTATCAGACAGACATTTTTCATAAAACACAATTAGGACTCACTTGCTTGCACTTTGATTTCACTTCATCCAAATTGACACTTGAAACACCAAGAAAACAAACGAGCCAACAAGGACTACTATAGGCATTAGATGGAAAATAAAACACTAAGCGAAAAACAAACTGAAAAAATCCGTTTAAACAACTACACATAAGTTATCCATTGTTTATTACAATCCAAAGAGCATCATCTGATCTGATGGTTGCCTTGGTCTTATTTTTTTCTGAAGTGGGATTAATGATATATCTAGCAGCTCAAAAAAACAATAATAACATATTCACTTCATTGTTTTTCCACATATTTCATTCCCCAGACACAAACACATACACACAGTTAGACCCATGGTGAAGACTTTCACTGGATCCTAGACAACTTTGCATGAAGACTGAAATCTGGACAGACTTATTAATGCATTTCAGCATCCTCTTGAGGTCTTGTTTCTCTGTCCACTTCATAAAATATTTTCTGGAATGAGTAAACTACTTTACACTATGATTGTAGAGTTTATTATTGCACATTATCACGAAGGCAAAATAAAAAGATGTACATTTCACACAAATATTCCTCCTTATGAGCTTCTATGTCAAATGGTCAACATGATGTTTTGATAAGGTCTGCATCATGATAACCTGCAGGAGTGTGGCATTTTAGGAAATCGCCATCCAGTAAAGGTCATCTCTGAAGCACTCAGTCCTCGATATTGTACCTGAACGCCTCAATGAGCCCTTCGATGGAGTGAATGAAGCCAGATATGGCGCATATGCCTCCAATAACAAATATGGCGACGTCGAAGAACACATGGTGCCACAAGAGATTCCTCCACTGGAGCTTCAGGTGGAAGAGGCTTGGCAAGAGGAAGCATAGGCCAGCGCCAGTGAGGCTTCCAGTTAAACCCATAAGAAGGGCGAAATGGGGGACAAAGACAGCCATTAGCAAGGTGAAAACTACCAGGGCAATTCGAAGGCCCAGGCCCCATGATTTCAACTTCCCACCAGGGCCATAGCAGTCAGGAAAGAGGGCTCTCCCACCATCCTGGAACAAGGATTTTTCCAGAACCTCGACTGCAGCAAAAAAAGGGAGCGGGTAAGACAACAGCGCCTTGGCGACGAGAAAGATGTTCACCACAGCCCGGATGGTTGAAGGCAGGTTATCCGTGATGACCTCTTTGGTGGCGTCTGCCCAAGTCAAGTAGGCCACCAGGGCGAAGAGGCCCTTGAGGACGCAGGCTGCAATGTGACTCCAATCCATCATGCAGTGGAACTCGCTCGGCTTCTGCATGTTCCCCTCTAGGGAAGGGAGGAAGATCTGGGAGGTGTAACTGAACACGATGATGCCAATTGAAATGGGGAATTTCTTCACATCGATATAAAACTTGACCTTCTCCCAGGCCCAATCGCGCGCCCTTGAGAGGCAGTAAGCAATCACTAGGATGTTGATGACGAAGTGCGCCAGAGTGCAGAGCAAGCTGAACTTGGACACGGCCTTAAGGCTCTTCAGGAACGCGCAAGGCAGGAGCGCGATCGTAGCCACCACAGACCAAGCCTTCTGAGAGACCGGAAACCCCGGGAAACTGTTGTACATCAGGTTCCCGCTGACCACAACGTAGAGAATACAGGTCATGACCAGCTCGATAATCTGAGCCACGTTCACGACGTGTCCGCCCAGCGATGGGAAGCGGGGAGCGCAGCAGGCGTTGGCGATGTCCACGTAGGAGTCCCTCACGCGCACTTTGATGCCGTCCTCGTTGTCCTCGTACAGACACGCGATCAGGATTTTGCCGGTATAACAGCACACCACAGCCGCAAAGATAATGAGGAAGAGTCCGAGGTAGCCGCCGTGGAGGATGGCGTACGGCAGGCCGAGGACGAACATGCCCTGCGGACAGAGAAGCGCAGTTGAGTGGTAATGGACGAGGCCCACATCGGAGTGACAGGCCAACCGAGTCCAGGCATGCAATGACTGGCACATACAGCTCGCATCTTACATAATAACAGTAAAATTGATATTTATCTATTTAAATTTTGCACATTAAATTAACAGTCCTACGCAAAAGCGTCTGATTTATTACAGATTTAGCTTATTCCTAATGTGTGCGTAATCAGAATAAATAGAAAGTATTTTTATACTCGCTTCGCACTGAACAAAATCAGGCCTTTCGTCCGCACAGACTATAGGTTGAAATTCTGAGCAAATTGATTAAAGAATTTAAAAAAATTGGACTCACTGGTTGCAATTTTAATTTGATTGAGACGCTGATAAGCACGTGTATGTCATTCAGCCTCATGGGTATCAAAATCGAACAGGCCCTGCCTGCAGCTCAGCTGATAAAAAGATTTGAATAAATAAATTCTAAAACCCACTGACTTTAGTTAACTCACGCACACACAAATCATGGATTAAACGTTAAAATGAAGCATGCTTTTATTTCCGAAAACATTTGGCATTTTACTAAAAGCTTAATAAACTAATGATTTTAATCGGCAATAACGCACACATTGCTAGGCCTGTAGGTATTTATATTTTGTATGATGTATAGCATAATTACGCGCTTATTCTTCTTGCACATGCCTTTAATCTTAAAATATGAAAATCCTCAAGGTGACTTTTTGTCCAATTGCAGGCCCGTCTCACGCAGCACATGATGATATTTTAGCATTCACACATGCAGCAATCCACAGTGTAGCTTACCTGAATGGCATTGGTGACGTTCCAGCCTGCTTCCCATGTCGTGATTTTGGGCTTGTCCTCGTCGAGCGAGCCTCCTGTCTTCAGGGATGAGGGCCTCCGACCGGTGCCGTCTCTCTGGTAGTGACTATCTCCCTCCAGCTCCCCCTCTCCTTCCATGTGTCCCCCTTCCTCCTCTCCCTGAAGGACATCCATTTGCATCCCTTGTCTGTAGTCATAATCCAAGTCGTCGCACTCGGCGAAACCCAAGCCCTCCTCGTCCGTTGCGGCCTGGAAGCCCAGACGGGCGAACACCCCGCTGACCTTGGCCTGAGATTTGTTGGACACCGTGTGGGCCGCATTGGTCAGCTTGTTGGTGAGCTTGTGTCGTATTAGGTGAGCCATCTTTATCCGAATAAAATACGTTCTTCAACTGGAAATTATTTTAACGAGCAGAGAGCAAAAAGGGGAGTGCATGCAGTACTTTTTAATTTTTTGTATTTGAAATCTACTGTAACGTCATGCCTGATGCCACTTCGATGTCGTCGCGAAGTAAGCTAACCAACCTTTTAACGGCAGCCTAACCGTTTCTCCCAAACCGTTAAAAATCCTCAGCCGCTTTTCTTGAATTGCTCATCCATATTACTCCCTCAAAAACAGTCCTTGGCTTCTGCCTCAACGAAGAAACGCCCCAAAAACAGCACCAAAAACGAAAATATGTCCTCATTTGTCATGTAAATCACGATTTTGCAATGTTTTCCAAACAGTTTTTTTTTCCAGTTGAAGGTTCTGTTAGTGAGAGCGCGAGCGCTGGAATCTCTGACTGCATCACCCAAGGAGAGAGGAGAAAGAGAGGAACGCGCACGTGTCCGCATGGAGTGCCAATGTAATGGCTCGTGCACAAGAGAACTGTCACGGATGGGAGAGAGAGAGAGAGAGAGAGAGAGAGAGAGAGAGAGAGAGAGAGAGAGAGAGAGAGAGACTTTAAACCAGACGATTTAATTTGACCAGCACAGTAGCCTAAACACGGGGATGAAACGGTCAGGTCATGCAGGCTACAGGTAGCAGTGGCCTCCTGACTTTATGCATGAATGAACAGATCAAACATTTCACCTGCTCTCGCGCTGCATTCTGACAACAGGCGATGCCAACAACAGCAGGCGTCATGCATGTATGCAAAATAAATATTGGCAAGGCTCTCTGCATCACTCTATCAAAACAACATATTTTTAATTCCAAGTTTAATCTCCGCTTATATCTGCTGTGTGCTCTGCATTATAAGCGCAAATAGGCCTTTAATTAAAGCCATAGCCTACACGTATTAAGTAACGTATTATTAAGTAGCCATACAGATCACTGGTGCAAGACTGATCTCTGTTTTTTGTTATATAATGTCCAATTGTTCATTTGATCCTATCAACTGTAAATTACTGTAACATGTGAAAGCGATCTTAAATGAAGCAAGCGCACCGCAGCATCCTATTCTGAGACTGCGTACAAACACAGCAGATAGTCGCATACACATCCTATGGGCAATTTCTGTACTATCGACGGGTATTTTAATTTTAGCGGTGATAAAATATTTTTTCCAAATATTGTACAGACTTACGTTTTCGCCAAAAAGAAATTTTAATGTATTTTTAAACTATGTTTTTTTATGTTGTTTTTTTTCTATTCTCGTTTTCTACGAACAAAATCGAGGCCTGCGTGTCAAAATTATTATACAAGCTTTTTATGTAATACTACATAAATCTCCGCACATTACTACTGAAAAATCTAATCTAATGGAACTGTTTAGCCAGGTCTAGTGTATGAATTTCTCATGGATGCATACGTCTACAGATTTTAAATTTCCAGCTCATTTAACCGCTTGATTCCAGATGAGCATGTCCAGCAGGCTGTGAAGGAATGCAACTCGTTGTTGATATGATGAACATCCTACAGCTGGCCTGCTGCAGAGCACCGACAAGCACCACGGACAGCTCCTTCAACACAGATAGAAAAAAGAAACGGGTGAGACTCCGCTTTTTTCTTTAAGGCAGAATTAAAGAAAAAAAAAGTCCGCCCATTTTATACTTAATGCGCATCGTCTAATAGCGAGGCTATGTTATTTCTTTTATTTCAGTGAATTTTATTCCCGATTTTATTTGGATCGGCACGGAGGGAAAAATACAAGGGGCGAGTTTCTTCTCCACCTCAGCACTAATCCTCTGGAATACGAAGCACCTCGTCTCTTCCCCCATAATCTGCTATGACACGGCTGTCATCAAATTTTTGCAGCTTGCTTGCAGAAATGTAGCCAACTGTGGCAGGGAGGTTGAAAAATCTACGCATTCTTCTCGTGGTTGAGATATATGAACTTTAAAAAACATTCGATATTTCCGTTAATTAACGATATAAGCAAACAATTTTAGTTTTTTTCAAGACTAATTTATTATCATCGTACAATCAGAATACATTGTCAAGAAATGCAATGCAACATATCACGAGCAGCACTGAAAGACAAAAGCGTAACATGGAAGAGAGGTCTAAATTTAGAAAGTAGCCAGAGGACAGAGAAAGCTCCGCATATTTTCATGCTTGGCTTGGGCTGTTTTGCCAGCTGCTATTTGCGTTCAGGCCAATGTAATGTTTGTTAGTGAGAGTGTGTCATCTAAGTCTGGGGGAATGCTCGAATGTGTGTGTGTGTGTGTGTGTGTGTGTGTGTGTGTGTGTGTGTGTGTTAGGGCAATGATGAAATGGGAGAATCCTTAAGGCAACTCTTCCTCCCCCATCACATGCACAGTCCCCGGGCTAACGCTGGGACAGAGGATCGGCTACAAATGTCACACGCGCGCGCGCACACAAAAACGCAAGCACGCAAAATTCATGCTGCCTCACCTTTAATCTGCAAAAATAGAACAAAATGCCGCCACAATTATCTAAAATGTTATTGCCAGAAATGTAGATTAAAATGTAGCAGAAATACTAAACAGTTTTGCACAGAAATAACGAGGTACTGAAAAAATGAACCAAGTCTCAACAAATTCTCTCCGACACGATTGATGTATTTCTAAGCCACTTCCTCATGACAAAATGGATTTTTTGTCTGCCTTTTTTTCTTTGAAAAGGCTGTAAGATTGGTTGCTGGGGCGACCAATTTAGGTTCTAAGGCTACAAAGAGAGGGATTAATTCAGGCTCCATGTGTGTGTTTAAGTGAGAGACTGCAAGATAGAGGCACTCAGAGAGGGGAGTGTATTCTCGCATGCGTGTGTGTGTATGGAGGCCTGAGATATAGAGGGGCTTATAGCCTAGTCTAACAGCCGTGCAGTGCTGACTGGAAGCAATAATCTCTGATAGTTGCCATGGCCACAGTAATTGGACAGGGCGTGTGCATGTGTGTGTTGAGATTTTAGAAAAAGGAAATTTTCGCAGCCAGCACGTTTTTGTTTTTTGTTTTTTGTTTGTCCGAAAGCCTCGATTGCCTGAGTGGAAGAAGGATTAAAAAACATTTAAGCCAATGACTGTAGTGAATGACAAAAGAAAAGGCAAACAAAAGGCAAAAAAAAAAAATTAGAGCAGTCAGGTAGCGCTTGTTTCGACTAAGGCTGCACAGTTGTGAGAATTATTATTATGATGATGATGATGATGATGATGATGGGGGGGGGGGGGGGTGCATCCACATCCGGAGAATGCTGCTTGTTTGGGGGTGACAATGATGTTTTTTTAAGCGATAAACCT
>JAPZDV010000002.1:12016072-12063526 GCA_029814665.1 Acanthurus lineatus | reverse complement strand
CACACACACCCACACACCCACACACACACACACACACACACACACACACACACACACACACACACACACACACACACAAAACAATGATAGGTGATGTTTGTGCCCACTTTCATCCCTGTTTATACCTGCATTCACATCCGTTTTACTCTGAGTCGTGTGCACTGTCAAATGCCAGCAATGTACAAGTCAAATTTACTGCTAGGACAAATAAAATTCATCATTACATGGGGTTTGAGAATCAGTTTTTAACAAGCCTGAACAACTCGTGGGATCGTAGGATGCAGATCATGTTTATTTTTAAACAGGCCCGTGCTGTATTTGACCCTGTGTGTGCCATAGTGTTGGGTAGTGTCCAATTAGGAGTATTTATCTGTGTTGCAGGTCAGCAGGAACACCAGGTAGGGCTGAACTCGTGTCACACTTTCCTGTTTTGGAGAGGAGAGAAAAATAAGGAGTTAGAGTTGGAGGTGTGACGGATGCACAGTGAGGTTATTTTAATGGTGGGACAACCTTATTTTATGTTATTTCTCCTGCATGAGCCTGACACAGAGTCTAAATAATTCTGGAAATAAGGACATGATCCTCTTCTCTCTCTACAGAGGTGAAAAGCAGGTTAGAGAGAGGATGTGCAGAACTTCACACTACTGAGAATTTGTCCTTCATGTAACAAGCTGTGGCATTATGCAATTAAGGATGTTTACTAATTAAAATTACTGTTTGTCACACAGCCCATGAATTCAGTGCTGTCCAATGTCAGGGCTAATATCAGCAATACGATTCCAGTGTGTTGGATTTAGTGGCATGTAGTGGTGAATTTGCTCAATTTGCTGTCAAACTGAATTGAATTGAGTTGAAACTTATAAAAAAAAACAAAAGGCCCTCATCAGAGCCAGTGTTTGGTTTGTGTGTTCCTAGGCTACTGTAGAAACATGGTGGTGCAACATGGTGGAAGAGGATCCACTTCCTCTGTAGATATAAAACACTCATTCTAAAGTGATGAAAACACAATGATTCTTCCTCTAAGGTTCATTACACACTGATGAAAATATACTTATGAACATTATATTCCGTTTCTGCTATATTCTACAAATAGATCATCCTAAATCTTACACATTGGACATTTTAGTGCTTGCAACATATAGTAATTATTTTTAACTTGTGTGCTCATTATATCAATCATATGAAGAACAACAAAGTTTCATAATCATTCAGTTAATTCTGATCGTTTTAAAACCCTGCATTCCCCTCAGAGTTTGACTCTTGAGATGGAGCTTGAATGAACTCAAGTGTCTCAGTTTTTTCACATCCAGTTTTCTTCAACAGAAATGTTGGCAGCAGTACAACTGGAGGAAGTCTCAGTGAGAGGCCTACGGCTCAACGTCAACATTATAAACTGAATGACCTAAATAGAAATGATTTTCCTCATTAAAAAAAATCATCTTTTGAGTATAAAACATCTTCCTCTATTGTCTTCAAATGTTGTCTTGAAACGTGACTGTAAAAGGTTTGTAGAAGTTGTCAGCTTGCATTCATATCACCAACATAGATTTTAATAGTAAGAATGGAAAAAAAGAACCAAAATATTCATACAAAAAAATGTTGAATCATCTCTGCAGCATGTTATAATTTTTTCATTTTTGTTTCATACAGTGTGTGTTCCACTGCTATTGAGGCTTGAGGAAGGAAACAAAAGCTGTTCATTTAACAAATGATGCTTTGACTAAACTGCAAAGGCAGTTTGAGGAGCTTCACTGAAGGTTTAAGTATCTCTGTGAAAACCTGTCACTTTTTGAATCCTTTGTATGTGACTTAAATCCAGCACTTCCCAGCACCACTTTTTTTTGAGGCAGCAGGAGGGAAAGCAGGTGTTTTGTACTGAAAAGGCTGATATAGGCTGGTTGAATGTGCTAGGATCATTAATGTAATCTGGCCAATGAGTAGTGCAGATGAATACACGTACTACTTATTTCTGTACCTTTAAGGGAAATTATTTACATTTAGGGTTAGGGTTAGTGAGGAATTACCCCTAACCTTGTTGTTTTCCAAATGGGGACACACCTTTTGTCCCCACTTGCACCAGCTGTCCCAAATTAACTCATCTTGAGAATGAACTGTATCCTAAAAATAGCCGAACTTCCCCCACTGCCCCACCCCACCGTTCATGCATTAAATCAAAGACATCACTCTGTCATGGTAGGCCACCTCAGAGCTGAATAACTGAGATAATTGCTTTTCTGAGTCTTCGTGTGACCTTAGTGGCAATGCTTCAGTATCCGAGGACAGGCGTGTGTTGCCTGGGAGGTAATGAAAGGTCTGTTAAGTTGAAAGTGAAGTGCTTCTGTTCCAAACTGAATTGTATTTGTTTTAACCTCAAATTAAACTGGAGTGCTGTTTGATTTTACAATCCATTAAACAGAATAAGAGGTTTATTTTTAGAAGCAAAAGTACAGTGTTTTTATGAGACATACGGTTGTGTGTTTTCCATTGTAAGTATATCACTATGCAGCAAAACATCTTAAGAACACAACACTGCCTCTTTTGTATCAGATAAGAATTTGCACACATGTCTGTTGGTTCAAAGCTTAATTTTTGTTTTATTTAATCACTTTTGGGGTTTAGAGAGATTGTGCAATAAGATGAAATTTCAGGTGTTAAAAAACTCAAAGTAAAATAATATGATTGATAAGTTTCTGGCCTGCAGCAGAGGGGGATGAGTTATACAGCTTTGTTACATGCATGTTCAGTTTAACTCTGAGTGTCTATGTGGAAAGTTTGAAGATAAAAACTTCAGTAGTATTTCTCTTCTGGGTTATTGAAAATAGCAAGTCAGCATGGTCTGAGAAAACAAACAAGATCGGCATTTGTGTAGTCATCATTTACCTCGGTCTCAGGGGCTCACCCAAGGAGGTCCATGTGGACATGCAGCCAGCACAAAGGGAAGGTGCTTCCTCCTACAGCATAGTGGCAAAGTGGAGGAGAAAGACAACTGAACAAAGACCAATATTGTTTGTGTTCTCAGACAGTGCTGGCAAGTTTCAACTACCCGAGACAGAAGTTTTACCACATTATGTTTCCTTGTTGTGCTTTTCACTGGTTTTCAGATTTGAGCCTTTTGGATGAGGGCATCTGCTGGGTTAACAGCTTAAAATCATCTTCAGTTCTTTTACAGGTTTAATCATGTTTGATTTACCCACTAAGACAGTTTTCTTTTAACTTGCCCAACAATTTTAAGCATCAGCTGCTAAAAACAAAGTCTTCTTTCACAATGAATAGTCAACGAGCTAAGCTGTCATGTTTCCAAACTCTGTCATTATGCATGTAGGTCTTTCACTGTGCTGACTGGCCTTGCAAAAGGTCCTTACAGGTACAAACCTGGTGACTGTGGTGCATAATTATATTTTCCAAAGTAGTCGGGAGTGTTTTATAATCAGGCATAAAATGGATTGCATTTATTTCTTAAAAGGATGTTCACCATCTCAGCCTCAAGGAGCCTCATTCCCATATGTGGTCTCTTTCTTGGAGCCGCTTCCAATTACACTGTGTTTTTGAGGATGTGCAGTGTATACATCTTACTGATATGATTTGGGCAGCTGAAGACACAGATATGTCCCCATGCCCTTTAAATGGACACACTGTTTGTATGCTTTCCCATTTCCTCTTGTCGGCTCCCAAAGGGCCCAAATGTCTGCACACTGCAGTGAAGGAAATGAGGGAGAAAAAGCCTCTGAGCTTACACAACTTTTTTTGATTGAACCACGATATGGACATCAAATGCCTCTATTCTGGATAATAATGAACATTCACCACGAGAAACCTTATTCTTTAAATATAAACTGTTTCACGGGGAGTCTGGCATAGTGTAATCAAGCTCAACAAGGGAGCAGAAGTAGCTGTAATCAGATGTAAATGACCTCTTTCTCCTCCTCCTCCTCCTCCTCTTCCCCTCCTCCTCCCTCCCCATTCAGAGAGCAACAGGTCTAAACCCCGTCTGTGTATGACTGTACAAAGCTTGTGGTTGTTGATGTCCAGGACCTGAAACTTTGACTCTGAATTTCATTTCACACATAGTCACCAAAAATTTTTTTATAACCTGGAGGGATGATATTTCGGACAGCAGTAGAGCATGCCAAGAAGCACCCTGGTGTAAGTAATCTTGATTACTTTCCTTCTGGCCTCTTTTTGGCACTTTAACATCAGTCACAGTAGCCTTTTGTTATATCCAAATAAGTTTTGATGTGTAACTTAAGTTTGAGTGAGAACTGAGATGAACAATAAAATTCTTTGCATGGTTAATTTTTCTAAAATTTTAAGGCAAATATCTACTTGAAGCAAATTTTCACTTCATAACTTCATAAAATTCAGGTTGAAATTGAAGTTTTTCTGTGTTTTTTTTTTTTAGCAGACTGCTGACCTAATTGTGATTTATTTTCATCTTTTATGACATAATTATTTTATGCATCACAGAATAATAAATTTTGGTATATCTCAAAGAAAATTTGAACCATGAGTTTTGGCCAAATATACTGTTAAGAAAGTTAGATTCAAGTTTTAGCATAAAACAATAAATTAAAATATCAGACCAAGCTAAGGATTCACTGCTGTGTTTGTAGAGTGTTGGTAAATTAATGGGTCAAAAGATCAGAGATCTAATTTTGTCTCATCTAATCTTAATCTAATTCAGAGGGTTAAGTTGCTCCAGTGGCTCATTTAAAATCAAGCTGACAGAGATTTAAAAGCAAACCCATGACCTTCTTCAAACCTCCTAAATCTAAACTGACAAAATCTAAGCATTTAAGCAATAAGTAGTTGGAATAAAAATAAATATAAAACCAGGAGTTGCTCCTACAGGCGACAAGATTATTTCTGTGCTTTAAACTAGCTCTGCTGTCAGAGAACGAAGTGACAGAGTTTTAACTTCTTGTCTTTAGCCTCCCAGGAGATAGAGCGAGAGAGAGAGAAGCTGCAGGGAGGAAATCCCTATGAGACTCTACCAGAGCTCCTTGATATGGTCGATCATCATGACAGACAGACAGGCTGAGAGACAGACAGTGTGTGTATGTGTGTGTGTGTGTGTATGTGTGTGTATGTGTGTGCTCCCTGCAGGGAGCAAATCCCTGTGAGCCTCTTCAAGCTGCCTTGATCAATTTCCAACAGACAGACAGATATATATAGAGAGAGATAGACAGGCTGTTAGAGAGAGTCAAAAAGTTTAAGAGTCTCAGAGACAGACAGATATTTAGCCACACAAATGGACAGGCAGTCAGTCAGACAGAGAGACAGGCAGAGAGTAAGAAAGTCTGTTATTAATATAATAATTTCTTAAAATTATAAACTTTAAAAATGAAATAAATGCAACAAGAAAAATAGTTTATTCAATCCCCGATAGCTAACCAATTGCTCACCACCATGCATCTTGAAAACAACAAAGACAACTGTATATTTGACCATCTTACAACATACATACAACATAGTAATCAGATCTTTTACTTTGATTACTCAAATGAAAAAATACTTTGTCACTAAGTTCTTCAATCAAAGTTAAGTAAAAGTACAAAAAGTGCCAGTTATGCAGCAGACTGGCTTCTGTGGGTGAAGCCAATTGTAAGTGTATCTTATTAACAGCCTCATTGTTCGCTTTGTGTGTAACATTTTACACTACAAAATAACAATCACTGTCCAAAAATGCAATGGAGCAAAGAGCACAGTATGCCCATTCTGGAATGTAGGGGAGTAGAAGGAGAAAGTGCCATAAAGAGCAAATATTGAAGTCATGTACTACAGCTAACTCGGTAAAATGTACATGGCTATTTCTTACTACTGTGATTTTCTCATTTGTTTGTTTGTTTTAATGTAGCTTTAACACATAGATGGAGTCACTGGAGTCATCAGGTTCACTGGGATGACGTAGGGTGACGGAGCAAAAGCAGGCCAGTAGATAATCCTTGGAGCTCGTTGATCAGCTGCTAAGACCAGAACTGTTACAGTAACTGTAACCTGTCACAGATTATAAAGTATGCGTGTAGTCTTGCAGCAGGTTACAGGATATTACAGCTACTTCATGAAGATGTTGCGGAGCGTAATTGCAAATCACATAAAAGGAATCTGGAGGTAGTTTTTCTTGGTTTAATTGTTGGTGGTTGACATGTGATTGAAGACAGTTTCTTACAGTGAGATAAGTGGGTTAACATGTTGCATCTGCCCTATTTTTACTTGCACGAATGTACTTTTAAATGTGCATATTCACTTACACAAAATGATTAATTACAATTTGTTAAATGATAAGATACAGTTAGGAAGAATTGGACCAAGGGTATTGTGAAAATTAATTAGCACTGCACTGTACTCTCAAAGGTACAGACTATTTTGTTTTATTGCTTTCAGGGAAGAAACAAAGTCTCAGAAGTGATAGATCAACATTAAATCTCTCATAGGAGATACAGCACAGTAATTAATCTAACACAACATTCAGTATAAAGAAGTACTGTCAGTGTTGGGGTTTTAGCTTTACGGAATAAATGTGGATGGCCTATTTTCTTTGCATCTCCAAAACCATGGAGGAGTGACCATCCACCCTAAATACCTATTTGTATGTGTGAAAGAATAGCAGGTGTGCTCATATGCCACCCTAGTATAAGTTGAAGCCCAACCTGAGCCACCATAGTCAGAAAAGTCTGGACACACCCCTGATTACAAGATCTGGGGATATTTTTCACCACTGAATAAGAAAGAATTTGAATACTGACTATGTTTAGAATTTGTCATGGACAGACACTGGAAAAAGTAAATGTTAATGGTCTGTTTGATTAATGATAAATAAAGTAAGATTTAGAAACTCAACCTTTGGATCACCTCTCCCTGTCCACAGCTCATTCCCCAGTTCTTCTTCATTTGTTTGGGAATGGGCGGGGCCTGTATGTATCTGATCCGGTTGGCCAGAGGACCCCATGTCACGTAAGAACCTTCACATCTCTATCAACATTGAAGACTGAGCATCAGTTAATAGGCCACATTTTCCATTATTTTTCCATCAAAAACATCACCTTGCAGATGGAATGTGCTAATTAGCTCGTTGACAGGTGTTTTTCCTTAAATTATACATCTGTTTGGGTCTATTTTCACATTATGAAGAACAATTACACTGCAGAATCAATGGCCACCTACAGGATGCTCTCAGGGTGTAGTTCACTGCCTTTAGCATCATCATTATTATGTTTGAACAAGGACAAATTGATTTTGGACTAATTAAACTTCCTTCCTCTTTTAATTACATCCTGAAATGCCAAATTTGCTAACATTTTAACAAGACATGTGAAGGGCAGATGAATAGGCTTAATTTTTAAACTCTTGTTAAGCAGTCTGTTTAGTGCCTGTTACTGACAACAGGGATCCTGCTTGCTTTCATTTTCTCTTCAAACCCCCTCTTGCATGGACTTCCTCTCTTCCTGCTGTGGCGGAAACTGGAAATTTACTCCTTAAAGATGATCCAATAACAGCACACACAGCAAAGTCCTTTTAACTAGAGCTCACATGGTGGTGCACTGTTTGTCTCTTTGCAGGTTTTACTATGCAGCAGTGATCATTTACATGCTTTATAAAAGTTTTAGGAACAGTGCCTTAGTGATGGCACAGCAGGTTTAAAAGCACGTACTGTGTGCTGAGTTTGAATCTCCACTTTTGTTTACCTTTTTATCTGATCTTTCTATTTTGTTTATACCTGTCAAAGCAGGGATGAAATAAAGCAGCTCTCAGGGGTGTCAGATCACTTGTTAATGCATATTTGCTCAGTTTCCCACAAAACCTAATTTATCTCTGTTAATGTCTGTTTGTGAACTCAGATGGAACAAGACATCGAACCCGGAGCCTTGGAATAAACTTGACCCCACATACCAGTACAAGGTAACACAGCACAGCACACATATATAACATCTAATCAAAGTTCTATGACACTGATTTAAATTTCATGGCTTATTCCCTCAGTTTGTGGCCATCGGCACAGACTATAAAAACCTGAAGAAAGAGGGACCCGACTTCTGAATCTCTCGCCAGCCTCCTCACCCAAAGCGGAGAGGAAGAATAACAGTAGATCCTGATCTAGGGTCAATTTCATCCCCAAACCCCCTTTGGTGTCCTCACTGCAGGTGGAAAGTGAAATGGATCATCAATAATCTCTGTGCCTGTGTGATGTTTGCAAAGCAGCTGGTAATCTGGTAACCAGGATTGTCATTGACTCTGTAATGACAATTACTCTGTTCCTGGTCTTTTTTTTGTTTAAATTCATAAACTGAGGTCTATGATACAAGATTCGATGACAGTATTCTTGCTATTTGTTAAAACACCAGACTAGTGGTATTGCATTTTTAAGCAAAGTAAAAAAAAATAAGGGATACGCTCTACATACAATTCTGTCTTATGCTACCATGCTGCTGAGTTTAAAATATATGACAGTGGCTTGTTTTAAATGTTTCAGGCTTCTTTTTTCACTTTTCTGTGATATAAAAATCAAATACCAGACTCTCAAAACCTGCTGTGGAGTCTGTTAATTTTTATTTACATACTGCATAAAAATAAATGGGTAAGAACAGCAGCCTGGAACAGGAGGAACAACACACGCGACAACCTAAAAATGTTTTGCAAGCATTCAAAAATGGTCTTTATAAACATACACATTACAACACCTGATATA
Organism: Acanthurus lineatus; assembly: GCA_029814665.1. Lineage (NCBI taxonomy): Eukaryota > Metazoa > Chordata > Actinopteri > Acanthuriformes > Acanthuridae > Acanthurus > Acanthurus lineatus. The sequence continues at coordinate 12,054,843 of JAPZDV010000002.1, read as the reverse complement.
CCTGAAGTGAAATTGACAAAATATTCTTTTCTGTATGACTCTTTTACTGCATATTAATGGTTTAATTAATGTGATTTGACTGCATGTGTTTCTTGGTAACTGGCACATGATTGCAGGTTTAGCGGCCACTAAATTCAGCAATCACTGTGTACATTTTAAAAAAAGCAGAGTTGCTTATAAATTGTCTTGTTTCTTTCAGTAAATAAACTGTCTGATTCATGTTTGCTTTCAAGCCTGTTTGTTGTCAATCTGCACCGTCACACACACTTGCAGATTGACAGATTTTCCTCAAACACCTGACTAGAACTGAGTCAGATACAGATCTTTTTCCACATCAGAACATAAAAATAAACAATCAGTAGCTCTTATGGAACAGATTCATGTGTTGGCAGTGCAGCTGTCACTTTGAAGCCCGTTTGGTGCTTCTATGACCACATTAAGTGTGTGTGTGTATGTATGCACCAGAGTGTGTGTGACAGCAGCCCTGCATCTTTGATCAGTCAGCAGTGGCAGGATGCTGAGCAGTCCCCCAGCATGGTGTTGATGTGTGACAGCAAAGCACAGTGTGTACAAGAGAAGACACACACCCACACACACACACCAGTCCACAGCCAGGTACCAATCTCTCTCCATACTGCAGACACAAGCATATACACACAGTATTCTGTTTATGGGATTAAAATGCGGAAAGGCGAATCAGGCGAAAACAGTTTCTCTCACTGACTCTGAACATATAAATCCAGATTTGTTGTTAAAGAGACACAAGCAGGATAATTTAAAATATGAAAAAAATCAAATAACTCTATCTCAGAGACAAACTCTGTTTTCTTGACAGACTTTGGCCTCATACCCATCTATATCCTCCAATATTGCCTAGTTTTTTTAAAGATGATACATTAAACAAAGTGCTGCATCAACACAACCATGAATATAATGAGGGAGGAGGGATGTTAAAGCATGTGTGCTAAAACACTCAAACAATGCATGTGGTTCATCCAATGAAATTGTGATGATTTAAACTCAAGGTAAGATGGTGTGAGAGTACAAAAACACCAGTTGCACTTTAATTTTTTACCTTAAGTGACAAAATGAAAATGCAAAGAAATGGAAATGATATTAAAGGCACTTTATTATTCCAGTCAAATTATTATATGTGTATCAATAGTACAACAACAGTATCTAATTTGAAAAATATCACAGACAACGTCAGTACTGGTTTTTGTTGACATCCCTAAGTGACAAACAGTATTTAACCCTCACTTTTTTTCCTCTTTATTAAATTTCCCAGTGGCACCTTTGACACCTTTGAATGAAAAATGAAAAAAAACCCAACCCTTGAATTCTTCCTGACTTTGTTCATTGAAGGTGTGACTTGTGTTTCATCCTCTTAAGAAACCTCAGACCCCTCTCTTGGCTCTCTGCTCTCTGAGCTCATATTCATCTTATTTCCTCCCCATGATACAACAAAAAGAGCGAACGATGAGAGAAGAAAGAACAATGAACATAAAAAAAATCATCCGTCTTTTAAGCACCACAGGGATTGTTGTGGCAATGAGGAGAAGGCTGGAGACCTAGAATGATGGAACATGAGGGATCAAATGATTTCCCTGAAGGATATGCAAAAGCCTAAAAGTCACGCACACAAACACACACACACTCATACACACACACACACACTGTGTCAAAGGAGTTGTCAGGTCATGAGAAACAGCCATGGAGATAAAATGAATGAGTCTTTATTTATGTTGTGATGCTGCCTGTGTGTGTCGTTGTGCTTGTGTGCGTTTTCTGACGACAGAGCTGAGAGCTTCTGCAACCTTTGACCTGTGATACAGCTGGACAGTCGCTGCAGAGGGGACACATTCCTCTGACAGAAGCTGAAGCAATAACCTTCAACCGGAAAATTGGAAGAGACAGAAAAGCAGAGCAGGACACAAAGACGTCTGACATAAAACAAAAGTCCTTTCAGTTCTTCAATTAAATAAATATTAAGCGCTCCAATAGGCAGCAGCAAAAGCAACAGTGGCAAGGCTTCAAATTAAAGAGCTCGTCAAGTGCTGCTTTATAGAGGACTTCAAAGATAAACACTCTAAAATAACAACACAGTTTATAAATTCATCATACAGGAAAAGAAAGAGGGATCCAGCTCCCTTTTTATGTGGGAATGACCTATAAAATCTGACTGCAGGAATTTGAGAAAAAATGAAACAGAAAGATTTAAGAATAAATAGAAGTGCAAGCTCTGAAGGTTTTGGGGGATAGTAAAGGACTTTTGTTACATAGTCCTCCCGTCTTCTCATTATGTAATGTAGGGTTGCAAGGTGACATACCCTACACTAACCTAACCCTAAAACTATATTAAAGGCAATAGGAACTCCTGCAAGGAAGTAAATTTTAAGTCATGAAGCAATTCATTCACATATAAAACAATACAAGCTGTGCAAGGAGGATAAGAAGTTTACATATAGACAAATCAGAGGCTCATTAAAAACATATCAAACTATTATGTCCAATGTTTATTTCAGGGTGTGAAGCTCTTGCTCCAACTATCTTCCCATCAGATCTCTGTCATGGTTCAAATATCTAGCTTTTCTTTTACTAATTCTTAAGTTTACAGTAAGAGGAAATTCCAGTCGCTTAATATGGATCAGTGTTTACTCTGTGCTGTCTCCTCCCTCCTTTTCACTGTAAACATAAATCATCTGCTTCTCTAACAACTGCATGTGTGTGTTACAAAGCAGGATTTGTTCATAAGATCGATGGCCAAAGCAAATGACAAGAGAGAAAGTTTAAAGAGCTTATAAACATTCAGAATCAGTTTTTATTGCGATGAAGATTTATCTACTTTATATACACTGTACACTCTCCTGACAAATGCCTTATTGGCATAGACAGTGACATAAGTGTGTCAAACAAAATGCTAGAAAAAATGTTTGCCCTGGTAAACTTTTCTCCTTTTGTGGTTTGTCTTTTTAAGAGTGTAAGCTAAGTGTCTGTTTAATTACCGGCAAGGGTGCTGTGACTTTCCCAGGGCTTGGGACAAAGCCTGACGTTGATAAAGCCTCTAGAAAGACAGGGAATTAAATACCCAAAAACTCAAGGTCCTTCTCAGCTTTGGGCAGCCAACAACCTGCATGTGCAGCAGCTGTTGATGTATTAACTGCAAGACGACTGTGACTGTGTTACAGGTTTTAGCCACCCCCCTGCAAACATAATTATGCACAGCACGATAACACGTTGTCAAAATGTTCTAAATTTGTCGCTTATGAACCTGCTAATGAGATAATTTTGAGAAAATGTCATGTCAGTACCATGGTTTAACAAACTCCTCTCTATAAAAAAATGAAAAACTTTAAGTCTCCCCATTTTTTTGTGTTTATAAGCAGAACTTTTAACAAATGATAATAAACACAATAGATTAGGTAGATTGTGCAGTTATAAACAGATAAAAGAACATTGTAAATAATTGATTTATGTACAGTATTTGTAAGCAATGATAACCTCTCTTATAAGAAACATTTTAGACACAATTGAATTGTATTATCATACATGATCAGTTCTTGCAGCTGTTTTTGTTTATGATAACTCACAGAAGAGTTATAGTTGCAGTCAATTAATTAACACTTATATCTGTTTATAGCTACATTACAGTCTGTTAAAAAGACCTTAAATGCAACTTATGTCATTTCTGCTGCTTGATGTCTAATTCAAAACAATAACAAAAGACGTTGTCTGATTGATTGTTTGATTGATGTTGTGCAACTTGTGAAGCAATGTGGGACCATCGAAGTCTTCATTGTTAAAGAGCCACATTACAATTGATAATCTATCGGTCTGACTCAGATGTTCTGAGTGTTCACTAACAAAGTAATTTATTTAAGTTTTATATAGTTATGTTAAGTCACTTTCGTATTGGTGTTGCACTGGAAGTTAGCAACAGGTGACAAAAAGAAAGGCACCATTATCTTGAATAAAATTATAGATTTTCTCTGAGTTTGAACTTTGTTGAAAACATTTAGGATACACAACTCAATAAGTCATTGTTTTTAGACATTTTAATGTAGTAGTGTCACATATTTTACATTTAAAGTGAAGTGTTACTAACAATCATTAATAATAATATGACTAGTGTACAAGTTTTTATTAACCAGGTTTTTTGCTGATTTATCTTTTTTCTGATAAAATGTCATTAGTTGATAAGAAAATGTAACCGTGAGCAGAAATGAGCACTGAAGCGGCACACGTGTCAGCTGACATGAACCTCAAAGTGTTTTTTCAAATAATGCTTGTTTCCTTGACAATGCTATGTGAAAATCTGGGACATTAGAAGAGTTTCAATAGATAGAGGATATGTCCATGATGTGGCCAGGAAACTGCCACATCATGGACATGACTGCCTTTTTCATGTGGTGGTATTAGTGGTCAGTGAATCCAGGCATGGGGAAGGGCCTGGCAAATAGCTCCACCCGCTGGCGGAGCTCCGCAATGCGTGATACTGTCTCTTGGTCCTCAAGCAGGAAGGCCTTGAAGCTGGCCAGATTTCCTGTTGGGAAACAGACAAAATAAAACAAGAATTTACAGATTTTAATTTTATAAACCCATTTCATAAATATCCTGCAACCTTGTTCACACGGTTCATGTCGTTAACCTGTCCATGAGTTGAGAATACCAAGGCGCTTAATAAATAATCTTCTTAGGACCCTCGCTATGAGAAAAATTGTAAGACACTTAGCAACGTGACATAATGCTTTTGATTCATTTAGCCATTAATAACTCAAATTCCACAAATGACTCAAATATTCTGTACTCTACTTTAAACAAAAATATGGGAATGCATCAAAAATTCACTAAAAGGTGGATTTAGACTACCCTGACTTCAGGAAACATTTTTTGATGCTGATGCATTCCCTAACCACTAACAACTTATTCATAGTCCCTGACTGTGAGAAAAATAGTAAATGTTACAATTTTACGTACTGTTGCCAGTTTATTAGGTATGTGAAGGAATTTCTCTCTCTGGGTCTCTTTTCCCTCTCAGAATGTAACCACCTTGGCCTTAACACCCTTTAACACCTCTCCATCTGCCACTATACTTCTGTGCATTTGGATGTCCAGCAAAGTTGATGCCTTGGTCTTACAGTCCATTTGTTATAATCAATGTTGTTATTTGTGCAGATTCTCCCCATCTGCCCTCGCAATAGCAACCAAGGCCAAGGGTGGGAATGTTTATGTCCCATTATCAAGTAAGATCCTGAAAGTGTACAGCTTGACCTTATTCTGATATGTGGTGACATGTGAGGACACAAAGACTTAAAAACATCTTACACACAGGACAGCCTCAGATCGGTGGTGGCAATACTCATGATCACCTATTGATGTTGCCATTCCTACAGCTCTTTGACCAGAATTTCCATCACAAGATACACCAAGCTAAACCTAAAGTAGTCCAAAACAGCAGCTCTGCGATAAATCTCCCCTTCATTTAGGATTATCGTGTTCAGTTTTTGTTCAAACTGCTTTAAAGAGGCATCAATTCGACTTCATGATCATTGTAGAGGAAACTGTTTGTTATGTTAATAAATTGTACTGCTTTGCACTAATAAGTGTTTCTGTTATTTTATCTAACCTATTATATCATTGAGGCCAGGTTAAATACCAGGACCAGGCTATATGTTGCATAACATCTAACAGCACTATAACCCTCTAAAACATTATAACCTTCATGAAAGGAGGATCAATTGCAGGACTGTCAGCATTTTGACATGTGACTGTTAGAAAGTCTTTCTCTGCAGTCAAACTCCAACACTCTCACTGGATAAATAAGAGTAAAACCAGAGAAATGTCTCCCTCTCTCTCTCTCTCTCTCTCTCTCTCTCTCTCTCTCTCTCTCTCTCTCTCACCAGTCTTCTTCTTCACATCCAGTGCGATCTGAATCCCTTCATCAATAAACCCCACAACCTTCTCAAAGTCTGCCTCCTTGAACTGTCGGGATGTCAGAGCTGGAGTTCCTGTAAGAAAGAAAGACAGATAAAAGAAAGGTATAAATTTAAAAAAAAGGTGTGATCCTTGTTGACAAAGTTAATAAATAGGATGAGACTGGTGCGATTGAGAGATGCAATGGCGTAGATTGACTGACAGGCCGATGACATACAGACAGACAAAAGCAAACAGAGACACATCTGTTATCGCATCGGCAGGAAGACTGACTGGTTGACAGATTGAGCCCAGACAACTTCCACTGCTGCAGCTCTGCACCAAAATAATCAGCTGACCAACACATCCTGCAAAAGCTTTAAGTCCACCAATCTGAGTACCGAGCCTGAGTCCTCCTGGAGTCAGAGCGCTCTTGTCTCCAGGGCAGGTGTTCTTGTTGGCCGTGATGGACACCAGCTCCAGGACCCTCTCAGCTCGAGCCCCGTCCATTCCCCGAGGTCGAAGGTCAACCAAGACCAGGTGGTTGTCTGTTCCACCTGAGTGGAGGAAGAGAAGGAGAAAGATGCTGAAATTGAATTCAGCTGGAAAATGGGGCCTACTGTGGGATAAATTACCATTTGCCCTCACTCAAATCTTCATACAGACTAGAGGTGGAAAAGTTTGTCATATTATCATTCAATACTCTGGAGCCAAATACTGATATTCTTTATTAAAGCATGCAGGCTGAAAAACAAATCTCCTGCCAATTTGACCGGAGTTCATACTAATATATGTCCTCACTTGCTAGTGTTAGATCTTCTGCTAATTTACAGGTATTTTACACCCAAATGATGGCACACATGAACACTGACAGGTTGCAGTCAGTGTTTGTGTTGAAAGTGCTAAGTTAAAACTCAGTCGACGCACACACAGATGCACTCTATTGTACGTTGACTCATCTCAGCTGTCAAAATCTGTGGAACTGACGCCATCATGCAGTGACAAAATACATAATTCCTGCTTTTTGCCATTTTATTTTTCAGTTAAACAGACATTATGTTATATCATAGATGACTGTGCTACTGTGTATCAAGCATCACAGAATGGCTGTATCATGATACCACCATTACCAGAGTGGTGCATCATTATAGAATTGGAATCCCTTTTCATGTTTTTTTTTTTGAACTGTTCAGTGAAGCTTGATAGAACTTTTCCAAAGTCATGGAATCAGAATACATATTAGGTTGAAACGAATAACAAAGCAATCTGAATTCAATAGTGTCACACACTTTGAATGGAAGAAATGCAGTTTAAATACATGTTTATCATTAAAGGCACTCTCCAGGTCCCTAGGTACCTGAAACCAAGGTGAAGCCTTTCTTCAGCAGAGCGTTTGCCATGGACTTAGCATTCAGCATCACTTGAGTGATGTACTGTTTGAACATGGGAGTTGTAGCCTGCAGAGACAGAAATCATGCCGTGTAAAGAGAAGGACCAAATCAGGACACTCCAGATGACAAGTAGGATTTTATATGAGCTCCTGAAATAAAGCTGCTGTTCAAAATGTTCTGCTGAGTGTTTTCCCAAAGGATTTCCTTCTTATTTTTCAGCAGGGTAATGATGAATACCAATAATCCAGGTAAATCTTTTGGACCTGTTGTAGGGCGACGGCCACCCCAGCAATGCCATGGTTGTGAGGTCCTCCCTGAAGGGATGGGAAAACAGCAAAGTTCACCTTATCCTGGAGGTCATAGGTCACCTCCCGACCTTTCTTGTCTACAGAACGCACACCTTTCCTGTAGAAAATCAGACCGGCCCTGCAGAGTGGAGAGAAATCCAAATGTATTTAACCAGAAATGTCCTTTTAACTTTTACCTGACACTAAAAGTACAATCCATGGCTTATTGTGTGTGTGCTATGTTGTTTTATACAAATCAATCACTTTCCTGTCCAATTGTTACTTTCCAGAGGAGAAAAAAATGTATTTTTATTGGGTTTATTTTTCAGTTATTTTTGACCTGACCACCATTAAAACTTTAACACACAATGATTAGATCCTCACCTTGCTCCACGCAGAGACTTGTGGGTAGTGGAGGTGACCAGGTCAGCATGCTCAAAAGGAGAGGGAATAGCTCCTGCTGCAACCAGGCCGCTGATATGAGCCATGTCTGCCAGCAGGTAGGCATTAAGCTCCACACACAGCTGAAATACACACAGTCAGACACATGAAGAGACAAAAAACGTTTTCAATCCATTCAGAATCTTATTTGGGCATTTTTTTAAACTAGCTTTTCCCATCTTTGCTGCCCTTTTATTTTGCTATCCTTTCTAAAAACTTAATGTATAGCTATTTTAATAGAGAAATAATCCTCGTCCGACTACTACTTTACAATGAAATATAGCAGCAATGGTTGCTGACATAGAGGGTACCTTCTTTATGCGAGGGTAGTCGATGAGGCGAGCGTAGGCGCTGGTTCCTGCAATGATGATTTTAGGTCTGAAGAGTCGGGCCGTTTTCTCCAACTGGTCATAATCTATCAGACCTGTTTTGGGCTGAGATGACACAAGAGAACAGGAACAGAGAGAAGAGACAAACCGAGTCAAAACAGCTCGAGCAAATGTTTGCTTCACTTCTACAATTTTGGTTGGAAGCTTGATGAAGCCAGTTTACTCACATCGAGCTTGTACGGCATCGATTCGAAGTAAATGGAGGTGGCTGAGATTTTCTTGGTGTCTGTCATGTAACCATGTGTAAGGCTGAAATATGGTGGAAAAAAAACCTTGTGAACTTATTCAGACTGATCCAAAATACTTTTATCCCTCCCATAAGACAATTGTATTTATGTAATCAAGTATAGTGTTATACAAGATTAATTTTGGTAAGAGTGCTTCAAAATCCCCATTCATCTGCTTTCTAGTTTCCGATCCACCTCAGAAGCTTGTGCATGAATTCATCTGGTTGGCTTTAATGCCATTTTTGTGTCACATTTGCTACTGGATGTATTCTTCTACTCTCTATTGTTATATAAATATATTTTTTTGTAGATTAAAATAAAAAAATTCCAACCCTTCTCTCCTCACTGCACCTCTACCATCTCCAGGCCAGCCATCATACACATTTCATACTGTGTCTGGCATATAAATTTGCAGGTCTGAATTCATCCTGAAGCAAACTATCACCTGCAGCAGTGCTATGACTCAGAGGTGTGTTATTGAGGCATCAGTTTGAACAAATTATTGTTTACATTTCCAACAGTTCTGTGGATGTAGTTAAAAATATATTCATTTCAAAGAGGGTTTGTATAATGTGACAACTCGAGACTGTGTGACTAACATTTTGTCATTCACATTAATTCCTCTTGACGTTAAGTCCCACAACATGCTAGAGTTTCACGCAGGAAAATGTCAAACCCACACAAGCAAAATCACAGAACATTTCATGGCACAAAGGTATAGTACCTAATAATGTAATAACTGTCACATAGCATAATATCACTTCCATCTAAATGCATCAAATAACAGTAACTAATAATTTATTGTTACAATGGAGCACAATCACATTATTACAATATACCCTGCAATTATTACTTATCTTATCCTATTACTTATCTCTGCAAGATTGTGTTCCAATCATAAAAAAGTAAGTTCTTTCATCATTAGACAGTGCTGGCATATGTTTGATCCATTTTCAAATCGAATTTGATTGATAACTTTAGAAAAATCCTTCCCTGTTGAAAAAAAGTTTTTAACTAAACTGAACTGTGAGATTTCTGTACAAAGCACTAAAATCAAACATAAAAATAGCAGGTATCATAGGATTTAAAGGTGAGTTGCATCTATTCCAGACTCGTTGTTTTTAGTAACTTATTTTTTTGTTGAATATAAAGTGCTACTTCTATTTAATTTTGATTAGAAATTGAAAAACTGTATTTTGCCTTACAGATAGATAGAATGAAGAACCTAGAGACTCTGCTGTGGATTTGAGTATTTCAGGCTTGAACATATTCACTCACTGTCCTCCATCAGGCAGATCCAGTCCCATGATGCGGTCGTGAGGCTTCAGTACAGACGTATAGGCTGCAAAGTTAGCAGGAGACCCGGAGTACGGCTGAACGTTGACGCCCCACAGATTTGGATCCAGATTGAAGGCAGTGAGCGCTCGCTTCTGACACAGCAGCTCAATCTTGTCCACAAACTCTGCACCTCCATAGTACCTGAAAAGGACAAGAGGCATTGATCGGGATCTTTATTAATGATATCAAAATGTGTCATATATGTATAATTTAGTATTGCTTCATCTTTATTTATCATATTGGTTTGTATTATATTGTATCATATCATGAAGTACAATTTTGTATAATTTTCTGTTGGTATCATATTTCTTAGCATTTTAATTGTTTCTGATTTATAATATTGTGTCAAATCTTTTTGTATTGTGTCATATCATGCCATATTTTCATCTCAGCCATGTGTAAACCTGGGGGGGGGATTAAGCATTATGTTGCCTGTGTGTCTGTTTATGGCTAATCTGGCATACTACTGGACCCATCAGCCTGCGACTGCATGCTTGATGTTACACAATGGGTCATAATTTTTTAAATTTTTATACTACCATTGACTGCTGACTCTCTGCTTTTCTTAACCAGCTGGGAGGGGCAGCAAGTGATAATCAACTGTTAAACTCACATGAACCCAGGCAAACCTTGCTGAGATCTATACCCCTATTTGTTTTGCATATTATCATATTAAGAATGGTTTCATCTTGTGCTCTGTCTTATTTGTAGTATTTTATGTCATCTTGAATGGTGTTGTCTAATGCGGTATCTTTTTCTATTCTTTTCCTATGTTCCTATGTATTACATTAGGTTGTATTCTTTTGTAGATGAGTGTATAATGTTACATAGTGCTGTATGATATTATTTGGAGTTACATTGTTTAATTTCTGTTTCAAGGGCAATTTTATCAAACCTCTAGCAACGCACCTCAAAGAGAGGTTTGAAATTAAACTTGCCCAAACTGTGTGCTTTGACTGCTTAATTCTTAAGATTCTTGTTATGAATGTTACAATATAAATGGGAAAGTATTGTATCTGTGTAGTTACCTTTGTCCCGGGTATCCCTCAGAGTACTTGTTGTTCAGACAGGAGCCCAGGGCCTCAAGCGCTGCACGACTGCAGAAGTTCTGACAGGACAAACAAGCACAATGTCAACATCCAGAGCCACACACTGTGCATTTTTTTTTATCATGCTTATATATTCAGAACACTGTCACCATCCAAACATAACCTTTGTTTACCTGGAGAGGGGTGACTGTGGTACAACCTCAGTCTGAGCTGGAGTTATCCAGAATGCAATTTACTTCATCTATGAGCATTTTTCATGCAAATCCCAAATATGAAAACAATAGGATATGTTCCTGAGTCAGAGAGGGATAATTAAAGCAATTTAACATGTTAAATTTGTTGCATAAATTTTACAAATGTCCATCACAATCATATCTGGAAGTTGCTACAATGAGTTAAATTGGCTTATTTAAAAATATTAGAATATTAGAGGTCCTACAGTCAAATTAAGAGATGAATATAGAGGAATTTAACTAATACTGACGCCCTGTGGGTTCAGCAGAGAGTCAAATCTCCCAAAGACACTTGAGAGCCAGAGGAGAGATGGAGCTGCAGAAAAGGAAATGAATGTGAATTAATTTTTTCTCCCTGTCTCAGTCTCTTTTTTCTCCCACTCGCACTTCTGCTCATCTTCTCCCTCTCTGTCTCTCTCTGTCCTCCCCAACCGCCCCCTCTGCCTTGTTATTGTACTAAACCTGTCACTGTTCAGGGATCCCTCAATCATTCCAGTGGGATTTAAAACCAGTCCCCCATGTGACAAAAATTTCTCCCTATGACATGTCAAAACATTATCTCCCCACACACACACACATACACACACACACACACGAACATGCACACATAAACAGGCACTCATAAATGACTGCCCCCCCTCCTCCTCTGTCTCAGCTTAGAATATGGAGATCAATGGCAGAGATCAGTGAAGGAACCTAATGGGATCATTTGACTGTGTTCCTCAAGAAAAAAAAACAAGGGCTCTCCATTGGGAGTCAGCCTGCAGCAGCGACTGACAGCACATGCACAAGAAGATGAAAATCTTTCAGATGTCATTGTGACTGATAGTGCTGTGGATACATAATTGCTGGAGAATAAGAGAATGAAAACTCCATTCTTCTCCCAAAGCTTCCAGTTAGATGAAATCAGTGACTTGCAAGGGGAAAAATGCGAAGGAAATCTCAAACTCTCTGAAGAAAACAGTTAAATTTCCAGAAACTGCACCTCCAGTGACTTGTGGTTACACTGCTGAAGGAAGCTCCTCTGCAGTTTTAAGTTGTTAGTCTTGCTTCCTGTCTCACATGCTGCAACGTTTAACACCTCGGTCTGCAGGAAAGCATGTGGGATAATAAACATTATGGAACTCCATGCAGGTTATGAAATGCACATGCAGGCTCTTTATTTAGCTCTAAATATTACACATGCTGCATGGGCGATTTTTACATTAAAATACACGTGGTGGTCTTCTTTAATCTGTCAGGATGTTTGTTTTTTCGCTAAAGTTATATTCCGGCACAAACTTATCAACCAACATTCTGAACGCAGCAAGCTGGTAAGAAGGAGGAGAGAAAAATGGTGCAATGCTGAATAAATGGATTTTGTAAATGCTGTAATCTTTTGACTTCGTGTCAAAATACACCTGTTACACTCCCACACGTGGCCTCTATCTGTGATACAAGATACTGGACAAACATTTAAGCAGTTACTTCTGATTGTCCTCACCGGACCTTTGGTCATGGGTCATCACATTTTATGTACAATCTGGATCTGAATTATGTTTTTACAATGAGAAAGTCCATGAAAGAGCTTGTAAAGAACCTTTGTAACTTTTTAAGCTTTTTTTTTTCTTCATGTGACTAAATGATGAAAGGTTAAAGCAATACTTATGGCTTTCAATTGCTTTGTAAGTAAATGAGAAGAGCAGGAACAATGTCTGTTTCACAGGGTTACACATCTGTTTTAGGAATATATTAGCTTCACAGTGACAGCAAACCTTTAGTAATTCAATTACTAAACTGTATATATAACAGTAACCTGTGTTTACTCTTTATTACAACATGCAGTGAAAGACATGATAGCTAGCAGGTGTAAGTCCATTTAAATTAACAGAGAAAAAGTCTTTTCCATCAGTGTACCAAATCATGCTGCATTTTGCTTTTAAGATGAATCTAAACTTGGCTCAGCTCTCCAACTGTGTGTCATTACTAATGATAAAACTCCACAGTTTGCAGTTTTTAGTTTCAAGTTGAATAAGCTTCACAGGCAAAATCATGACTTATTTAAGCTTGCTAAATTTGCTGTCACAATACCAGATTTGCACTACATTATTAACATGGCCTTGTGAATTCAGGATATCATAAAATCTAACATTGTTTATTGTGTGTTTTGTCTTCTCTTTGACAAATATAGTCAAAATTTAAGTGTGAGCAGGTGGAGAGAGTCTTTAAACATAACTGTACAGACTAATGCAAGAAGAAAATTTACGCTGAGTGCATTTTTCTGTTTAATGGCAGGTAGCAACCAGTGTTGAGGTGATAGTTTAGAGGTGATGTATTTTTTACATAATATCATCATATGTGTATTATTAAACCGATTATGAGACAAAAGGCATCTCTGTGCTTCCTTACACATGGGTCTCACCTCTGATGCAATGAGCTCAAGTCCCCGACACTGTCTGTCCTTCTCCTGCTGCAGGAGGCTCCACATCTCTGGGTCATCCTGAGCCATGCTCTCCTGTCCGGTCCATCCACCGGCGCTGCAGAGGCCTCGCCTGCTCGACTCCACCATCACCTGCCCCTCTCTGCCCCAACATCCTGAGGCCCTGAGGATGAGGGGCTGCATGGCGTGGTGAATGAACACATATCATTTCAGTCAACAACTAAGTTTCCAGTTACAACTATTAAAAAATGTGCTCTGTCACAAAATATAATATGGAAGAATTTATGTCAATACTATTTGGGAATGCCCTGGAAAAAAGGTTCATACCGAATGTACTGTTCTATTAAACAACTCAGTCTAGTTAATAAAACCTAATTAGAGTACAAATACTTAGTCAGAGGATTTGATGAAATTCTCTATTGTGCTTTAAACTATCTGTTCAGAGTAAAAAAGTTTCTCAGGGGTTCTTTTTTTGTTGTTGTTGTTGTCCAAGATTGCTCCTTTGGTGTCTTTTGAAAACCTCAGTAAGAGAGAGCTTGTGTGAAAACACTTTCATCACTCAAAATTATAATACTTTGCACCGGGGGTTTGGAAACAAGGGAGTCAGAATAATGTGTCTTTTGATGTTCTAAACAATCCATTAAATGAAAGGAAGTGAAACAGCAAACGTGTTATTCAGTGGAGCAGTTATGGAAAAACCTTGGACATGAAAAGTATAACAGGTGCTTGCCACACACACAGTGACTTATTTGTCAGGGTCCTGTTTGTTGAAGGCAGCTTGTAGCTGCATGATAGTTGCGTAACCATGTGTTACTTTTGCCTAATAGACAGATTACCGTTCAAGCATAAACATTTGTTGAAGCAAGACTCCTTTCATCTTGTCTGTTCATTATGTTTTTTAAGCCTTGAGTGTATTAAGGCTCACATAAAGCGCAGTGCGTACATTCAACTCTCATTCGAAAACAAAAAAAAAATGACTGGGAGTAGCACAGTAGACAGTAGCACCGCTCTCTTAAGATGAGCTGCGAAAATAACAGCTATCAGACAAATACTGTCACACTAATGCAACTGGAGTTTATAAATTGCAAATATAACACATGAATCATCAAACAAGACATTTCTGTCTGGGTTGAGCTGACCTGTCGCTAGTAAGCTGACCTAGTTTTTAGTAAAAACTGATTACTTGCAACTGTTCTTGAAAGCTATGGCAAAGATCTGCAAATGCAGATATGAGTGGCTCTGCATATGCATTTTAAAAAGCTCTAAGTAGATAAATTATGAAACAAAAGTACTCACCCGTAAGGTTTGCCGTAGTGAGAGGGAAAGCATGCCTGTGTTAGCTAAAGGCTGGGAAAACAGAAAACTATTCAAGGTGCAAAGGGTGATGATAATATCAGGACTGCAGCCAAGGAAAAGCAAACTTTGGCCCAGTAATTAAAGTGACTATAACAGTAAATCATCTGTTTTGTCTCACTCCGTATCAGTTCTTTAAAGAAGAAATATCTAATCTAAGTCACTGTACAGACAAGGAATTTATTGTGTATTTAAAAAAGCACTTGAAGTCAGATCTTGTTTCAAAAATCACAGATAATTTTAAAACTAAAGTAGTTTGTATTTTTCATCATTTCATCACATTTTGCAAATAGATCATATCAAACTTAGGGTTTACAGTCCTACTCATATTAATGCATATTCAGAAAACAAAACTGATAAAATGCTACACAGAAAGTGATGTCATGGACCAAGTAACAGCTTTTTTGAAATAATGTGAAGCTTCCAGCAAATGAGTTTAAGAGAAACACAAAGTTCACGATGGAAATCTGATGATTAACAAGTGCTGCTATTAAGACATACACATCAGTTTTTGCTCATTCTTCACTCACTGACATGTTAAAAACTGGATTTTTAACCACAGGTAAAGAAAAAGTCAATATTGAACCTAAACTTTACACATGGTTTTGAGGGATGCAGGAAAAGTCAGTGTCTCATATCTCAGTTTCAGAATCCATCATCCGAGGTGTTGCTGGCTCTGCTCTGTCTGAAAGTTGTGGTCCGGACAGACTTTCTGCACCAGCCTGTAATCGGTGCCGGTGAAGGCGATGAAGATGCATATAACCTTAAAGGGTTTTGCGCAGATCCAGGCTGCCTGTGACTGGGTGTTTTCTGAGTAGCAGGTCTGACCTGGATCGTACATGCAGGGTTTGGTCTTTTTGGACCGGTTGGTTCTCTGGTATTCGACCCGGCAGTTGAGTTCGGTCACCATCATCACGTCCTGCTGTTGCTGCTTCTGCTGGTCCAGAGGGGTGGAGCTGGTGGACTGAGGTGGGCTCTGAAACTGGGGTGTCAGATCTGGAACCAGGACTGAGTTTTTGGCTGAAGCGCCATGAGCTGCTGGATCCAAAACCTCCCATCCTACAGCTTTGGAGGGTGGGACAATGCTAACAGATATGTTTCCCAGACGGGATGAGTTGTGGCGAAAGTAAACACTGAATGTGCCGTTGATGTGGTCCACAATTTTTCCCGTCACCAGGAGGCTGAACTTCACTGTTTTTACGTTGAAGTAAAAATCGCCCCAGCCCAGGATCTTCTTGGCCTTTGGAGGTGCTTTTGCTGGCGGTTTGGATTTTGGAGGAGGGCGGTACAGATACTGATCCAGGGCTTGTGAGACATTCTGAGGCCATCCATAGGGGCCGAGGGAGCCATAAGCAGGTGTCTTGTGTTTGGTGGAGATGACCTGTAGGTCTTTGGAGATATGCTTAACCTTCAAAGCAGCTCCCACAGTGTCTCCTCTCCCTTCTTCCTCCTCTTTCCATAGTTGGCTCTGAAAGTCCAAAGGTTTGGCTGTTTCTTGGACCTGTGGACAACAAAATGTAAATGAAAGATAAGACTTAGCTTTTTTTCCTTAATCCAAAGGGTAAGTTCACCTAAATCACTAAAAGCGAACTTCTCACTTAAATGTCATGGTAACATATCATGCAAATAGTTATATCATAGGCAGATTGATATCTGTCTGCAAGAATACTGCTTCTACCTCAACACAGTGAAGGTATTTGTGATTTTGTTTGTGGTGTTAACAGTATTTAAAAATTAACATCACATTTTATTTCCATACTTCCACTGCTACTACTGCTGCTTCCCTACTGTCCCTGTCACTGTGAAAAAAATGAGTTTTGAATGTATTACCATCAACCAGAGAAACAGTTGTCACTGAATGTACACTAACAGTGTGTTCTGTGGATTATCCAGAGTGATGTGAACATTGTTTCTGAAGAGACGTTGATGTTGATTTTCTATGCTGTTAGCACTAAATTCCATTCACTTCTATTATTCACCAGGCTAAGAAAAACCCAAGCTCACCTCGTGACCAGACACCCCTAGAGCTTTTTTAAATTTGTTAATATTTTAGGGTTTTTTTGTTTCAATGGGGGACTCCTCACTCTAAAGCACAGACAGAAAAATGCTGCACATCTTTTGCAAAAATTGCATCACTACAACTTATTGCATTTTTAAATATTTTAATATTTAATATTTTTTTATTTCATTTAATTTGAACAGTGGGTACAAAAGCCAGTTACTGTCAACTAAAAGTGATCAATAGGTTCAATGGTTTTCCAGTAATTTCTGATGGACCTCTTTAAAAAACATAGTGACACATAATTTTTATTATTCATATTGAGGTTTGTGTTGGTTACAGCTTTAAGAGGCCAGGAACAGCTGATACACTGGCCTATACAGTAAATAGTCTACAGAAATATGTGTCTGACAGCAAAACTAATTCACTCACATTTATTCAGTGGTACTTTAATACTTTTAGTAAGTTTTGCAAGAACCCAATATAAGCTGAGAGAACAAACAACTCCACAGTTAACAACTGTTCACTAAATATAAAGTGTAAGACTTCATGCCTGCTGAAAGTGACAGGACAGAAGAGAGGCCTCTAGACCAGCAGGACGACCGCAGATGAAGGACAGTTTTACTGTAGCTACATTACAAGGCAGCAGATAATTGATTAAAATAATCATGCTATGATGGGTCTGGCCCTCTGAGTTAGAACCACTTGAAATTGACTGTGATCAATAGGTCAGCTCCTTCAGGCAAGGACGACAGTAACAAGGAACATGCACACATGCACACACACACACATACACATACAGAATCACATTCATGTTGTCATTAACACATTTTAATTTGGCTGTCCTCCCTCATGCTCTCTTTCTCCCTTGTTAAAACTTTTATTCCCTTTTTAAATGCAAAATTGATATCATACTGATTCTTCAGGCTTACTAATCAATATGCTTGGAAGAGAGAAGGATATGGTAAACACACAAGCTACTGTTAAAATTACTGCAGAGTATCAATAACATCATATATATTCACTGAACATTATGTATAAAAAGTCTAAAAATCTACAAACTGTTAGCAGCACCTTTTTCATATTTAGCTCCCTCTGTGCCAAACATGTCTCAGCTGGCTCTAAAAGACTGAAAATTCCTCCTCTTCCCTCCACATTTCTCCTTGTCATCATCACCATAAAATATCCCCTTTTCCATTCTTAAAATGATGTGGATGACATACTTAAAATTAAAAAGAGATTAAGCCTTCACCTGGATTCACCCTGTCAGGTTATTATTTCATACTAGCAACAGTTCATGTTTTATTCATTTACTGTATCATCGTTGCATTTCTCCATCTCCGTACACACTCTCCCTCTACCAATTACTGTCCCTCATATACACTGCATAAGAGTATCTCACGTATATATATGAGCCTACTTTTCAAAGCTCAGACAGATTGAGGGAGCGGTTTGCAGATTATTTGCATAACTTTTGCAGCAAATCAACATGTTTTACCTTTATAATGTTA
Organism: Acanthurus lineatus; assembly: GCA_029814665.1. NCBI lineage: Eukaryota > Metazoa > Chordata > Actinopteri > Acanthuriformes > Acanthuridae > Acanthurus > Acanthurus lineatus. The sequence continues at coordinate 12,036,293 of JAPZDV010000002.1, read as the reverse complement.
AACTCCAAACAAATTGCCTACTAAATATAGCAACACTGCTTATTTCTCAAACAAATACTATAATATAATAATAGACTCAAACTCCTAGTCTTTGTATTTTTTTTTTGCCATAGTGGTATCATAGTAATAACAATATTCGATAAACAATAAATAAAATAAGCACTTTCATACCTGTTTTCATAGCTCACACAGAGCATGTTATCTCCCTGTCAGTTACAAAATAGCACTGCATAAATATAGAAAAAAAAAGCGAGACTTTGAAAATTAAGTGCATGTTCAGATTGATGAAGAAGTTTATTACAGACACCTACTGCTGTGTCAATTAAAATGCTCAAATCTTAACAAATTCAGTCAATTGTGAGACTGTTAATGTGACTGATGTTTCTGAGATTTACTGCATGGTTGACATCCAGAGATTTGAATTAAACAAGTGTGCAGAGACATGTTGACAAATATCACATTAAGCATAAAGCAGATAAGCATGAAAACTGATAGGACCTGGGGAATTTAGGTTTCAAGATTTTATTTCCTCTCACTGAGAAACACCTCCATTTTTAGTGAGAGTGTAAACACAGTGTGGGAAACAAACAATGTTTTTTGATGGGTCGAGAGGCTGATAAATGAGGTGGGCAAAAACTTCTGAATATGCTCCAAACTTTTGATTCTATTTTCATCTTAATGTGTTGAAAGCAGATGAAGGTTTAGAGTTGTTCTTCCCCCAGATTTCTGAATAAACAGCTCCCAGGATATCATTATTTCTCCTAACAAGTGGGAATCACATCAGCCCTACCCACCTCAGCTCTGTGTGCCAATCTCTGCCTTCTCTAGTAACCAAGTGAGCTCCAGCTGTGCCTATTGTTACCAGTCTAAATCTCCAGCTATGTGCTGTTCTCACCTACCCTAATTGGAACCCACTGTGTGACAGCCATGTCATTGGCTCTGTGTCAAGATGCCAGCACAGAAACTGCAACCGAGCAACAGCGGTGGAGTGGATGCAAGCACAACACCTGTGCAAAAGCACCTGCAGAGGCGAAAAAGACTGAGAAACCTGAGAGCGGTAATTGTATTTTTAAAAAGGACAGAGAGAACAGTCTTGCCACTGGCTATGAAGATCCTTATTTTGTCAGTTTTCACGACTTAACAAAAAGAGAAGTAACTGTTTCCCAAGCCCTAAGGGTGATGAAACTTTTTTTTAAATGACAAAGGCTGCACAATCATTTAGCTCAAGCAATAAATCATAAAATTAGGTTCCTTTGAGGTTTTCACCTGACAACTTCAGTGTTTAAGTTACAGATGTTGCAGATGGCTGCTCATGCAGAAAAGCTAAGAAAGTTAAATTAAAGACAAGAGAGCAGATTAAATTACAATTATGCCTGAAAGAGAATTTCAGACCACAAGACTGGAACAAATTAAAAATCTGGGGACGGAGCCATATCACTTTTGTTTGAGCTTCACCTTCTAACAGAGGAGTCAAATTTGTCCCAAGACGCTCTCACATCATGAGACACAAGTTTTTAAGTCCTAAAACCAAATTACATCAGAACAAAAGACGAGTGTAAATTCCATTCTTCAAAATTATAAAGCATGTCTGAAATCTTTGCAACATTTTTAAGATATGGAAGTCCACACTAAATCTAAAACCAGCAGAAACTAAATCAAGTTTCCAGCAAGTACTAATAATTTTTTTTTACTGGAGTAACACCTTAGCATAAGTCAATTAACTGAAGTTTTAAACCCTGTCTTGTCCTTTAAATAACTTGTACATTCACTGTGCAACCAATATCCCAATGTCAACTTCTTATTGTGCTTTAAAGCTGGCATTAAACTAATTTCATTAAGAGCCATGAATATTTTCTTATATGTTTGGTTGGTGAATATAAATTTTGTAACAAAACAGTTTCAAAAATTTCAGAAATTATTGATGCTGGCAGATTCCCTCTATCATATACAAGATAAGCATATCCTATTAGTACACAACAAAACATTTTAAAAAGTTTCTGTTAATGGTTGAACTAAAAACAGACAACTGCTTGTTTCTGCAACATTGCATCAATATAAGGAACAGTGAGAGTCAGAGGAGAATCTGACATTTATGAAATTATAAACTATGTAGCACAAATTAGCAGTAGTGTATAAGTATCTCTGCAGAAAAATAACCCTCTTGGTGCCATAGCATAAATGCCTTGCATTAACAATGAGCCTTCCAACCTCAGTTGCAGAGCAATAAGCGGCTGTTCGCTGATCTCACTCACCGCTGAAGGAAAAAGCCACAGATAGGTGATGGCAAAGTTCAAACACAGCGCCCTCATTTTGCAGCAACGTTTTTCCATCCAGAGAGCAGCACTACGTAGAGGCTGGGTAAGTGGTGATTTACGGAGTCAAAGCTTTCTCTCACTTCAAAAGTAGCAAAGACATTCCGCAATGAGGGACTCAAAAATCCCCAAGATCTGGAGTGAATACTCAGCTCAGTGCTCCTTCTCCCCCCACCATCCCTCTCTTGCTCACCCTCTTTCCTCCTCTCTCTCTTCTCAACACAAATACACACACACACACACATACACACACACATCCTCACTTGCCTCCCTGCTCATTTTCACCACCTGGCCGGCCCTTATTATGACTCATCAACCCGGGGAAAGGCGCTCTCAGGCGGGCACAGTTTGACAGCCCTCCCCGCTGTCACTGCATACTTTAGCCACAGGGAGGCTGACAAAATGACAAGGGCTCTCTCCGGGAAATATAAAAATCACTGACAAGTCTGGTGAGATGCTGCCACTGCCTCAGCCTATCAGTGGAATTTCAAGCTAACAAATCAGTTGTTGTACTAACCAACCAGACAAGTTGCCTTTAATGAAGACTGAGAGCCAGTGTTAATACACAAACCCATTAAGTTAAATGTTTCCCATGTTCAAGTACCTGAACAGATCAAGCTGGCTGATAGCTTATTAGCATACTTAATATATAATAGTCTAGCTGATGGCTGCGAAAAAAGAAAAAAACCTAAGGAGTTTCTCTGAATTATAAAACTGTTTTGAGGAAATTCCTAAGCAATACTTTATCCTGCCCATTAGAGAAATTATGACATGTAAGATGAAAGTTTCTTTTACTTTTTGCCTTTCAACATCCTCCTTTTTGGGGAGAAATTTTCACCTATATGGTATACCCAAGTGGAAATGCTTATAAGGTAAAAATGTGAGGTAAGAGGATAATCTATCAACGTTTCATGTATGTTAAACAATATTAAACCTAACAATAAAAATAACAATAACAACAACAACAACAACAATAATAATAATAATAATTTACTTATAATCAGTAAATGGGTCCATATTAAAGCGCATGTGCCACATACAGGTTTACTTGCCTTTCAATCGCAACCGGAAATGGTGAATACCGTTCCGGCAGCCATCTTTGATTAGACTAATAGACTTAAGAGACCAGGGCCTGGGCGTCGCCAGATAACTATTACCGGGGCACGTGTCCCGGTAAACATGCGCTGTGCCCTCCTGTAAAATTCTCAATGAAATATCATGAATGAGTCTATTTTTCATCACAGAATAATATCCGTACCCCTGCGCTATGACTGAAGCCTCTAGGAGTAGCTGACAGCTCCTGTGACAGCGCCCAGCCTAATAGAGCTGCAGCAAAATCGCTGCAAAGAGTAAAGAGGTTGCGTTGCACGCGTAGGCGCAGGGTGAGTCTATGCTGCATAATCACTGAATGGAACGGGCGACACCTAGCGCGCGAAATTTAAATGCAAGCACTGCTATTGCTACGCTGTCACTGTGTGAGGAGTACACTTGTCAGCGGACAGGTAGCTTACAGGCTGCCATCATGGACATAAGGAAGTTCTTTAAAAACAGAGGTGACCGGGACAGAGATGCAGTAGGGCGGAGGAGAAATGGAAATGAGATGGAGAGAGGTAGGTGAAGTTTCTTTTGCTCGTGCACTGCGCCAGATGTTAATGGAAATCATTTAAATCAATCAGAAAGCCCAGCTAATGTAACTTATCCACAGGGGGTTAACACACTGACATACGTTTAGATTGCTTTCACTATACCTATCAATAGCTGTAGCTGTGAGAGATCGTTCAGCGTCTTGAGGCGGCTGCACATATGGCTTAGGTCCACAATGATCCAGGATAGGCTGCAACACCTCACTGTCTTGGCTGTTGAGAGGGATCAGCTTGATAAAGTTAGTCACAGTCAAGTCATAGACCGTTTAGCTGAGATGAAAAGTAGACGGTACAGATTGATGGTTAGAAAGTAAACTTGGACTGTTTGAACTAAACTCTGTTTACTAACTCTGTTCATTCATGTGAATGTAAATAAATATTGGCTACCATCACCGTAGTGCATTTGTAAGTTTGAGTGGCATTAATATAGTAAGGCTGTGTAATACTGCAGGCCTAGCAACGCCCCTGGACTAGGAACGCAATTTGAGTAACAGAACGAATTTCAAGTTGTGCATTACGTTCAGGCTCTATTGTTTATACAAGTGGACAAGGGGAGTTTTTGGAGATTCTACATAGCTCCCCAGAACGCGACAATATCATGGCATATCCAATATAAGAAAGAAAAAAATCACGGAAATCGGCCGGGAGCTACAAATGTAAGGGTGGATGCTCGTTGATTTGGTCAGTCCACTCCATGGCCTGGCTAGATAAGGCCATGATGGCTTTTCAAAGGCTGTACTCGTGTGTGCAGTGGCGTGAGTACATTTCAAAGATTACAAACTTTGTCCATTTCTCTAGAGTAGTTGTGTTTGATAATATTGGTCTTCTCATTTGATTGGGTATAAGAAAGTTTAATTTTTAGTAAGTTTCTCATTATTTACTAATCAAATTGTCTTCCCATTGTTGAATGAAGTATCTTCATGGTAATAGAAGTGGTTTCTCTTCTCAAGCTACCAGTCACGAGGAGCCCAACTTCAATACGGTAAACACACCTGACCCGGTCACGTTATTCACCTTTGTTGACTATTAAAATTATCATATTTATAGGCTAGTTGTAAGTTGTAGTTTTTTTGTTTGTTTTTGGTTTTTTAAGTGGGTTTTTTAAAAATGAATTTTAATTCGGGAGAAAACCCCTAAGTAAGGCTATTTTTACAATATATGTAAAAGATATTGTTGTTAAAAATACATAACGCGTTTCTGCACAGAAAAATAAATATTACAATGTACTTAAGGCACAAGCAAAGTTTGAGTGATATACAATTGCAAACCTCTGACTGACGCCCTGAAACCGGACTCTCTTGTGAAACGTGAAATGTAATTTCTGTTATGATGGCGCATGCGTAAAAGTGCGCGTCAGTTAAAAAAGTGGAAACATTCTGCTTCATTTTTTGATTAAAGAAACATTAAGCTCGATTTGTTTACGAGTCTCATAAACTTTGAGGTATAGACACGAGATGATATTTCACATGAAAACAATAGTCCGAAAAAAGAACGTAGTTAAGATGAGTGATATCCCACAATGCTTAGCGAAATAATAATTGTTTTTCAGAAGAAACATTATGTATTTATCTCTAACAAAACGTCGTAGTGCCCTAAAATTATTTTCTGTTGTCTACTATCTATGCTTGTAGTTTTCTAATAAATTTAACAACTGGTATATTGGTACGGTTACCCGTGAGTGAGAGTCCTCAGGTGGAGGATGGGGTCAGACACTGAACGTTTAGAGAACAGCACACTCTTGTGTCTCTTCAGATCGTATAAATCTTTCGCCTTTTACTAAAGATTTCCGTGGAGAGGAACAGCAAGAGTTTTGACCAATTTTTTGATGCCCTGCTCAGGCGGGGCTTTCTCATTTGGTCAAAACTAATAAGACGTACTTTGATTAGCGTGCGTAGCAGAATGAGCGAAACGCTCTGACGAACGTCGTCAAGCCACGTTAGGATAACATAACTTAGAAATCTTAATGTGTCCCAAGTGCGAGAGTGTTCCTGTTTCATTAACAGTTGTGTGGGCAAAACTTTGCATTGTAAATATGTCTGCCATCGTTTTTTTTTTGTTTTGTTTTGTTTTGTTTTGAGATCAAACCCTTCTTTTAGTTATATGACTGAAATAAATACCGGTGGTATCAGTCGAAATGCGTACCCATGACCAGAGGAGGGCGCAAACTTTATAAAAACCCAACCACACAGAGCTTTTGCACTTTGATTATTGGTCCCTCCGTGTCAAATCATACAGGAGCCTACATTCACAGGTTTTTCTGATGTTCCTGCTACAGAGTGAACATGTACATGAAATGGGTTTTTATTTGTACGACTATAGATAGGGGTTTCTGTTGTCTACTATCTATGCTTGTAGTTTTCTAATAAATTTAACAACTGGTTAATTGGTACGATAACCCGTGAGCGAGAGTCCTCAGGTGGAGGATGGGGTCAGACACTGAAAGTTTAGAGAACAGCACACTCTTGTTTCTCTTCAGATCGTATAAATCTTTCGCCTTTTACTAAAGATTTCCGTGGAGAGGAACAACAAGAGTTTTACCCAATTTTTTGATGCCCTGCTCACGCGGGGCTTTCTTTCTCTGTTAAAGAATAAAATATGCTGTCTATCATAGAAAGTTATCATCCTGCCCGTCATAGAGATTTAATTTATAGCATTCACTATGTTAAAGGTATAGTGATTTCCAGTATAAGTTTTCTAGTGTTTTCTTAGGTGTTTGGGGTTACATCTAAATACCTAAGTTTTTGAGATTGTTTTTAAAGTCACTTACTTTCCATTTGTTCAGTCATATCAAACTCCATACTTAGTTGAAAATATTTGTTATTTGGGAAAACTTGATAATCATGTAATACTTAATTAACAAGTCTATGCAGCACATTTGGCCATTGTAATCCTGTCTAAGGTGTCTGTGCAGCTCTATATTGCCATAACTGTGGTAACTGGTTTTACAAACCTAAACATTTTAGAAGTTTTTAGGCAAGTTAAGTGTTTTGTTTTACCTTTTTTCACTTACCTCACGGTATGACAAAGAGTGGGTTGCTTGTTTCAAGAACCCCAGAGAACATTGGGAGCTGAGAAGCTCTGTTTCACAGCCTACATTTTGACATGTCACAGTAGGAAACGCTCATGTGTAAATGATAACACGGATGACGGCTGCTGGCTCTCTGGGGCAGAAACACTTGTTTTTCCCTCTGTGATAAGTTAAATGTCTGCTGTCTTGAAAGGCCATGACATCCTTATCAAGTGTAAAAAACTATGTCTCACTTGACAATTCTTCTAGAGTGCAGATCAAATCATGGATTAACTATTGTTAGAGGTTTTCTAAAGGACAGCAATAAAAAAATACTATAAACCCCAAAGAAGTGGAATTTTCTGTGTAATGTTTATACAACCAGTGTGTCTGTAGTGTCATGTTAAAAGTACTGATCATGATCTCAAATGAAATACCATAAGTACAGATGACGCTGAACAGTCTTTTTCCTTTATCTGGTGTGTTATCAGCAACGGCCAGTTTCCTGTTGCGTATTTGTACGTCCCTTGTTTGTGTGAGTGTGATATTTTGTTGAGTTGGTAGTGCAGAGCTGCAGTTCATAGCAGTTTGACAGTCACACGTTTGGTGTCCACTTGTCTCTCTCGGTGAGTTTGTATTTTTTTTTTTATTGTTGTTGTTCTTAGTGGTGGGTTTTTATTTGTTTGTTTTATATTTCTTTAATTCTAAAATTTATAATATCTATAATTTTTGGGCCATTTTAACATTTCTGACTTGCATTATGTCTTTCGTGAACATTTTTGGATGGGGGGAAACTTCTCAGAGCTTCACAGCTTTAAGATGGACTCAAGTTTTTAAGAGGATTTTTAAGGTCTATTAGTTTGATTAAGTTTGAGACTCTTGACTTCTAAAAATATCTCTGATATGACATTATTTCTTCAGCCTAAGTGATATATGACGGCATTAACGGAGAGCATATCTGACCATGTTTTGTCTTTTTGTTATACAAATATCCATCTTCAAACAACAACGTTTTTCAACTACATGATGAGTCTAAATAATTAGCAAACAAATACAGTATACTTTGTGGATTTAGCAGAAGAAGTGTGTTCACTGTCCCACACAGGGATTAAACTAGTCCAGGAATAAACTTTATTATTATTGTTGTTGTATTGTGATGGACCTCTCAAACAAAGTTTAATTGAAGTAAGTAAACCGAATGTACTAAATACATGGTTTCATCAGGTCAGCAAGCTATTAAAGGAAAATAAAAGCTCACAACTAGCGGCCTTCATATCTTTGATCATCAGTGTGATCAGTCATCAAGATGCAATAAAGGCCAAATGATTGGTAGGAGTCAGTCATTTTGATAGAGGATTTGACCATATTTGCAGTCAAACAAGCACATGTATACTTGCACTGAGTATAAATATACAGTATGATCATTTTTTTAGGATGTGAGCTCTGACTCTTTACCTGGAAGTTGGTCCTAAAAACGTGTGGTTAACAGTTGAGTAAGGCTGTTTTGCGTTGCTAATGAATCAGCACACAGACAGATATGTCAGCTACACCACAGCGCAGAGGAAAAAAACACAGATGTGTCCACAGACATGAATCATCAAGAGCCATGCTAGCATCATCAGCAGGCTGTAATTCTCATTACATGTCAGAAAACAATATTGTTGGATTAAAAAAAAAAATGATGAGACATATTTGCACAGGTATTTACTGAGTGGTGCAGAAAGCTGAAAAGGTTGACACCAGAGGAAAGGCCTTCACCAACAGCAGTTCAACAGAGGGTTTTGTTGTCTGAGACTCTGCTTTCTCAGTGTTAGCTGCATTTAAATTCTGCATAACATATATTCTCCAAAAGGCTCCTTCATGCTCATTGTGCCTGAAAATTTTTACCAGGATGCATTAAATGTTCATTAATAATGCACTCCATGTTTTTTAAATGTTGATTAATTCCGCTTTAAAAAATCCCCAGAAGGTCATGAACTAGAGTATCTGATTAACAGAGATGTAATAGGCAAAATTGAATAAAAGCAAAAAATATATGTGGATGTAGACTCTTAAATGTGACTATTTGGTCATGAACTCCCGAATAATGAACCTCAGTGTCCACTCATAAAATGTCCATGAGCAAGGCATATTACTCCCAGTCACAGGCTGTTGGAGAAACAGGAGAGGTCGACAGTAAAGCTTGCAGTGGAAACAGTGAGTGCAGACAGATCAGAAGGAGATGAACCCTCTAGTGTTATCCTCCTGCTTGTGTCTCCTCTTACGGCATGCTGAGCGGAAGTTGATGCCGATTACACATCTGATCCAAATATGCTGCTTTCATGATGATGGTTTGTCAGTAAGGTTTGTCACAGAAGCGACCTCAGATCAAACTTCCTGGCTTAGACTGCATGTTGTGTAACAAAGACTGTGCCGTGATCACACTAACCACAAAACTGAGGAACTGCATGTCGAAAACATTTTCTAACATTTCTGTTGAGTAACATTTGCACTTAGCTGAAGGAGTTAAATAAAGACTGACTCTAGTTAAACCCTGATCACCGCAGGTCGGGACCTTTAACCTCAGTGGTTTCCAAAGTGGAGAACAGAGGTGAGCCGAGCTCCACCTCCTCATCAGACAGTCAGAAACAGGATGTTGAGAAAGACACTGAGCGTCCAGAGAAGATCCGTGCGGTTCCCATCCACCGGCGTCCGGACCTGCTGGTACCCTGCGCAGACCTGGTCAACTCGGAGTGGCAGAGAAGCCAGGCCGCCCGGGTTCACTCCCTCCAGAAATCCTGTCCAGAGTTCCCCATCTGCCTGGTCCTCCTGCTGGGCCACAAAGAGACGGAGCGTCTGCTGGGCCATGCACGGCTGTCTCGGGTCGTAGGTCACAGCAGCAGCCTGTTCGTCGAGTCAGTGGTTGTGTCCAAGGAGGAGCGAGGGAAAGGTTATGGACGAACTCTGATGGAGGAGGTGGAGCACTACGCTGCAAGAAGGGGGTTCAAGAGACTGTGCCTGACCACCCACGATAAACAGCACTTCTACGCCCACCTCGGCTACGTGCTGTCGACACCGGTGCAGAACGCAGGCGCCATGACGACATTTGTTCCCATGGAGATGCTTCTGAAGTTCTCTAGAATGCCAAGTGAAGAGGAGAATGCAAGAACACAAACACGGACGAAGACTGAGGCTCAAGTACCACAAGGGAACAGAGACTCAGGAGGTGCTCATGCTGTAGGGTCACCTCCACCTTCCAGTTTACCTCCTCCCCCTCCCCCTCCTCCTCCTCCCTCCCTAATCCCTCCTCCACCACCTCCACCTGCTCTACCTCCTCCTTCTTCCATCCCTCCTCCTCATCCACCTTCCAGCCCTCCTCCACCTCCTCCTCAGTCTGTAGAGCAGCTTGTAGTTCAGACTCTGACTGAAACTCCCTACAGAGACGCCAAAGGAGTCCCCATCTACTGGATGCACAAAGACATTTGAAGAACACAGTCAGATAGAGTTGTGAATGAATTCACCCACATTAATGTGCACATCATTATTGGCCTTTCAGAAACAGGAAAAACAACAAATCTTATGGAGAGAATAAGATACAGAGTGCGGAAACATAACAACGACCAAAGAGGTTCAAAAATTGATCACGCATTGACACAGTCATTCAGACTCTGAAGCACTGTGTATAAAGACTTGAACCTTTGACTCGAACTGAGAAACTGAAACTCAAAACTTCTCACCATATTGCAAAATGTAACTTGAAAGCGATAAAGGTGTCGACTGGATTCAGGCAGTCCATGTTTTCACTTCCAAATAACTTGTTAAGATAATCACAGAAAACCGCACATTTAACTGAATTGAACTTACTGTACTTGAACGTTTAATCTTCACTGTGCAGAATGATGTTTTTATGTTGTTTGACACTAGAAGACAGTTTTTTTAAGTCGTCTTCTGAAGGAGGAAAGTTTCTCTGCTAACTTTCAATATCAGTTTAAGATGTTTTCAGTAAAGCACAAGATGTCTAAGTTACTATTAGAAATTTAAAAAATATTTAAATATTACATTATTATTATGGATTATTCAGAGATTTCAAAGATTTAATGTGAAGTTTGTGACTTTTGAACTTTTTAATTAAATATCAGACACCAATGGTAATTTCATGCAGAGTATGCAGTGAATTGTATTAAAAAGATGTCTGGAGGGAATCCTTGAAGAGGTGATGGGTTTCTTACAAAACTTTATTAAAGATCATTTATGATTTTATTTGCTGAAATGTATTTATAGTGAAATTACTTGTCCCTTTGTGCTGCTCTTTTTTTATTTGCTGCTGTATTAAATAATGTGATGCAAAAACTTGTGCCTTGTTGAACTGAAGCCTTATCTGAGACTTGTTATGTTGGTGAAAATGACTCTTCCGTTTACATCTCATGTTTCAATAATGAAAACTTATGAGAATAAAGAAAATGTCATTTAATATCTCTTTGTCATTTTATGTTCTTTTAAATTTTTCAACTGTTAGGGATAATAGTCAAACATAATCTTTCATTTTGTTAGAAATTTTAAAACAACTCATGAATATTTATTTTAATGAATTCCTCTGTGAAGAGTCTGTATCTGCACACAGAAAAGCTCTTCATCAGTAAATCTTATCAGCTCATTTCTTTCTCCTGTCAGGAAGAACACGTCAGTGAGTGAGCGGCCATGCTGCTGTCTCACCTTCCTCTCCTCTTCCTCCTCTTCCTCTCTTCCATGCCCTGCACCTCTCTGTCTCAAACCTCCACCTGTGGTCTTGCCCTCCGACATGGCTGTCAGCCTCCTATGGCGGCAGCGCCTCCGGTTCTGCAGGACCGTCCCTTCGTCGTGGTGTGGAACATGCCCACAGCTCAGTGTCAGAGACGCTACAACATCCACCTGAACCTGAATGACTTTGATATCGTGGAGAACACACAGCAGCAATTTCAGGGACAGGTGATTGATCTGAGTGGGTGCATTGAATTTCCGGTGTATTTTCAGTTTAATTCAGTATATTCAAGGTGTATTTCAAAGTACCACAAGGGAACAGAGACTCGAGCTGCATGTGTTGCACCGCACCTCATATATTGGAGCACTGTTCAAATATAATTAATATTTAAAATACAGTCATAAAACGGATTCTTATGGGTTCTGTGTGAACCCCATAGACAGGATGATCGTGGTTGGTGCTAGCTGTCTTACTGCATCAGTTAGCTAGTCACTAACATTGTCTGTTCGCTATTTGATGGTGTGCAGGTCTACAGTGGGTTTTATCAAATCCTGTGTGGTTGAATAAGGTTGCTAGGTTACAATCATGGTTGATGAAGACATTGAGACTGAAGCAAATAGCAAAATGTGCCAGAAAAAAACAAAAAGTAAAAGATGTTTAATACATTGTAGAACTGCAGAGATTAATAATAATTTTTTACAGGCAAATGTTGAAATTTTCCAGAATATGACCATCTTCTACCGTGACCGCCTGGGGAAATACCCATACCTCTCCTGGGACGGCAGGATGGTGAACGGGGGGATACCCCAGCTAGGTGACCTTTCAGCTCACCTTTCCCTCGCAGTGACGCAGATGTCCAGCCTGCTGCAGCCAAACTTCACAGGTTTGGCTGTTATCGACTGGGAGGAGTGGTGGCCATTGTGGGAGAGGAACTTTGGAACCAAGATGGAGTACCGGAGGCTGTCCAAGCTGCTGGTGAGGCAGGAGAGACCGGATCTGTCCGACAGTGTCATAAAATCACTTGCAAGGCAAAAGTTTGAGGAGAGCGCTCGGAAGTTCATGGAGGAGACGCTGCGGTCAGGGGTCAGAGATCGTCCAAAGGGACTCTGGGGGTTTTATGGTTTTCCTGCCTGCTTTAATAAGCATAGGAGAAAGAGAGGTAAGACGAACACCAACTGTGAGATAAACAGTTTGGTTGATGGGTGGTGACCTCATTGTATCTACATATGGTGATCTCTTCTAAGACAGTTATTTATACAGATTACACAAACGTTGTGATGAGATGATGTACGTACCTGGCAACAAAGCACTAATTTAACTGTCAATAAAAACTGTGTCTTGTCTCTTTCCCTGTTTCATGTATGTGATCAGATAAGACGTACACAGGACACTGTCACAGAGGGACCAAGAGGCGAAATGACCGGCTGTCCTGGCTCTGGTCTCAGTCCACTGCTCTCTATCCCAGCATCTACCTGCCACACAGGTTGGCAGGATCCAAGGATGCAGCTCTGATGGTCAGGTACAGGAAACTGAGAGACATGAGGGAATGTTTATCTCTGTTAAACTACTGAAGTCATTTTAAACAGTCCAACAAACTAGAGTGCGGCTCTGAACAAATATTCACCAGGTCCAAGGAACAGATAACTGAACCCACATCCAACAGTCATTTTGTTTTTATGCCCGAAACCCAAACCAAGACGGACACAGTTTTAGGCTGAAGCACTGACTTTATGCCACGCACAGGCAATTGTTATTACTGTTGTTACATTTTCACTGAAAGCTGACCAAATCCGATCCAAACTCAAACCTAATCTCAAAATATTTGTTCGAATTTGGTCCGATCAGTCAGGTACCGTTGGGCATGTGTCGGGTATCAACCCTCCACAATGAACTTCATTGAAACCAGATGAAATAGTTCTCTATCTGTAACTTGTTCAAGTTTTAACTTCATGTTGGGTGCACAAAATGTCAGAGAAGCTGTCGATTGACATTTCTGTCTCCTTCACTCAGACACAGATTGTTGGAGGCTTTGAGGGTGGCATCAGTTTGGCGCCATGGCTACATCTCCGAACGTGCCACACCAGTCTTTCCCTACGCCAGACTGGCCTTCACACACACTCTAAGATTTCTTAATAAGGTGGGGTTTGCTGCAGCATTCACACTCATACAAGCACACACCAAGTAGTAGCTATTTTCCATAAAGAAACATATCTTTGTGTGTGTGTGTGTTTGTGCAGACAGACCTGATGCACACGCTGGGAGAGAGTGCATCATTAGGAGTTGCAGGCGTGGTGCTGTGGGGAGAGCTGAAGTTTGCCAAATCCAGGGTATGTAATGTTTGTGAGAGAGTTATTCATATCTGAGTGTTGTGTGTGTGTGCGCGTGTGCGTGTGTTTGTGTTTGTGTTTGTGTTTGTGTGTAATCCTCTCCCCTCCCCTGTATCCAGGATCAGTGCATCCTTCTCAGAGACTACATAAGCACCAACTTGGGCCCCTTCGTCCGCTCGCTGAGGTCTGACACCCACCGCTGCAGCCTCCAACTTTGCCACGGCAATGGCCGCTGCACTAGAAAACAACCCAACTCCGGTCACATGGTCTCCTTAGGTCCAGCTATGACCTCTGACCTCAAAAAAACCAACATCTGCGCTGACTTGTCCACTAGCAAACATTTTCATGACCACTTTGTGTGTCAGTGCTACCCAGGCTGGACTGGACAGGAATGTCAGGAGAAGGTCAAAAACAGATAGAAAAACAAGTAGCCCAAATGTTTCTGTCAAAGTGGTGGCAGAATTTAAAAGTTTAATTAAAATAAATAAATTTATTAATATAAATGTGAATATTTATATATGAATAGTTTAAAGAAAACAGTATAAAGGGACTTCTACAGTGCTTTTCCGAAATGTACCTCCTAATGGTTAAATAGTTAAATGATCTTCATGTGTAGTTTTTATATAGGTAAATTGGTTATATGTTAAATCTGAGTCACATAATAAATACATTTTATCAGTCACCAGTGTTTGCCCTGCAGCATATGGCAGGTATTCTTTTTGTGCCCTTCAGACAGCCTGAATATGACACTGTTTTTAGGCTCTGTAATCACTTTCCTGTTTTTCCTGCAGTGAACTCAATCTTTTTGCAACAGGAAACAACAAAAAAATAATATCTAAAGTTTCACCTTTAATTAGTCCACCACATTTTGATGTGTGATGTTCCACATTACTTTTCAAGTGTTGAATAAATGTCCCTGACATCTACAATACACGCCCATAACATACAACATGACTGGCTGCTCAAGTCCATCAAAAGTCCTTCTCATATGTCACAAACCTCACATCTCTTAATTACATTCCATCATTTACATTGAAATTTGAGACACAAACAACATTTAGAAAACTTTTTTACAAATGTTTTCACATCAAGGAAATATCTCACTGTAATACACAGTTGAACTGTATTTTTAAGCATCCCGTGTCGAATAATAAAAGTGTATCTGTGTGCACTGGAACATTTGCATGTTTGTCTCTCAGTGTTCGGTCTTCTTCATGTCCCTCCTCTCATGGCTGTTAAGTTCTGTCTCAGCGCCTGCAGCTCTTGGATCAGCAGTGACAGCTCTGTGGCTGTGGCCTCCTTCTCTCTTAATGCCTCAGTCAGCATCCGCACTGCGCCGCCCTGCTGGACTGGAGGAGAAACAGAGAAAAAAATTATACCGTGTGTTTGACAATCTCTGTAGATTTACAGACATTTTTTAAAAATGTCTATCAATTTACACTACATAGCGTGAAACTGAGATTTATCGGAAAATTGTAAGTAACTTCATAAATGTAAAGACACTTGTGGAAAAGTTTAGTCCAGAGAATACTCAGTATCTAGAAAATATCTGGGTGCACAAATGACAGTAAATAAATATGATTTCTTACCCAAAAAGTAAAAGATGAGTAAGACTGTAAGCAGAAGCAGAGTGATAATAGCGCAGCCCATGGCGTAGGCGCGCGATGAACTGGGTGTCAACATATCCTGTAGATGACTTTGCCATTTGCTGACTGGACGACCTGTTTGATTCACAGCTTTCATGTCACATATAAAGAGGTTTCCATTCGGGGAGGGTGTGTAAGCAGGACGAGGAGGCCTCATCCCTGAAATCATAACCGGCAAAGGCAGAATCGTGGTCAACATGTGTGAAACTTTTTGACTATTTCAGTGTGATTATGTATGTATTTGCACGGCTGTGGCTGCACCTATGAGTGTGTGTGCACCTTTGTGGCTGTATTTATTGTGTCTGGGTGCATACCTTTGTGCTGTGTTTGAGGTGTGTGTACTGTTGAAGAAAAATCCTCGTCATCCAGTTTAGGGTTTGCTGTGATGGTGTGAGTTTTATTAAAGTATGCTGGCAAACTGGTGAACTGACTGACAGAGAGCAGGTCTGTGTCTGTGAGCTGACCCTGAGCAAATGACTTACAAGCATTTATATACAGAGAAGCAAGTAATTCTAAACAAAGGGAATAACAAAAGGGAGACAAAAGGAACAGATGCAGGAAGAGGTATATACTTAATCAGGTTAAGGGAATCAACAAGAAACAAAAGACAGGATGGGGCATTTGCATTCAGACATAGAGGATGACAGGATCAAGAGGTCAGATTGGGAGGTGTCAGCAAAAGGGAAGTAACACAGCTGGTATGAACCGATGGATAGTTGATGTACTCAAGACATCATTTGTTACATCAAGATCATAGGTTCACACCAGTAGGGGGTGGAAGTTCCTTAATTTCAATACATTTCTTCATCAACTTGTGCATATGCCTACCAAATTTCATAATCCTATGTGAAACAGGGTGCAGGGGTGCCTTGTGAAATTTTGAGGGGGGCACTTTTGAGCCATTTTGACACATCCAAGCTTATATGTCATATGTGTAACCCCTCTCTGTTGGATAAGACTACAATAATAATGGATTACTTTTCACTCTTTGGACCAGATTTCAGAATTCTAGGAAGTCGCTCATGGAACCCAGGATGGAATATCAACATTGAAACAGACAAAAGACTTGAGTTTGCAAAATATTTAATATTAACCTATTTAGAAACAAATGGCAACAAGCCACCCACAGTTCGGGCCTTTTGGTTGGGCGTTGGGATGGCAACCGCAAACTTCATGAAATGATCTGTAACGACAAAGATGTCCTTTGTTCCACTGCTGTCGGGTTCCAGAGAAAGAAAGTCCATGGACAGTAACTCAAGGGGCCTTGTAATATTGATGTTGACTGACAGCGCAGCTTTCTCAGGCAATGCCTTTCAGCGCACACATCTGCCACAGGTTTTTACCCCCTTTTCAACATCTAAAGCCATCTTTGGCCAACAGAACCTAGTTCTTACAAGGTCCAGGGTATGAACAGCTCCCATATGACCCATATGATCATGTAAGCTGGTCAAAACCATGTCGCGGAGCTCAGCTGGCAAGACCAGTGATAAGAGGTATACGGGCCGATTTGCTGTCTTCTGTACAGCAGGTGTCTTGGGTTTGTCTGATTCCTCAACTTCAATCTGGTAATAACCAGACTTTAAATCAAGAACTGAAAACCGCTGAGAACCTGAAAGCGCAGAGAAAGTGTCTTCAAGTTTGGGAAGCTCATGTGCATCCTTTATCGTCTGCAAGTTCAACTTTCGATAATCAATGCACAGTCGAATAGTACCATTCTTCTTTCTGACCACCACAATTGGTGATGAAAAGGTTGACTCTGATTCTCTGATTACCCCAGAATCTAGGAGCTCTTGGGTATGTCTTCGCACAGCTTCAACGTCGGAGGGATGTATTGGCCGAGGGCGTTTCTTAAAAGGACTCACATCTGAAAGCTTGATGTGATGTGCCACTTTATCTGTTCGCCCAAAATCTAAGTTTTGTTGTGCAAGACTTCTGGCATGCTATGAAGTTGCTGGACGATATACTCCTTCCACTCAGGTGGAATTGGAGACTCTCCAAAGCTGAAGTGCAAGTTTGACCTCTGAGGTGATTCAGCATCGGTTGGTTTGGTTTTGAAGTGCTGTCGGGACACGACGCTCTGGTAAGTACTGATATCTGCAATTTTACACCCTGCCGGGAGGGTGACATCATAATCAGACACATTACTAACAATGACAGGTAGCTTAAAGGTTCGCTGGTTGGGAAAGTCAGCCAAGCAAGTCTTCACTATTAACCCATCAAGCAAAGAAGCGGAAGATGAATGTTCAACGGCAACAGTCTTCTCATTCTGTAAGTGATTTGATTTGATTTTGTGAGTTGAGCTCTCTGCTTTGTGGACCCCACGTTTTCTCATGTGGCTAGCTTTGACTGCACTTCCTCAGTGCATACCATTAACAACAGCTCTGAGAACAAAGGTGCAATTCTTTTCTTCTGCTCAAGTTGCAGGCTAGAGAGCAGAGCAGCATCCCAGCACCCTCTACAAAACTGCTTGAGGAGGTGTTTACCCACTTCCCCTGGTACGACTCCCCCTCTTTTCACGACCTGGTTCAGTGCGAGTTGCAACCGCTGCAGATAAGTAGATGGCTTCTTGCCTGGATTCTGGAGAGTATTCATGAACTTTGCTTTGTTATTGGGTCTGGGAATTTTCCCGGAAAAGGAGCAAAGTCTGACAGGAAATGACAAGAAAGAACTTGTGTCCTCCCTCCTCACAATGTGTTCAACTATGAGTTTCTGAACTTCTGGCGGATTTACATCACTCACAGAAAGGGATGGAACTGGTCTCTCATCAGTGACTGGTGCTGAGAGAGCAGAATTCGCGTTACTACCAATCAGAGGGGGGCCTGAAAAAGGACCACTGGGTTGTGGTGACTCCACTGGGGTCTCACTGCGGGCTAAAGGGGACGGTGCATCCAAAGATTGCAAGCTTCCAAAATAACTACTGATCTGCAACATCATTTCTCTTAAGGCTGCCTCATAGCCCTTGCCACTTAGCTTTTCTAGCTCTTTTAGCTCTGTTAGATAGGTGTTAGTAGTACTGCTACCTATCTTGGATAAGTGTAGACACTTCCTAAGGCCTCAACATGATGCACAACATTGGGATTGTCTTTTAGTGTGTGCCTGTACAGCAAAAGTAGCTCCAAATTTTTGACATTGGAGTACTCGATGATCAGAGTTTTGTAAAACTCAGAAGACTCATCATCAACTAAAACAGTGCACTGGACAGAACCGTACATCTTCAGAAAATCGCTTACTTCTTCATCTTGAATTGATTAAGTTATTCCATCAACAATGACAGCATTTGGTATTTTTAATACCGGACTTCCGGATAAAATCCATGTTACAGAGGATCAATACTGATATTCTGAGTTTGCAAAATATTTAATATTAACCTATTTAGAAACAAATGGCAACAAGCCACCCATCATTAACAATGCAATAATAAAAAATAAAGTGTGCACAAAAGAGGAAAAAATAAAACAAATAAAAAATTGTGTCCTCTGCTGTTGTTTTTTCTTTTTATTCAGTTATGCTTTTCTTTTTGTCTTACTGAGCTCAGTTTTTTCTTTATTTCGTTTGGGCCCTTTAATTCAAATGAAGTTCAATGTCCTACCACACCGCAGACAGGGGAGGTAAGTGATCCCTGATTCGCATCCTTGGCTCGCTGTCCAAGTGTCTGGACCTTTGCCTCCGGCAGGTGTTCAGATAGCTGCCTCATGGCTTTCTGCTACCGGTCTCGTCTTCTATATTCTTGGCGTTTCAATTGATGTCTCCTCATGACATTAATCACCGAACTGTATCCAATCAAAAAGCCTGAACTGCAGAACAGGTCACATTCCATTCAAAATACATTATACCGGCCATAAAATTTATGTTAAAATAGATAATAACTTAAATATGGCCTATGTTACTTATCTCATTCACACCAAAAAAAAATATAAATCCTTAACAGGTCTAACTTTGCCAGTTTAGCAACTAAAAATTCTCTCAATTCAAATCAGGCCTTTTACATACAAGTATACGGAAAATAAAATAAATTAAAGCTGCAAGCAGCGTTGGACGGGCCCTCGCACCCTGCCGCCACTGCGGAGCTGGCGCCGATTCGCCCTTACATACTAAAACAAAGCTTTATTTTCATATATTACACTGGCAAATTGACAACTGACAACTTCAAATCTGTTTGTCTCTCTAACATCCACAGGGACTGCACGGCAACACAAGGGAAAACAAAGATAGTTATCAGAGCAAGAGGATCACTCCTAAATAGTGCTTGGAGCTTAGAGAGTGATGCTCTGCTACCACCTTGCGGCCAGAGAGCTACAGCACTGATCAAAAGCTCTATACAAAAAAACATATTCTAGTTTGGACACAAGGTGGAAGCAGAGCACCACGCTTATGCTGAGTGGCAGAGTCGAGCTTTTTCTCTCATGCAATCCAATGGAGAAAGCAATCTAACCCACACCTGTTTGTGCTTCCACTGTGTCAACATAGTTTGAGCTACAGACTTCATTCCAATTTTAAATGAGTCACAAGACTTTGATCTGTAAATCTTGTATTCACATGTTTTTTCTATCTTGTACGGTTTCAGAGTTA
>JAPZDV010000002.1:12004661-12015972 GCA_029814665.1 Acanthurus lineatus | reverse complement strand
AGTTTAGAGAACAGCACACTCTTGTTTCTCTTCAGATCGTATAAATCTTTCGCCTTTTACTAAAGATTTCCGTGGAGGGGAACAACAAGAGTTTTGACCAATTTTTTGATGCCCTGCTCAGGCGGGGCTTTCTCCCTTTGTCAAAAATAGTAAGACATATTATGAGTAGCGTGTGTAGCAGAATGAGCGAAACACTGCTCCGACGATCGTCGTCAGGCCAGGTTTGAGGTTAACATGTATTTGAAATCTTAATGTGTCCGAAGTGCGAGAGTGATCCTGTTTAATTAGCAGTTGTGTGGGCAAAACTGTGCATTGTAAATATGTCTGCCATTGTTTTTTTTGTTTTGTTTTGTTTTGTTTTGTTTTGTTTTGTTTTGAGGTCAATCCCTCATTTTAAAGGCCTTTTTATTTGTAACTTTACAGAGAAGGGTTTCTGTTGTCTACTATCTATGCTTGTAGTTTTCTAATAATTTTAACAATAATCAGAAGTTTCCATTTTCTAATGCAAGGATTGCCAATTGTCATCGTGATTTGATTATACATTTGTAATGCAGATGGAAATTTCACTTACATTTTTTTGGATATGGCAGTCTTCTGTAGCAGCCAGTATAATGGGACACCATAGTCAACTCTTCTCCTATTGTTGTGAATCCCTGCTAGCCACCTGCCAAAATGTCAAGCATGAAAGACTTAATTTACCAAATCCTTCAGTCTAGTAGACACTTACTGAAAGTGTGGGTGAAATGATTTGGTAGATCTTTTACGGTATTCATGTGTGGATACGAATTTTTTTTAATTTAATTTTTTATCATTGTGTTTGCACCTCATTTCATAGTTCCCTCAGGTGTTCAGTTCAGCAACAAAATTGCACAGCTTTACCAAAGAGTTAAAAAAAATAAAGTATAAGAGAACTTTCAGATCATTGGAAATGTTGTGCACTGCACACCTTATATAAGGAGTAGGGACTTCTCATCAAGCTCCTTCCTGTCTCTTATAGGTCATTGATTTGCACTTTTCCATCAGGGAGTGGGGCTGCGACCCACAAATGTATTAATCCATTGCACAATATAAAGGTCATCAACACAGAATAAACTACAGCACTGATCTTAAAGCACCTCCAGGTCCTTGTTGAAGAGTGGCAGACCATGGTTTCAAGCAGATTAACTGTTTGGTTCTCTGTCACCAACAAAACCTGAAGTATGTTGAAAGCCATATAACACAGAAGCTTTGAGCACATTTGATGCATTGCTCACTTCCTACAATTTAACAGTTGAAGAGTGCAGTGGTGTGTTAGTGTAATCAACCAAGCAAGACAAATTAAAAACACTGTATATATGTCAAATAAACAGCAACTTGTCCTTAGCCATGGCTTCATGATGTACCAGCTAGGTGGAACACTATGTTGTCATGCTGCAGCGCCTGATGGAGCAGAAGAAAGCACTGATTGCCGTGTCCACAGAGATGGACTTTGGTGGGTCTGTGTCAGAAAATGGTGGACTTTGATGGAGGCCATAGTCAAAGTCCTGGAACCATTTAAGGAGGCCATGTGCACACTGTGTGAAGATGATACATCTATTTCCTCTTTGATTCCCTGCATTCAGGCCGCTAGAGCTGCACTGTGTGAGCGACCTGTATGAGACTCACCTGTATGAGTAGTTGATGGCCACGCTGAGAAACACTTCCAATGCACCTTTGAAATGCCCACCAATTCCTATTTACACTTCAGATTTGCTCATACTACTGCTCAGCATGGATTTTGAAAGGTTGAAAGCTGCTGTATTAGTGGAGGTTAAGACGCTGCTGGAGCAGGACAGCTTCCTCTATCAGGTGAAGCTGACTCTTCATCAGGTGTGGTGCTTGAATCAGGGGGCACCAGCAAAAAAGCCGACAAGCCTTTTCTGGGGTTTCAGGTTTAGTGGAGACCCACCCAGCAGAGAGTAGCACACAGTCACTGCGCTGCGGCCCAGTGATTTCATACCGGTCAACAAAGATGGCATTATATCCTGCACTTGGTAGCATCCTTTATTTTTATTTGTACACTTGGTGGATGTGTTGCAATATAGGTAAAAAAAAAAACAAAAAAACAATACAGGTTTTTTGTGTTTGTTTTGCATTATTCTCTGCATTTTCTTTCAGTCTTTCCTTGTCATAAAAGATGACAATTACAATCCATTCCATTATGGTATTTTCTGCTGCTGGCTAACGTGAAGTTTTCTTTGTCCAGAATTGAAAATAGCTGTCGAAGTAGGACCTCAGCTTAAAACTGGATTTTAGCTGCTAGTCTTAATTTGAACAAGGATATGATTAGAGCTTAAACTCTAGTGTAGCATTTGATTACGTGAAGCAGATACTCAGTAACATTAAACTCCACAGGGTTCTTCTGCATCTAACTGTCTCTTCTGTTGTTTGAGATACAATTTTAAGTCAGTTTCACGGTTTTAAAGTGCACTTAAGGTTTTAAAACATTTGTACTTCAGACAGTTGGTTCATTTTATCTTCAGCAATTAGTACAAACATTTGAAACTACTTTGAGTGGTATTGCTTGTATTTCATTCAATCCAAATCTAGGAAATTCTCTTGGTGCTTTGTAAGTATATATATTAACATGCTGAAATAACTTTGAAGCCTCTACTTATGCCCCTAAAAGACCTCGAGAGCCTTGCAAATGGTCGACAGGAGTATTGGTTAGTAGTCATTGAAATTCCTCTTTTTTGGAATGGGTAAAATACAAACAAATTGTATGCTATATATATTTTATGTATCTAATATAAATAAGCATTGGAATTGGCAAATGAATGATAATGTTTTTAATGTCAGTTTCCTATTTGCAAACTCTTTGATTATTTCCAATATGCTGTGGGGGCTGGAAATGTCCACTTATGCATGTCTTATATTTATCTTCATACAAACTAATGTACCAATTAATGACCTTTTACAAAGCTCTAAAGGTTTTCTATAACTCTCCTCAATATTAGCTATAACCAGCAGATAGTAGCTGAAAGCATCTGTCTATTACCATGCTCCTCACAACAAAGCAAAAACATGACCTGGCAGTCTCTTTTAAAAACTCACTAACAAATTAATGAAATAGTTTTTTGAAGTACTACATGATTATTAATTCCCTTCTCATGCTTCACCACAAACACATCACGGTAAATACATTTCTACCAAAAAAATATAGTTTTTAAAGTAACAAATATAGAAATTGATCAAAGATAAGGAAGATCTCCATCCAAAAAAGTAAAGTCTCCAATTTGTGCTGATATTTAAAATGCAATGCTGGCTCTTTTATAGTAATTTATATTTTTATGTCACAGTGATCTCCTCCAGCAGATCAGCAGGGAAGTAGCCCAGCTTGCGTCCAGTGCTGACCTTCAAGTAGCCACCTTTTTCATCTCCTTTCTTCACCACAATCTGAAATGTGGAGCGAAAACAGCTAAAGGTTAGCAGTATATGATTGTTGATGTAATAATTATTTAGATTTTCATCTTCACAGACATTAGTGCAGTTACCTGATCCTTCTTCAGTGTGATTTGTCCCATCTCTCTGTTCCCTACAAAGGAGCGTGTCACCTTAAAAACTCTTTCTGATGCACGCACTTTTATGAGGTAGTTGGTGGGAAAGTAACCCGTCTTCTCCCCCATCTTTCCCTGGAAATAGAGAGTAAACAGACTTTGACTTCAGAAATGTTAGAAAAGAGAACAAAAGCATACAGCTGACACAGATTTACTGCAAACTGAAAAAAACACATTTTAAGGATCAAATGAAAGCTGAAAGAATAAAGACATGATATAGCTCACCCTCCACCACTCTTCATTGGAGTCATCCAAAACTGTGATCCGATCACCCGGGCTAAAACACAGACAAATACATATAAATGCCTCTTATCACTGTATATCTGTTCATCTATTACATTTCACAATTAAGTGCAGCGTTCACCTACTGCATGAATGCTTTATACTGTGGCCTATGAAATGACTGCAAGCTGGGAATTATGTTCATTTTTTAAACGTACTGGAAGTCAAGGTCATCTTTCTCTATGGCCTTGAAGCGGTAGAGAGCCAGGTAATAGTGGGACTGGGAGAATGTTCCCTTACTCTGTTGACAAAACAGCACAGATGCTGATTATATGGAGGCTAAATAATAGCAGAAATGTGCATGTCAAGTGTCACAGCTGTTGGGAGAGGGCAGTACTTTCAATAGCTGCTTCAAAGAAAAAAATAAACCATTTCATTAACATTTTTTCTTACCTTGTCATCTGCTTTGTCTCCTCCTTTCTCCTTTTTATCATCAGGCTTCCCTGCATGAATATCAGAATCATTGACACATTACTTGCTTTTAATAAAGCCTAACTTAAAACTGAGAATTTCACACTATCACTCCCTCGTTGACTTTGTGACTTGTGAATGTTTTTTCTGCATTTAAAAAAAAGTCTGAAGTGTTTTAAAAAAAAGGAAATATGCATGAATTGTTATTTTCATAACCATGACTTGTGTAGTGTATGCCACAGAGAGCATGTAACCAGCATTGTAATATCTTTTACCTTCTCCTCCCTCTTCATTCTCTTTTGGCTGTTGGTTGTCCTCTTCTTCTTCCTCCATCACCATCATCATCTAGAGGAGAGATTGTACATACACAGATTGAACGATCAAAATTGTACATAAATATAATTCATAAACTTTTTAATCACTGTATTTGCTTTAAAGCCACTATTTGTCAATTCATATTTGAAGTGTGTTTGTTGTGCTGTTTAAGAAAATTCTGTGAATTTTTGAAAGATGTGGCAGTGTTTGGTTTTACAGTTTGATTTAAAGTATGTTGTACACTCACATTTTTCTTGTCATTTTCATTCTTTTTGCGCTCCTTATTTGCCATGATGACACCAACCCGCAGGGTGTCAAAAACAGGGTCGTTCCGGTTTGGGTTGTCTGGTGACGGACAGAATGGTTAGTCAGCTATTTATATATTAATACAGACAATTAAATTATGCTCTCACAAATAGGCAGGACTTGCTTCACAGACAATAGGTTGATAAGAAAAAAAAAATATTAAACCTGGACATGCAAGAGACACATGTTCATTCAGTGGACTCACTGGGATCTGGTTGGTCACTGCCATACAATGGGGAGCTGTAGGCCCTTCTGAAGCCGGGTGGCTACAGGAAACAAATGCAGAATGTCATGTTTCAATATATTTTCAACCATTTTAGTTATAGATATCTGTCTCACCATGGGTAAAGTCATGAGGATCTGAATACATTTTTGTGACCCTCTGAATATTCTGTATTGTTTTAATAGAAACCCTAAACCCTTCCATGCTAAGGTCTCTCAAACAACATTAGTGTATGTCTAAAGCTCACATCTATCATATTTATCAATGGCTAAAACCAACTGACAATATTACCGCAAATGTTCAAAAGAAAGAGGCAGCTTTGTGGCAGGTGATGTACCAGGTTGATGTAATTAATAATACTACTACTATGACTATTACTACTACTAATAATAATAATCATCATCATCATCATCATCATCATCATTATCATCATCAATATTTTCATGTCTTCTTCAATTTTCTTCCCTTAATTCAACCTAAATTTACTGAAGTCTCCCTGGCACCCCCCTGTGGCCACCAAGGGACCCAGTGCCCAAACTATTTAAAATCATTATTAAAAGCATTAAAACATTATGAAAAGGACTTACAATTTTACCAAAGCATCTCTGAAACTCAACATAGGACTGACATGAATGGTGGATGTTGGTCTTGCAGTTTTTACACCTTAGAGCAAACTTGTTGTTCACTGAATAATAAACAAGAGGACAGCAGTCAGGTGACTTAGAAACCAAGATTTAGCATTTCACATGAGAAACAGTGCATCTATGTGGGAGCATAATGTGAATGTTTTTGGATTTTCTCCTGACATAATCTCTGATACTCACAGACAATCATGCGGGCGCAGACATCACAGAACTTGGGTTTCTTGCAGTAGTGGTCCTTGAACTTATGGGGTTTGTCATTAACCCTCACAACAGGCTCTTGGGGCTCTGGTTCCTTCTCCTCCACCTCCACCTCCTCCTCGTATATGAAATAGACCTGGACACACAAAAGCCTTGTATTAGTTATTTAAAAAATGCAATAGGCAGGGTGAAACTGATATAAGGGCTCCTAAGTGTTTCCCAATCTTTTTATGATTCAATTTACATATTGTGTAAAAAACATTACCCATATTTGACACTATGGAGCTCTGTTGTAAACATTGTTAGTTTAAAAAAAGAATTTTCTCACCAATACTATTAATCAAAAGTTAGTACAATTTTTCTGTGCTTTTTCTTCCTGCAAAAAATAGAATGCATACTGAGTGAGAACTGCCTCTCTACTAAATACCTTTTTATTGGATTTAACCACCACCTCAGTGTGATATTCTTCTATAAATGTATGCACATAAGGTAATTTTTGTCATGAGATGCTTGACAAGATTTACATTTGTTATCGTCCAAAGAGCCACTTTTGAACCCTAAAGTCATTGTCACTTACAGCTCAGCCAGCAGTGTGACCTTATCCCAGGGGGGATAAAAGAAAGAAACACTAAAGTCAAGGCTCAAATTTTTCCAATTGCTGCACTGCGTTCCTGTCCCAGCTGGTGGCTATTTTAAACTGCCAGAGAATGGCACCTCTAAGGGGGGGGGGTTGACATGGTCCTGTCACTCACAGTGTCCCCATCCTCTTTCACTACGTTGTCCGGGGCTGGAGG
Source organism: Acanthurus lineatus (assembly GCA_029814665.1). NCBI lineage: Eukaryota > Metazoa > Chordata > Actinopteri > Acanthuriformes > Acanthuridae > Acanthurus > Acanthurus lineatus. Next base: position 12,009,224 of record JAPZDV010000002.1, on the reverse strand, counting down.
GTTGTCATGGATATCCACAGAGTGTTTGTCATCCTCCCTGTCACACACACACACACCAACACAAAGATGTCATCACACCTGGATGTCATTACTTTCAAACATTTTTTTTCCATCACAGCCTCTTGAACCTCTCTTTAAACTTGTTAAACTTAAATAGAACATGTGAAAATAAAAATTGCCAATTCTGAATAACATTGTTGTGTGACCTAATGGATCTAATGACTGATGATATCAAAATTCTGTTTCACCTTAAAATAGTTGACTGTTGATGGTTCATTTAGCTGACACCTGTGACACATTTTTTCAAATGAACAAGGAGCAGCTTTTTCATCATTCTATTTGAATCTAATGTAGAAAGACTTGGATGAAATTGGTTTGGAGGCTTTTCTGCTTTTCAGTCTGAACTGTTGCAAAAATGTAGCTCTTCTAAAGTTTGAATGGAGGCCTGTAAAGATGGCAAAAAGGAGCAGCCAGGCAAAGCAGGACTAGCAGTATAAAGGGAGATATACTCACTGGTCCATGTTGTATGGTGGACAATGTCAACACTGCCTCACCTACAAAGATATGAATACATTTATTTCTTCAATTAAGACCAAGTAATCCAAAAAATATATCCAGAATAAATGTCAAGGATTTAACAAATACAGTGATTGTAACTGTCTTTTCACATGACAACTGTTACGTAGCATGGTTTGGTCATATCAACAAGCACCACAAGCCATACGTACATATTTCTAAATTTTCATAAAAACACAACTGAATAAAAATAGCTTTTATCCAGTCATTATTTTTGTATTTTACAGATGTTGGCCTCTGCATGGTAACCACCCATTCATTCATTTATCTTCTGTAAGAGGTTAAGTATTTGTGATAAACTAGATAAGCACATACACTGTTGTTTGAGATTCAGTTTACACGCTAACAGATATTTCACATGCTTTTGTCTGCACTAATACTTAAAAAATAAAATAGCTATGCACTCACTTACATACACAAACACACATACTGTACAAGTGCACTTGTCCACTTGACCCAAACTATTCTAGGGTTTTGAAATTCAATCCCATCATAGCTAAATTTGGGTGCCTCTGCCAGTCAGAAAATAAGGAACAAAATTCTAGAAAGTATTACTGCAATAAAATTCAGGCTTTATGAAATAGCAGAAAACATTTTCTTTGTGACACTTGTTCATCTAGTATTTTAAAGCTTTATGTTATTGCCTTCTTGAAATCAAATTGAGAAACTGCTTAATGTACTTTTGTCAAACGTAATTTGCATTTGAATAACTCATAACCTCAAACTTATACTGGAACATACCTCTTTTTAATATTCAGCCCGAAATACAAAATCCAGTGAATGAGTCCTTCACCTGCCGGCGTTAACTGTGCTGTGCAGCCAGTGGATCTGAGTCTAACAGCCCAATCGACCAACCTGAATCCTTCCTTCAGGCCCTCAGGATTCTGCGTCAACACTTACACAATCTGGGCCCTTCCTCTGTTCCCTTTATTGTCTCTTCAGAGGATTTCCAACGTGCTCGGGTTTGAGCATATGTCCGCATTTGTGTACTTACCTATATTCTGTGTGTGTGTGTGTGTGTTTGTGAGCATGCCAGGCTTAGCACTTGTGTGTCAAGTTGACTGTTTGGGACAGCTGGGGACCTCGAGCTGAGCACTGATGACGAGGGGAAATGAGATACTTGGTCTCCCTCTGTCACCATTACACACACTTACGCACCTCTTTCCCCTTGTCCCACTTGTTCACAGACAACAGAAACACACAGACACACACATGTGCTTACTTTTTGTTTTATTTTATATAAGTGAAAGTGATTCACTTTTTTAAAAACCTATTCACTGATAATTTACATTAATTCTGAATTAAATGTGGGTAAATTAGTTATTGTGGTTGTGCTGAGGGACAGCAGCTACAAGTCAAAACAATGAGGTAATGTATTCACATTTACACACAAACTACACACATACTGTATAAGGGAATGTTTCTAAGGCCCCCTTAAATGTTTAAGAAATATTTGAAATAACATTTTAGTTGTATTTTAACTAATGAATGGAGATATTAAGAAGACAGTATGGTCCATCAAATGTGAAATGTTCTTATGACACTTTTGGTGACTGATAAAAAAACATTTTAATGTGGGTTGGGTTGCATGCAGAGTTTTGTCTACATACCCAAATTAACTTCATTTGAAGGTGGCTGGGTGTGAATCATCTTGGGGGTCTGGGAGGAGGCTCATGGGGTAACTAAACTCAAATATGCTATATTTTTTTTGTGAAAAGTCTACTGACCACTTATTTTCCCCACCTTCTGTGTGTTGCATTTGTATTAGTTAGCAATTAGTGGATTCAGTTTGGTCACTAAATATGGTTGATTATATCTAGTAATTTTGCATGATACAATCCTAAAATAGACTAAATAAATAAATACTAAATTTTAACTCTTAGTTTTGAGGATGGCTAATTATTGTGTGATAATTCAGGTCTCACCTTAAAGCCCTTGCCATCTCTTTATATATTGTGCTTGAGTAGTGCATACAGTATTACCAAGCAAATGTACTTAATCATATTACCGCACACTTACTGCCATATGGTCAACCTGTAGTCTTTGATCCCCCTGAGAGTCTGGGGCAACAGGGCAGAAGCCTGCTTTATTACATTGTTATAGCATGCTCTCTGAGATATGCAAATTACATACAACACCAAAAATACACACACTGGTAACCATTTTATTGTCTTGTTAAACATTTCTACATATAAAAGCCTAAAGTAAAATTAAGTAGCGCATTAAAAAATCTCTGGGGCAAAAGGGGCTGATAGAGCCCTTAGAGCAGCATGGAATACATATGCGTTGTATTATTATATTTTAAATGGTACTTTTTAAATTAACAGAAACACGGGGGCAAGTACTATGGTTTACAACTATATGTTGTTAAGCGATAGGTATCTTGGGCTAATATACAGTGTGCGCAGCTGCTCATTAATCCACAATCAGACATTGCAGGCCTTTTATTATTCTGTCATTATCATGTCCTCTATTAAGGAGCTCCGCACTGTTGTCTGTCTGGAACACTACAAAGGTCCCGTTGCATGTCGGGTACAATACTCCCTGAGCTCTGAATGCGCATGCCCGACAGAAAACTCCATTATTTTTTTTTTGCTCGGAATCTGTAAGAAAAAACAGTGGGAAACTGTGAATTTGGAATTACACGAATCGTAATGGTTGTCTGGATACATTTGAATCATAGGAGGTTTTGCCGAACAGAGACCAAAGCAACGGCTGGATAACCGTGTACCGGTAGCGGGACATCCTTCAATCTTGTTGGGACACTCCAGAATCAAGTAAATTTCAATCAGTTAGCATTGCTAGCCTAGCTGGTAGCGTTAGCCCCGAGATCCCAGACGCAGTAAAATGAAGCGTTATTGCCCTTTGTTTTTAAATCGGACTGCCGGACACTCTATAAAAGCCGAGAGCTGATCGATCTTTCTAATGCATAGTTTGACAATGTAACAATTTATTTTACGGTTATTTATGAAGTATTGGCCGTTTTCAAAACATTCTCTGGCTAGTCGGTTAGCTTGCCAGCTAACTCTTGATTCTCCCGCGAGCCAGAAAGGCGAAGACTCCAAAACTTCGCCAACACAGAGAGCTTGACGCAGAGAAGGGTTGTTAGGTCCTGCTAACATTAACGGTAGCCAACGGCTGTCAGTGAGTAAGTTAGTGCAGCCTGGCGATCGAGTTTTTTGCAAATCATTATTGCGTTTGGGTCGTTTCTTGTTACTATAGCTAATACGTAAGAGTTTTGCATCGGAGTGTTTTGTGCGCCTGACAGCTGTCACGACAACACACTACAAAGTAGGGTAGCTTGCTAGCTAAGCTGCTAGCCTAGCTGCTAGCCTGCCGTATATCAGTCGGTAGTTAGCTTACGTTTGTGGAATATTATTCGATGGCTGTACACTGCAAAGATGTCGACTGTTGCTAAATTACGGATTCTGTAAATATTTTATTTTATGCTTCTTTCAGCTTGCTAGCTTGTTATCTTGTTAGTTGTTTATTGGAAGGGCAGCTGCTTATGTTGTGGCTCAGCATTCAGTAAAACACGGGCCTATCAAACACACCCTCCCACCTCAAAGAAGCCACAGCTTGCTCTGAAGTTGTATTTTTTCTCAAAGAGTAGTACATCTCTTGTATTCAAGTACGCAAGGAACAGAACAGTTGCATGAAATTGTTTATTACATCAGCTATTTACTCTGGTTCTCACTGTCAGGTTACATAATCGACCTCCCCCCTTCTTTGCAGGCTCACCATCTTCATCCGAGACCCTACTCTGATGTGAGCTGAACAAACATATCTGAAGGTGTCATCCTCTAAGTTGAGGATCTGCCTCATAGCTTAGGAAAGTCCAGTTGCTTGGGCATTGAGTCAGGTTTTACTGGCAGTCTGTGTGCTTCTCACCCACCAGCATGTACATTGGACAGTGGATACCATAGCCAAAACAGATCCAAGCTTCCCAAAGATGACAAGGTATGAATATGCACTTTAATCATTATA
>JAPZDV010000002.1:11967196-12003183 GCA_029814665.1 Acanthurus lineatus | reverse complement strand
TAAACATGACTTCCTTATTTCAAAGTGTCATTCCAAAATGACCTTCAAATGTGATGCTGACTAAAGACTTAAAGATTACAAAGTAAAAAGTAAAACATAGCACTACATTTACATTACATTTAAAACAAATTACACTACAGCTTCATAGGATGTTTAAGCCTGTAACTCTTTAGAAAGTGATATTGAATTATTAAATACAGAAAAAGAACTTTCTGGCAAAGGAGTCTGTTATAATTTAAAGCATAACCTTTGTTTCCTTAGCACATTTATTTTCCTTTTATGGAATTAAAGAAAAGATGTATTAACACTGCTTTTCCACCACTGCTTTCCAAGGAGTTGGCAGGCCACAACTACAAAATGATGGGAGGCAGTGAGACTGTAAGTGGGGACAAGGATGGGGTCCACACCACTGCAATACACGTCCCCATCGGCTGGCAGAGGAGAATAGAGGGTGGGCAGGTGGTCTATATTAGGTGGGTTGACTCAGGCATATTAATTTGTGTGTGTGTGTGAGCTAAATCTTTTATTTTGGAAAAACTAGAATGCTTGTTTTGCTTACATATTTGAAGTGATATTGCCCATAAAGATGACTTGGGCTTCTGTTGTTGTTGTTGTTGTTGTTTTTTTGTTTGTTTGTTTGTTTTGAAAATTTGCGTACAGATAACCCCAACTCCCCAAATAAAGATTTCCTTTTATTTTTTCCCTCAATCAGCTCAGGGCGGAATAGCTTTATTTCAGTTACATATCCATGTTTCATTTTTCATAAACATTGGTTTCGATTTAAGTAAAATGTGTGAAATGTCAAACTATAAACATAACATCCTGACTAACAGGTGAAAGTTCTTTTTGAAGAATTTCTAAATCAGTCAAACAGAGAGAAGTTTGCTTGCATTATAAGCACTAATGGGCTCAATAATATAATGTTAGACTTATTTATTCATATGTAGACTGTAACACATTTGTTATCAGTTAAGTCATTGATGTTACCTTGCAGGCTTAGTAACCTTAATTTTTTAAATAAGACTGAAAAGCAAATAGCAAGGAGATGGGCAGCTGAGATTACATTCAAAGGAGGTCCAAAGGTGTGTTATAGGCCTCATACAAAAGCTTATTTTCAGAGTTTTTCTCATACAGCATGACTGTCTGCTGCATAAAAAACAGCAAATTTGATTTTGTAAAGGGAGCCTGGTTGATGGCTATCAGTGAATAGCCATCAATTTTATTCTTATCGTGTCAGTTAACTTTGAACTTGCTGTTATAGTTTGTCCATATCTTCTTCCCACCGTAGTCCCAGTGGCACTGCCCTGTCCTCTCTGGACGAGGTCAAGACCTATCTGTTGAGTGATGGCACCTGCAAATGTGGTCTTGAGTGTCCACTCATCATCAATAAGGTACAGACAGCCTAGGTTTTGAATTTATTTGTGCCATGTTGGTTTGTGTGTTAAGAGAGAGCAATACAAAATATGTAGATGTAGTATATCCCCATATTATCTGCTAGTTTGGAGTCTTCAGATTTACCAGCTCTGGGATATTTGGGTGTGAACTTATACACATTTTAACAGAATGGAGATGACCTTTAAAAACTGTAAAATTTTTCTTGACCATTGTGGTGGGTTATATTTACTTGTCATTTGTTCAGACACTGAGGAGATCAATACATATGTTTTTTATTGTATTATTTTAAAATAGCTGTGAATTAAAATTACTTCTAACATCATACATTGCTTTTGCATAAAGAAATGGTCCAATTTGGACAAATTCACAGTGATATTCAAAAAGCATAATAATTTTTTGCAGCACTGAAAAGTCTTACTTATTCAGGAGATGCAGGCATATGATTTCCTCATGCATGATGAATTAAATATCTATTACTAACTTTATGAATGGTGATGTCCACCTTGAATAATGGCTTTTCTTTTTTACTTAACGTGTGCGCAAATGGGTCCTTCCTTGTCTGTTTATTATATAGTTTATATATTAACTGTGTAACATACTGTCACTGGTTCCCTAAACTGTTGCATGAAATGTTAAATGAATTCTCTTGAAATTCTGTTGAATCCTTTTATCTGGCATCCTGCAGGTTTTCAACTTCACTGTGGGAGTGAAGGTGGAGCAGCACAGCCAGCCATTAGGCAAAGCCGAGCAGGACATGACCAAACTGTGTAACCACCGTAGGAAAGTGGTAGCAATGGCTGCTCTTTGTCGGAGTATGCAGGCCTCACAACTGCCGTTTGCCAACCTACATCATCAAGGTAAATGTTGAGGCACTAAGACAAGCTCTTATATATGTGTACTATTTTGATTTACTATTTACTATTGATTTCCTATTTTGATACTGTACACATGCAATTCAAAATCATGTAGGAAATTTTAATTTGAGTGAGGAGGGAGACTCTGTTTGTAAATTGGGCTAAAAAGAAATTCATACTTTCACCCCAAGGCGAGGTTGGGTATGCTGTGTGTGCCGTACTGTTGTCATGCAGTGGGCCTCAGTGGGACAATGATCTTTTAGGTCCTGCAGGAAGACCCAAGATGATGTACTCTAATGTGTGTTTGAGTGTATTGTCAGAAACATCATGATGGAGGGATTAACTATAGATGCAATTTCATTTTTGAAAGTATGATATGCTAATATTGGGCTTAATCATCCAAATACAGTCTTAGAGAAAACCATATGCCTCTAAAATACAAAAACAGATGTTTCTGTTAAGTTTCTTCCTCACTCTGTTGTTCCCTCCCTATTAGCTATGAGAGAAACTGTGACTTGATCTGTGTTCAGATTCACTTAGTTCCTACTACTTCCAACAAAATCCATAGAGAAGCCAGACAGACAGATATTTACTAGGAAACATTTTTGATGGTGTGTGACCAGAAGCACCACAGGAGTGTTTAAGAGTGGGATGGAGTATCTGTTAGAGAAAGCTGTGAAGGTCGGAAATCCTGCGGGAGCATGTGGGAGTGGAGTTGTGCAGCAGCTGTCAGCTATGTAGAATTGAAATCAGTGATGCTTTAATAACAGCATTGTAGTTCCACAATGGGAAGAGGAGACATACGGCAAAGATCAAGATTTTTGGCTGCTGGATACTGTCTTGGCTTGCTACAGTTTGTATCCATAAATATGTCTGTAAACTAGTGTAATGTCCTATATATGAAGCAGAACAGTTTTGTGGGCCTGTGTACCATATCTCTCCATCTCTCTTTCTCTTCAGAAGTCTGTTTAAATTTTGACAAAATGTAAGTCAACTTTCTTTACACAAGTAGTCAACTACGAGTAAGGTCAGGTACAAGAGAAAGAGCTGTAATATTTCCTTTTGTTTAAACAGGTAGAAAATCATAAGCACTGAACCACACTGGACCAATAAATGCTCCCGCTAGTGACAACTCTCTCTGTCTTCTACACTTTTTGTATCCATAGAAGGGGACAAACATAAATATGGGGGTGCAGTCTGTAGTTTTACCATCAACTTTAAGGCTGGCAATAGTCTGCAAAATATGCATTACCTGGCTGATGAGCAGGCAAATGAGCAGGGACTCTGGGTACAAGTACAACTTAGGGAAGTTAAACATTGTTCATTTGCGCACACTACTCATGCTGCAATATTCAAAGCTAGTTAAAAATTGGCAAATTGTTCCTTTTGATATTATATAGAGTTAGTTTGTCCAAGTAATTTCTCTGTTGCTGATGTACCTTCAGTTTGCTCGGATCCACCATAGTTCACATAAGTAATTAGAGAATAACAAGCACATTAGCACATTAAACACGTGGTTAGAATGGATTGGATCCAGGCCTGGAATTTCATAATTTTAGGAGCAAGGCCTCTTTGTTAGCAGCGTGACAATTTTATTTTAAAGGGCACAAAGGCAACATGCCATTGGACCATGCTCTATAAAAATGGCAATTCTGAATGCTATTAAGGCTTTAAAACAAGTTTAACCACTTCTGGCAGCAGTCTGATCAAGTACATGATATGATTATATATATGTTGACTTGCATCTCATGTGTAAGTGTACTTATGTAAGACAGACATTTATAGGCTTTTTTAGAATCAAGCCAGTTTGGCTCAGTTTGACCTTGACTCTGCGCTTCAGCCCAGGAAGGCAGGGATTTGCATTTGCATTTCCATTAATACAAGACCACCCGCATGATGGTGTGTTTTTTAACTGATGACATGCTTGTCTTGAGTCCATTGCTATTTTTGATGAGAGTGTTTTTTCCATTACACAGCACAGCAGGTAAAAGAATTTGTTTACATTTTAGATGTGAGCTATTTGCAGAGTTGGAGTGAGAGCTTGCTGTCTGCAGCTTTCCATCTAACATCTCACTGTAGCTGTCATTTCCTATGAAATCTCCACAATAAAGAACTTATTACTAAGTTATTTAAATTCTTTTATCATAAATCTAGAAATGCTGGGATATCATCAACAGTAACCTGACACAACTCCCATACATCTTAAAGCAAACATGATGAATTAGAATAATAAAGCAGATAATCTAAAAGTACAAACAGAGCTTAAGTTAGAAGCTGCAACTGAACAAAGAGCTGAGCACAGTGTCTTTTCAGAGGGCCTTTCTCTCTGGTCTTCTGCACGGATGTGGTTTAAATCTCACTACACATGCTTGTTTGACGCTCACATGAACATTACCTTCAGGCACAGTGTGCAATGATACTCTATCCAAAAAGAACATTGTTTGACTCCTGGAGGGGGGATTTAATTTTTGTGTTGCATTCTAAAACACCTCTTCTGCTTCCACAGACACATCGTATTTCTGTCACTAAAAGCCAATAGAAGTTTTAGATGTTAGCTTCTTCTGCTTATGCTTTGCTGTACCTCCAAGGAAGGGTCCTGATCCATCGAGATTATACACAGATACCATACGCATCAAAGTTTAATGTCAAAATGTCCCTTCTAAGCACTCAAATATGGCAGAATTTTTGAATTAAATTGGTTTTATAAAATGTGTTTAAGATCTTTTATGAAAAATTAATAATGCTGTCAGAACAACAATTTGGTAAATACTTTTGTGTGTGTGTGTGTCTACTTTCAGAGATGAGCAGTGGAGTGGATGGCCACGATCCAAAGCGAGTTCTGGTTGAGCGGGAAGAAGAGGACCATGGAGTTTACCATCCCAAACTTCCAGTTCAAGCTCGACCTCACAGCAACCTTCACCCAAACCCCTGTGCCAGCCCCAAATCCTCCCACCAGTTTATCTATCCTTACAATGGTTTCTCTCCTGGCCTTCACACAGGCACAAACTCTCACCATCCCCTAGAGGCCTTGAAAAGGCTTCAACATCCTCCTCCTATCCCTGTCTCCTCCAGCTCTCCCTCCAGCTCCTCATTCACAGCTTACAGTACTGCTCAGAGGTCACCTCTTACCCCCACACCTCAGACTGTCAGTCAAGGTCAGAGAACACCCAAAACCCCAGACACTCCAGGTTCTCCCCGGCTAGGGCCCCTCTCTTCACCTCCTCCATCTTCGCCCATGACCATGGGTGGAGGAGGAAGAGGAGCACAGACTCACGGCCATCATCCTCATGGTGTCATTGTAGCTGGCTCCCCAGTCTTTCCTGCTCCCTCACTTTCTCCCTCTGTCCATAACATGAACTGTGTGTCCCCTCACCAGCGGTCCCGCCACCCTTCAGCCTCTCCTTCTCCTATCTCTGATCATGGAGGAGGCTCTTCAGGAGCAGCAACAGGAGGAGGACTAATTGGAAATAATGTGTCCCAGAGGAGGAAATCCACCTCTTCCTCTCCACGCTCTCCTCTCTCTGGTGGCTCCCCAAACCCTAGTCCCCACTTTCCCAAGTATAAGCTTGAAGACATCTTGGAGCAGTTTAAGAACTCAGGCAACAACAGCACTAATAACCACCACCTCCTTATCCCTACTAACCCCTCCTTTCTGACCAACCAAAGCAGTAGCAACCCCCATGCTCTCTCCTCTAAGCCCTCAATGAGCACCATAAGTCCCACGTCCAGCTCGGGACCACCAAGCTTTGAGTTGAACTCTGCAGGGCCTTCTAGTTTACCACTAGGGCCCTTTCTGAACCACCACCACAGCCATCAGAGCAAGCTGCCACACCCAGCTTCTTTCCCTGCAAGTAGCCTGCTCTCTGCAGCTGCCAAGGCTCAGCTGGCTAACCAGATAACCCAGGGCCAGAGCTCAAATGTGGCCAGCAACCAGGTGAACTTGCCCTCTTCCTTGGAGGCTTTGAAAGAGGCGCAGCAGCAACGGTCATCAAAGGTAACAAACAGCACTTTACACAACAGCCTCCCTCCCTCCTCCATTGCTGCCACTAGGCCCCCCCATCACTCCCTTGCATCTGCCTCCTCCGTCCTCTTTCCTCCATCCCACTCTCCGGCTCAGTCCCTGGCTCCTTCCTTGCCCCACTTGCCTCCCACAGAAGAGCACAATGCATCGCACAGGAAAAGGCAACGGCGATCTCCAGCAATGCTCAGCATGCTAAGAGACACCCAGCAGCTGGCTAAAGGGCCTCAGAAGACCCCACCAGGAGATGCTGTTTCTGCTACAGCTATCAACTTATCCTCCTCTTCCTTCCCCTCCTCCTCGCATTCCTCCTCTACCTCAGCTGTGCAGAACCAGAATGCTGTCATGTTAGAGAACCATCATCATCTCCTTCCTGGGCAGACACCAAGGCTCTCTGCACCTAGACAGATAGCACACCTTCCCAGGGTTCCTCGGCAAAATGAGGCTCTGGATTTCACTACACACCTGTCTTGTACACCTCTTGGCTTGGATCCTCCAACCCAGCCACTGTCCGCCCTGTTACACCTACTCAGTGTGCAGAATGCGCAGGCCACAGCCTCAGCATCCAACTCTGCGTCAGCTCAGCCAGGACCTGTGTCTAGTGAAGGAGGTGGACACACTAACAAACAAAGCCCCAGACAGTCACCATCTTCTCCCACCCCTCATACTAATGTCAGGCACCAGCAGACTCCGTCGCCGTGCCAAAACAGTAACACTAATCCTACACCCTCAGTGCCAGAGCCGCTTTCTCCAACTCCCACCTCTTCTCAGTTCAGACCAGTGCAGTCTCCATCACACCCTCAGTCCACTAAATCCAGTCCTTTACAGAGACATTCTCCTTCTTCTACAATGCTGCCCAACTCTAATTTAGCTTTACACAAAAACAGCAGCCCATCCTCTCCCTCCTCACTGACTCCCTCAGACAAGCATCAACCAACTGAGAATCACATTCCGGCAATAGACTCTGTTTCCCAGCCTCCATTACAGGAAGCCTCGCCACCAGGCACTTTGGCAAGGGAGCTTGGTAGCAACAGCATGTCTCCATCAGTGGACCTAAATCTTTCTCAAGGCAGTGTTTCTGTGGCGATATCCAGCTCCCCGAAGCCTCTTGATCTTAGCAACCATGTCCTGGCCCTTCTTGCAGCATCTTCCACTGTGCCCCAGGGGGAGGGCTGCTCCTCCGACCGCACCACTGATATTGTGATGTCTTCCCAAGGAAATCCCACTGCAGGTAAGAATATTTTACAGTCTGAAGTTTGTCTTCAGTCTTGCAGATATTACCTTAATTTTTGAATGCAAATTGCAATATACTGAGAATATACCCACATAGACATCAAGACACAAGATAAATTCATTTAGGTCTGATTAATAAAAATCATGTAGATGTTCATGGGCTCTCCCTTTAAGTCAGACTGCAGATCATTCACACTACATTTATTAGCATGGTTTGGTGCATTTCTTTTCGCATTGCTGCGCTCTTTGGTTTTAGTAGGGTTTTGCTTTGAATCAATATGAGTGCAAATTTGAGGTTTAATTTATTTTTATTTTGTAAGTTTGTTCTTATTTTGGTTGTCTAATAAAAAGGAATGAATTAACTGCACTAAAAGTAACTTATAAATTAATGACAGCCTGTTTACTTGCTAACTAAGTACACAAAAATAGATACTTAAAAAACAACAACATAGTCTAAATACTAACCAAGTGCAGCAAAAAAGTCTTTTAAAAGTTGGGTAAGCTTGCTTGTGAATTTACTACTGTTGTGTAGCCATCTCTAATCCTCTGATGCTTGATGCTGCATCAGAGGCAACCAAACCAGTTAAATCTTGTTTGAAAAGCTGCATTCTGCACAGCTCAAGACCCTTGTATATAATTTGTTTACTGAATGATTAGTTAGACAGAACAGATGTTAATGATTCATACCTCTCTCACAGGGCCAGAGGAGCCTAGATGTGTGGACCCAAAGGTCCCCATAGTGACCAAACCTCAAGCACCCACCAGCCCAGGGCCCACTGTCTCCTCTCGTCTTGGGGATAATCACAGTCCTCATACACCTTCAACTGTGGGCGATTCAACCGCCCCCTTACCTCTGGCAGAGGCCTTCCCCTTCATGAACCAAGAACAGCTGCTTCAGCTGCTGTCATCCACAGGAGGTTTACCATCCCTCCTGGACCCTACAGTCCTAGCTTCATTGCCTCTAGGGGGTCTGTGGTTAGGTGGGCAACATGCACAGATACCCCCTGCAAATGCTACACCACAGAATCTTGCAGAGCAACAGCAATCAGAGCAGCAGCAGCAACTACTGATACAACAAGAAACACAGCAGCAAAATCAGGATCAACAACAGAAGCAACAACAAATAAACAACAATCCACTGTTTCCCTTGTTACCCTTGTTGAGTGGTGCTCAAGGGGAGCTGCCTCTGAACCTTTTGGGCTTGCTGAACCCACTCCCAGCCCCAGCCTCAACCCCAACCCCAGGACAGGAAGCTGATTTAGGGATAACAGAAAAACCTAGCCTCCAGACTCTACTTATGGCCTCATTGTTGCTTGGACAACAGCAGGCTCCTTTGTTACCTTTGTCTGGGCTGGGTCAGTTGGGCCAGGTCAGCCTGGAAGTTCCTCTTCAGCAACCACAGCAGATCCCCAGTGCACTGGAGGGTCTCACCCTGGATAAGAGCTCTGGCCTCCTGGATCCTTCAGCTCTTCCAGGCCCGGGGCTTTTGGAGGTTGCCCAAGGCCTTCTTTCCATTCCTCCAGGAGCTGAGGGCTCTGTCCAAGCTCTGCAGTCTCTGCTCCTTCCTGCTACTCTTCCTCCTCCTCCCGCAGCCTTCCTGCCCCTTAGTCCTGCCTTGCTCACTGCTGCCCTGAGCTCTGCTGAGCTCCCGCCACCTCCCCATACCCATTTAGCTCCTGCACAGCAAACCCAACATACCCAACCTCAGGTAGGCTCCCCTATCTCCTATAGCTATTTCCTCTGAGCTCCTTCTAATTTTCCCAAAACATTTCCTTAACTGCTGCATTGTTTTGTCTGTCTTTTTTTTTTTTTTTGTCATCATAAATTCATAAAGCATTTTCCTTTACTGCTTAACTTTTGGTTTGTTTTGGTTAGCTACAGTCATAATGTATCATAATGTACTTCAGGTGTAAATGTATATGTTTTGAAAACATTTTTAATTTTGCATTCAAAAAATGTAAAGTACTCTATATCTTTTGCCCTGTCTCAACCTTTTTGTGTTTAGTTCACTATTTTTTGTTATTTGTTATTTGTTTGTGCCTGTAAGTCTAATCCTCCCCTCTTCTCTACTCTCCAGGTATCTACTGATACTGGTGTTGACACTCTCATTCCCCTATCTCTACAAGGCAAGGACAACCCCATCCTCCAACAATTGCTGCCCACTTTGCTTAACCCTGCTGTATTGGGTGAGTTAGTGTTGACCCTCTGTAGCCATTCGATTTCAAGATTGAATTCAGTATTTTGTAAATAAATAAAATTAGACCAAAAACAAGGACACATTGAAATGTTCTCTGTATTAAAACTTTCAGCATTGCAGGTATTATCTATAAGTAAGCTATTATAATAACAAATCTATGAACTGTGTCTTTGTAGGAGATCTTTCTGCCATCACGGGCCTCCATAACATGTTGGGGATTGGAACAGGTTCCATCCTCCTTCCCCCAGTCCAGACCTCTACTTTAGGCATGCCTCTGCTCCAGGGTCCTGATGGAGCCATCAACTTGCTCAACAACATACAGGTAGGCAACTGGCCTGTGGTATAGTAGAAAACACACACCAAAAGGTTTTTTTCAGGTGTAGGCACTTAGATTGTTTTACTTAATTTTTGGACAGATGTCCCAAGTCCATTCTAAAGAATATTAATGGGCTGATCTTGGCACACAACATTTCTTTTGATCTCTTTGACTGTTACTGATTGCCTCATCCATTTTTTTTCTCTTATTTTCTTCAGCTTAACCTTGCACCACCCTCAGAAGGAGAGAAGCCAGTCTCATTGCAGGAAACGCAAAGCTCTGCCTTGCAGGAAGACATTCCAGATAGTCAGATTGCTGCAGAAGTGGTTCCCAGTCCTGCTCCAAGCCCTGCTCCACCACCTGCCCAGGAACCCACCCCACCACCGCAGCGGGTATCTGAGGGCAGGTCTGTTATCGATCCTTACACCTCTTTCATGGACACAATTTATACCTCCTTCCTTCAAGTCAGTGCTAAAGAGCAAGAAGACAGGGCCCACTTGGGGCCATCCGACCCCACTTCACCCTTCTGTGCCTTACCGCCGGTTACTTTCCCTGTGGAGCACCAAACCTCACCCAACCCCGTCGCCACTCTACCCCAGGCAAGTGCTCCAGTCTCCCTTAGCCCACGCCGGGCCTGTTCCCTCCGTAACCCAGACTTATCCCGACTCAGCCTGGAAGCAGCAGCGCATTCCCCTGCCCAGGGGACACCCAAACCCACTGAGGATGGATCTACACCACCCTTACAAAGGAAACCAGTCATGGTAGAGGGACATACTCACCCAGAGCCTCCTCTGCCACCCATATACTTAGAGGAAGCTAAGACAGACTGTACGGGGCCTGCTGCAGCTGTGTGCCCCTATGTTGAGGCAGGGGTGGATAGACAGGGGCATCTTTCACATGTGGGGTACCTCAGTCCAAGGGATGGATGCAGTGGGAGGCCTGGTGAGGGGACAGCTGGGACATTGCTTCACAACGAACAGGGAAGAGTGAGTAACTGGGTCCCTTTTTACTGAAGAATTTCTGAAAAATGTAGCATTGTGAATGACTGGTATTCATGCATTTAAATCCCACTGATACTTGTGGATGATTTCATCATGGTGTTAATGTGATGGGATTTCTGATTCTACTTCCAAAGGATCAAGTGGGAGCAGCAGGTGGAGCCAGAAGAGGAAGGAAAAGGAAACAAACGTATGTTTTCTTGGTAACAGTTTAAAGTGGTTCTGCTGGCAATACCACTGTACCTTGTTTTATAGCAATAATCCTATCAAGTTTTTTTTTTTGCCTTAACATATCAGTGTGTTTCCTACTTTGTGTGTCAGGCTACAGAATGTGTTAGAAGACTTCAGAGACATGGATGCAACAGCACTAGAAGAAACCAAGGCTACGGTAAGATCCAGTTTCCCCACAGTAAAATAAAACATTCACTGGGAGCTTACTGTAGAAACACCACAGCAATCACAGCAGCAAGCACAACGAAATGTCATCAAAAGAAAAAAGGCAAAGAGATCAGTTTAAGAGTTTGAAACAAGGCATTGTTTTAGAAAGCAGTCACAAGTGTCATCTAGTTGAGTGCTGTTTTAGGAGCTCTCAATTTTACCACATGATCTTTATCAGCAGATGGAGTTGCCTAGTTGTTCTAAAATTATAGCAGTTCATATTTTCATTTTAAGGATTTCTCCTCCAGTTTTGGCCTAAAAACTGAAGTTTAACTTTCCTTCTTTGTCTTCAAAGCAGCACTTGAAAAAACTAAAAAATTACATATTAAATGTGCCTGACATTTATTTTTCACCATGATTTCCAAAGTCTTGAAAATACTTCTAACCTAAAAAGCAGTGTTTGTGTATTTTTCCAGCTTTCTAAAAACAGTTGAGCTAGGACAACCAGTGCAAGCTTGATGAGAATTATTGCATCCACTTATAATGTCCACTTCCCCCCTTAGAAGGGTGAAATACATGCTAGATGAAAAGTGTTTGCAAGAGAGAAAGTTTTTTGTTCCAAGCTTGGAATCTGGCAGTGATAGTGCAGTTCTGACTGAGGTGGTAAAATCATTCCACCACTAAGGAGCTGGAAAGAGATGAGGCCTTTGTTCAAATAAATCTTGCCTTTCTTGTTCCAGACAGCACTGCTGAAGCCTGAGAGGTCAGTTCGCGGCAGGAGGCGACGAGGCGCCAGGTCTCAGAGGCAGTGATTGGTGGAGGGAGCTGCAAGTCAGAGCTGTTCACCAATCAAAAGCAGCCAGACGTCTCTTTCCCCCTCCATCTCTCCACCATCATCACCACTGTTGAGACCTTTCTTTTTTTTTTGTTTTTTTTTTTTAAATTCAACTGCACTAATATTATGCCGTTGTCATGTCAACCATTGTTATGGCAACCACTATGAAAAAAAAACACATAGGAGAAAGATCTAGCCTGAAAGAATTAATTTATAAGAGTGAAAAATAGAAGAGAAATTTTGTGCATACTTTTTCACTTAGGTCTTCTCTTAGGTCTAGTTCATAAAATAATGGTTGCTTGACATTGTGATCAGAGATCTGTTAATTATGGTTGGTGTTAGAATTATATCAATGAGAAAACACAAAAAAACAAACAAGAGTACTGTTTTCTTCTCATCAGTGTGTAACTGTGAGTCAGGATAAAGCCCATCTACTTGAACGATGCTCTCTGTTGAAAGTTTGTCTGTATGTATGTGGATGTGTGTCTTTTTTATGTGTCTGAATGTGTGTTGGACAACAGTGCTGTTGCTGAGCCCCTCACTGTCCGACTGTTAGTTGACTTTATTTTCATTATAGTAACTGAGACCCTGTCTGTTTGTAAGATAAAGGGCTCTTGGCAGAGACACACAGCGGTTGTATTTCATCGAAACATTCTGAAAGGTTTTCAGAGGTGCTGGAAGGGAATATAAGAAGGAACAGACTTGACTTTTTTTGTTTTATTTTGTTTTTTTAATTCAAAGTATAAAATAACATTTGAATGGGAAAAGCCAAGGAAATAAAGTGGCTCGCCATATCAAAATTTCCCCCATGCTAAGAAACTCTCTTATAGGGTTCACAATAGATCTGTAACAATTCAGAAAACTAAAAAAAAATATTTCACATGCTGTGTCATTTGTTGCTGTGAAGAATTACATGTAGCTGTGGTGTGATGGAGACTATTTAATACCTGTTCACCTAACACCCCTTCAACCCCCAGCCCCCCAGCCATGAGTTAAGTGTCTAGAAAAAGTCTTGAATTTGAAATGAAGCCTTTTCAGGAATCCCTAGATTTTACAGAGTACAGAGCAGGATGTCGTTTGATTGGTTGAACGAATGGCTGGTAAAATTTTAAACGCAGAGAGTGCTTATGTCTTATGTGGATCTGTTGAGTCCGTGTGTTACTGTGGATTTGGAGTAATATCCTTCCTCTGTCTCCTCATATCACTGTTTGAGCTCTCTTCCACACACTGCCCTGCCCCAAGAGTGCTGGCATCTCTAGCTGTATTAAACAAAACAAAAAAGAATAAAGAAAAGTGAAAAAGAAAGCAGATTATGCAATTTCTACACTTGGAGATTTGTACATATGTACAGTTAATGTGTTTTATTTTGATTTTATATTGTTAGAGAAAGAGACAAGAAAGAAAACAATGAATTGTGAATTTTTCTGGGAATTGTAATTAAGTATTTTTCTCATTCTACCCCTTGCTTTCAATACTTATGTTTAAAAAGACGATTAAATTGTGGACTGTAGTTTTCTTTTTTATATGGGAGTCTTTTTTATTTAATATTAAACTATTTACAGAAAATGTATCTTGTGTTGATGTCTCTTCTAAAAAGGATATGAGGAATATAATGATGCATTTTGTAGGTATGAGAATTTACCTTTATCACTCACATGTTCAATAAGCAACATGTTTAACATGACAAATATATCACAAATTTTTTAGTTGATTGATAAAAAGGTCTCGTGCCTGAACCCTGATTAAATTACTGTAAAGGTAATATGTTTCTAATCTGAAAGTTACAGTAAAAACAGCAGCCTTTATTTCGGTCCTGTTCGGTGTGATAAAGATTTTGAGTCTCTGTTATCTGTTACAACTAAATACTACTTTCTGAAAACGACAGGAATAAGGATAGTCCTGTTATTAGTGCAAAATTAATTACCTATAAAGACCGACAAATCCCAATTTATAATCTAAGTGAAAAAAATTTTGTTTTCACCTCTGTTGTGTTGTGTTGCCTTGTTTATTTGTCATCTTAAAGGTTGTTAGATTTGATCTAGAATTCCCATAAAATCAGACCACTGATTCATTGCTAAACTTAAGTATCCTCCTAACATTTTAAGGGGAGGCATTTCGAAGTAAAGGAACAGTATCCTATAATTGTCCATGTGTTTTGATGCAGGTAACAATCCACAGCTCTTACAAAACATTTTTAACGCAATAACTGAAGTGAGCAAAATTGATGTAGGTATATGATCTTAGTGAGTAATTTTAATTTGTAATGTTAACTAAAATGAGTATGGGAAATCTATTTTTTTTAATACTAATGGTAATGTTGCCTTCAGTTTTGACATTGTGCTGCATCATCCCAACCTCATAAGACACTGTAATGCTCCACCCAGGTGAGGCCCAAACTCATCTTTTAATCAATAATCCCTACTACCTTCCCATAATGGTTCTAATGCTTCCAACAAACACACTCATGCCTCTGAGAGAGAAGCCAAAATGTGGCTTTAATGATTAGTCACTGCATCAGCGGCCTTGGCAGCTGCTTTACAGAAAGTAATGAAGATATCCGTCACTGCTCTTTCGGATGTGACGCCGCAGAATGAGGCTCCGGTTTCCGCCTGCCTGTAAGGATGCTGAGCCGACGATGTTGACGAGCTGTGGGTACCACTTTAAAGAGGCGGATGCGGACCACGCCCTTCCCTTACCCGCCGATAGAGGGTGCTGTAGCGAACAACGCTGGCCGATCATCAGTAGCTTCCCCTCACTGCCCTTCCAGCAGCATCTCACCTTCAACCGGCCAGACGCACATCCACCGCCGCACCCGAAAACGAAGGCAGAAATAAACACGATAGAGAGAGAGCGTCAAATAAACCGAGAAGACAAATCGAGCAACATTAGAGTCGGTTATTTTAATGATGTAGGCGATCGTTTAGCGGATTGACATCTAATTTAGCACGCCTCACTGCGACAAGAAAACATCATCCAGCTGCGCATAAATAAATCGCAGCCTGTCTGAGCTTGTCACAACAAAACCGTCCACCGTCCTCAGAGTCACCACGTCGAAGAAATACCAAGTCACTGCGTACCGTTTGTCGTCTATTTTGACGGTGAGATTGGGCCCCGATCATCGACTGGTCGCCAGCAGCCTCAGCAGCATCTTTCCTCTCAGAAGACAGCAGCATCCTTCCTCCTCCTTGAATCTGCGCAATGGCCGATGTCCCAGCGGAGTGCAACATAAAAGTGCTGTGTCGCTTTCGCCCTCTGAACCAGTCGGAGATCCTGCGAGGGGACCAGTTTCTCCCTAAATTCCAGGGAGACGACACTGTCGTCGTCGGGGTAAGTGAAGAGGGGCGCTTTGTTATGCATCCAGGCCCTTCATCAATAAATCATCAGCTCGACCCAAACCTTCTGTTGAGGTTGTGGACGGGCATGAAAACATGATAATCGCTTTAGCACTCGGAAATATCACACATTTCCCCAAATTCTGTAATTTCCCTGTGACGACTGAACACAAATATATGTAATTTTGTTAAAATGCGCAAACTGGCCTCTTGCATCAGCTGACTGAAGACTGCACAGTGCAGTCTATGAATGACACATAGCCAACCTCTCACTTTACGATCATTAACACTTACTTTACATGGCACCTATCTAAAGAGGTTGAGATAGTAACAAGACATACTGTAAACTGTAAAGTGATGTAGCTCATCTTTCAAAATAGTCAGTTGTGGCCCTATATAATGCCATGTATAATCAAATGTGTGAGGTATAACGTACATCTAATACACAAATCAAAAACATTATAAATGAATGTAAAAAACATAATCTCCCCACTAAAATTGATGGGTCCATTCATTCATTTTGACCATTCATGTTTATGGGCTTAATTGACCCATCCTTGATTCTGCCATGAAGGGTGGGTTCTTTATTCAGCTGGTGCCAACAGCACATGCAGACAGAGATCCTGGCTTGGAGCTGATACGATGATCTGTGGAGACTTGGGGCTTGCTGAGCTGGGTGGTCCAATATCTGATGATGCTGCATGTTTTGTTTACTCTCAAGTTGGTTTGTAAGAGGGGATACACTAATACATGCAAATAAAACATCATTTGTCTTATATTTAAATGTTTAATAGCAGGAGAGTATTTGAAGTATGTATGCTGGGCCTACGCTCGCATTAACAGGGTTTTGTTTAAGTCATACTTGAATTAGATTATTGTTAGTTTCTATTACAAATCAATTGATTTTAGTGTTATTATTGTCATTTTTGGGGCAGCAATCTACCATATTGTAGTGTGTCAGAATAAGTTGATTTGTATTGGAGACAACCTTGAATAATCTAGCTACCCAATTTGTTTTTGAGATACGGTGATATAGTTTTATTATTTAAATTGCAGACATCAAACTTAGATCAAATTAATTTTTTTCTGCATAAGGTGCCTATGAGACCAGTGAGTTTGACCATGTGGTTCTTATTTACATCTGAAATTCTGAGATATGAATTTGATTTCCTCCTAATACAGGAAGGCAAAATAATTTCAAACAACTTCAATTTAAAGGCCAAATAAAACTCCATGAGCTTGTGGTTAAATTGAGTCATATTACTGCCTCCACATCAGCCTGTAAAAAATTTAACAACTATTCATTTGAACATTGACTCCCCAGATTTTATTGTGTTTTTTTGCCCACATGTTGCCGGTTGTCTCTCTTTAGACATGAGATACTCAGCCAAATATTAAAACATCCAAAGAAGGTTTAAAGAAACGTAAACTGAATACATGAGGTCTACCTGAGGTGCTAATGTTGAGGAATAGTAGAAGTAGAGGAACCACATTGGAACTTTCTCCAGTGATAATGGAAACATTGCGACCTTCTTCTCTACTCTTTGCGCGATGATGGACAGTAGAGTCAGAAACTGATCTCTCTAATTGCTTACTCAGAGAATCAATAGCCATCCAGTGAGCTCAAGCACCACTGACTGACCTGCTTTCACTTGTCTCTGACTCCATCTGTCTGTCTGTCTCTGTTTCTGTTTTTGAAAATTTATCCGTTTTTTAATGTATTCTCTCTCTCTCTCTTTGTCTTTGTCTCTCTCTCTCTCTATTTTGTGGCTGTCTGTTTGACTCTCGCCCTTGTCTCTCCCTTGCTCATCCATCTCCATTTTTATGACTCTCTCTGTGCCTCCTCCGTCCCTCCCTTTGTCCCTCCCTCATCCTGGGACTGAAAGTCTCTGGAAAATCACTCTGTCATAGGGGCGTTCTGCAGATGAATCAATTTGTTAATGACATTTAATACGGCTCATGTTCTGGCAGCTCCCATTATTGTGTTGCATTGTGGCTTGTGCTTCAGTTGGGACAGGGACATTCAGAGATTTAATAGCCTGGTTTCTGCAGCTAGGCTTGTCAGGGCTGAGTCACTCATCTGTGTGTCACACAAAGGTTGATTGTATCTTATGAGGAGACAATTTATTCTGGGGACAAATTTTGAAATTAACAAAATACATTACTAAAGATGTAGCCTCTAATGAAGTGGTCCAAAATAAGATTTCAAAGCGCTGTAAAATGTGCTGCCAAAATTAGAGGAGTCATTAGTGTAAAAATCAAAAGAACATTCATGTAGTAATTCTCATGCACTTTCTGCTTTGCAGTAATTTCAAAGTCTGTGAATATTGTGTAGAAGTGCCATCTTTCTTTATTATTGACCTACTTCTTTTTGTGTACAAAAATGATAAATTTTATTAGTATTTAATATATCACATGTAATCTTTTTGAGAAAGCGTAAAAACATTGAAATTATCTCAGCTCTTCTGTTTAGTTAGCATGTGTAACTCAGTATTTTCTTATAAAGTGTTTTTTAATTAGTTTTACTGAAAAAATAAAACTGAGTTGAAAAGTTCATATGCTATTCTGCATTAATGTTTACCAATGGCTTTACAAGACAGCAGTTGTGTCAGCAAAGCTATGATTTGTAGGAATGATTTAACATTTTGGGAAATATGCCTGCCTTCTGCCATTCTGCCTATACGTCTGCCTTCTTGCAGAAAATTAGTCAAGAGGATTACCCCACACTACTTTCTGTCTGTTAAACATGAAGCTACAACCAGGAGAAGCTTGCTGGCTGACTAAGTAAACAAAGCACAGAGTTGACTAGTTGTGTTACAGGGGGCTAAGTAACATAGAGCAGCTAGCCTAACTCCTCAATAATGTGGAAAAAGTCTTGACATCCCTGTGAGGTCACAAGACAACAAGTAGAGACTCGTGGAAGTCACTTTGCACCGCTGGAATATAAGTCAGCTCAGAACCTCTTAAAACTACAACTTTTTATTTTTAAGGTTAAATTACTTTAAAGGTAAAACAAATATAAATAAAAAAGTGTAACTACTGAGTGTCAGAGGTGTTGCTGGCTGTTCCTAGTTTTTGTGCTAAGCTAAGCTAAGAGTACCCCATCTGTACCGTCATGTTTATCATACAGCATCTCTTAACAACTTTCTCCAAAAATATTAATGAATGTATTTCCTAAAATATGGAATTATTCCTCCAAAGATAAAGGATTATCATTTGTTAGTTAATAGCAAATATGTATATATACTTTAAAGGGAGCTGGAGTCCTAAAATACTAAAATTTTTCAGTGTGGTAGAGGAATAGATACTCCTTTATCTTGAGTATGTACAGAAAATGGCAAGAAAATGTTTCCATTTTACGTACAAGCCTGAAAACAGAAACCCATTATAATAAAAACCCACTGAGGTACAGAATAGAAGCTCACTGAGAATGACAAGCTGGGGCTAATAGCACCTTACTGAATACACTGATGTTAATGAAGGGCCTTTACTTTATTTCAAATCACTGTGTTCCCATGTCAGACATAAAGTCAGTGATTGAAAAAGGGAACATAACAACCTTGGTCTGTTATCTGAAGTTGCCAGTTCCTCAATGAAATATCTTAATAACTGGGAGAAAGTGGCACTGCAGAGCTTTCTCACTCAGCTGATATAATCTCATTTTGTTGTGAACTGATTGTTGTGCAGATAGAAGCAGCACTGTATGAACCATCCTCAAATATGGTGGTAACACCTAGGCATTTTCAGCGAACTCGCATGTCAAGATTGATATTATATAGCTTTTTTAGATATAAATGTCATCATGTATGTACCATAAATATTTTTATGTTTTGATTTAAATTGAGTTACTTCACTTTAGTACACGAAACAGATTTCATATGACAACAGCAATTTGTTGTGTTTTTCTTATGAAAGTTGCATTTATACAGGCTTAAAAAATGACACACCCATTTTATATGAGTGTACATCTTCCTCTTTAATTCTGTCAATTTCAGCAACAGATACATCCATCAGGCACTAACACCTCACAGGACTGACATCATTTCCCAAAGCATAGATTGATGACATCATGCCACAAAAGAGATTCAATTTTTTAAAAATTATTTAATAAAGTGCTTGTGTTGGATAATTCTTCTTATTAAACAACAGCATCAGAGTTATTGTCATTATTGTGCCCTTGTCTGTTTAACCTCCAATGAGATAATAGCAAAACATATTGCAATAAGAGAATAAAATATCTTAAATTTAATATTTCACTTAGATTTTTTTTTTGAATGTCTTGAGAGTAAATTTTCAATTTTCAAATTTTCAAAATTTTCAGATAAACAACCTTACATCTTTAGTTTTTTTGCTAATTGTTTGCTGTTGATCATGGTCTCCGCAGGGGAAGTCTTACTCATTTGATCGAGTGTTTCCGACCAACACCACCCAGGAGCAGGTATATAATACCTCTGCCAAGCAGATTGTTAAAGGTATGGATGATTAACCACAACAGTTTATGGTCAGGCATTTTTAATGAACTGTATGTGCTATGGTCTCATTTGTCATTCTGTCCTTCTCACAGATGTTCTGTATGGATACAATGGCACTATCTTCGCATATGGACAAACCTCCTCCGGGAAGACTCACACCATGGAGGTACAGTATTTGGATCAGTAAAGTAAAAATTTTCTTTAATGAACATTAATATTGTCCAACCAGTGGGATCTTAAAAGCTTTATACTGTAAACAGTGTTCAATGACAGTTGAGTTTTCCTTATTTCTCAGTAGTTATTACTTTAGTTTATTATCTATTAGTTAAATGTTTTAGGAGGGATCTTTGTGATAATGCAGCAAAAACAACTGACAATTTATAATCAAGAGATTAAGTTTAATGTTATTAAAACTTGGCTGCAAGTTTTACAAAAAATTATCTTTGTTCTTTCAACATTTTCTTTTGTTTTTTTATTACACTACTTAGTCCATATTTTGTTGACCCCCCTCATGTTTTTATCATAATGCATGTATGAGCTCTGTATTAACCTTTGACCCTGGATAGCCACAACCATTTCTCTCACAGTTACACATTTTATCCGTGACCTCCCGCTTCAGGGTAAGCTGCACGACCCTCACCAGATGGGAATCATTCCTCGCATCGCTGAGGACATTTTCAACCACATCTTTGCCATGGATGAAAACCTTGAATTCCACATCAAGGTACTGTTTTTGATAAGTTATTTTTGAATATTAGATCATCTTGTGTTGTTCTCTGTTTCGACACAATAACAAAACAACTTCTAAACGCTTTAATTTTAAGAGTTTTTTAAGTTAATGATGAACTCAGCTACTGATTGTTATTTATTCTCCAATAGGTTTCTTACTTTGAAATCTACATGGACAAAATCCGTGACCTTCTGGATGGTCAGTGCCAATGAGCTCCTCATTAATTACATACAACGGTGTTTTGATTTGCAAAATTGTAAAATCAATGTAGCACCATTTTAGCAACTGCATGGGTATGTTGTACCTTGTTCTAGTATGATTGAAATCACTCATTTTGAAATGTTCTCTGTTTTTAGTGACAAAGACCAACCTATCTGTCCATGAGGATAAGAACAGGGTGCCATATGTCAAGGTTTGTGCTTTGTATGTCACCTTTTTAGATGAAAAAGTTTCTGTGTTTCATCAGGTCCATTATATTAAGTCTGTCTCATATTTCGTCTCTCTTTTGTTTTCCCCTCTCCTCCTCTCAGGGATGCACTGAGCGTTTTGTCTCCAGTCCAGATGAGGTTATGGATGTGATCGATGAGGGCAAATCTAACCGCCATGTTGCTGTGACCAGTAAGTCTTTATCTCACAATACTGTTAACACAGCACAGGATATAGAGTGCATGACTATTGCAATTCAGGGCAGTAGTTTTATTTTCAAATAATTAAAAAAAACCCAGAAGACAAATGCTTACGGTTGGGCATTTTTAGGCTTCCATCTTAAGAATAAAATAAGATCTACTTTCCCTTCATCGCCAGCAGTGGCACTCACAGCTTGTTACTGATGTGTGATGTGACAGCTGAGTTCACATAGCCTGTTATTGTGTCTTGTTATGTAATCTTCATGTTACAGCCCGCTATAATTTTCAAGTTTCATTCATTCTCATTAAAAGAAATAAGATCCTGTCAGAAGGAGTTCACTGTAATGTAATTGGCAGTAATAGACATAGCAGAGCAACGTCTCTGCCTGGAGCCATTATCTTCATAAAATCATCCCCAGTAACAAACAGAAATAGCTCCAGCTCTTTGCTCATTTCATAAACTGATGGTATGCTGCATGTTACTGCAGTTTTCAGTATTTATGTCAAATCAATGATTTAAAATTGTCAAATGGGAGATATTAAAGCTTTATGATCTGTAGTTCCTGCACCTTGATTGTCCTGACTCACTTGTCTGTGGGCCAATAATATATCTGACTCATGGCTTCATGACTGCAGATTTACATGTCAGAGTGCTTTTGCTTCACTGTGCATCATTTACATTACAGCATGAAAAACAGCAGCTAAAAATAACATATGACCTAATTATTAAATTATACCACATCAAATCATTAAAAAAAGTTCCAGCTGTACAAGCATTGTCTTCTGTTAATAGGATTGCTCTAAAACAGGAGAGTAATACTGAAAAAACATATAAAAAGCTAAACAGCTTATTATTTTTAAGCAAGAAGACCAATGACCATGACTCAGTGACACAAATTTCTCATGTTTCTCTCAAGCAAGTAAGATTTTAAGCTTTATCTACTTCTCTCAAGACAGATTTTGTATCATAGCGGATGTATTTTCAAAGGTAAAAACGCAATAAAGAAACTCCTCAAGGAACTATCCAAGCTACCAGCAGCATATTAAAGCATATTCATTTATTTTTTACTGTGTCTGAGTCCTGTGCTGACTCATAGGCCACAGTTGCCTGAATTGAAAAGATCAGATGAGCTTTGGGAAACAAAAACACCAGGTCTGATTCACTATTATAAATCTCAGCTCAAGCACTTCTCCTTTGTGCAGAGTTAATGCATTTGTGCTTTAATGCTCAGAGTGTTTGTTCGTAATTAGATCAGACTTTGTGTGACATTTTTAATAAATTAGTGATTTGATTTTGACCTTTTCTTGCAAAGTGATCTACAGAAAGCTACAAGTCCTGCGTTCATACTCATTATTCAGGAGGATCAGTCTAACTAATACATTATATAACATGTTATAATGCTAGAAACATCAATGAATTAGAGATAAAAGCACTTGTATAATTAAATTGCTATCTCATTAAAGTTAAATACTCATTTAATGCAACTACTATTCTGTTAGTTCATTTATTATTACTAACCACAAACACCACAGAAAAATACCCAAATCCCATCATTGATATAATTAAAGAAAGGAGTTTAGCACATTCTTTTTATCTGGTACATTTCATTTATCCTGTCACCTCAGTGGGATATTTTGTTAAGTATATTTCAAGCTAAAGCTGCAGACATTTAATGACTCGTACATTTACATTCCTGCTTCTCATCCCGAGTCCTTAATCACCTTAAACTGAGTCACTGCAGCTTCCTGACAATGATAATCTGAGCCATAGAGCTGAATCACAGGTCAGAGTGATACTCACATTCAATATGAAGTAAACTGAACACATCAACCATGACAAAAAAGTGAAAATACTACAAACACTTAACACTTTCAAATTAACAGGTCTTTCATATTGAATACAAACAAAGGACAACAGGGAGATCTAAGCTGTCACTCTTTTCATATGCTGTTCAAAATGTGTTGTAAACAGGAATATAACAAGCATGTGTCTGCAGAGCTGAGAGGCACCAAAGTCCCCATTTAAATTATAGATCTGCAAAAAAGACAGTATGCATCCTTGTTGTCCTCTCCAAAGCTTTACGTGCCTTACCTAAGTTAGACAAACCTGAAATGTTTAAAACCAATAACAGATATTTGTGTTAGGAAGAGTTTTAATAGAATGATTTTCTCTGCAGATGACTCAGCTGCAGAGTGTTTTTGGCTGTTAGAATTTGGATTGTGTCTCTGTCTGCATTTGTAAGATGAAAGCTCAGACTGCTTGTCTACCACAGTCTCCTATAAAAGAACACAGGAGTTATAAAACTTATATTCATTAAGCTGATCTATCAGTAGTCTCTTGACCAGTAAAAATACTGTGTGAGCCAATTTATACTCTTAATGCTGATCTTCAGTGTGAGCTGACAGAACAAATCAAGTACTTTTGTGCATGCAAGATTGCTATAAATAGTCTTTTTTTCATTACAATAAGTTTCTATGATAGCTTTGAATAGTATGAACTGCATTGTGTGGAAATACTTGTTACTTGTGTTTTATGTACTTGTGAGGAAGATGACAGTGGTGTCACATGTTGATTTGATGCCAAGACAAATTTCTTTGTAGTGTCAAATTTAAAGATTTTATTTCTTTTTAAAAAATGAATTAAGACATAAACCATAATAACAGAAAGTAATAATACCAAAAGTTTGGATGGTAATAATGTGATAACAATCCAATCCGCTAAAAATTAAACTTCCACTAGCAGGCATTTATCAGATATGCTGAAGGCTGCACTCCTGAGCAGCACAGTCTTCTTTGTTTCCGTTTGGTGCCTGCTGACTCACGCTGCTGCAGCGCAGTGTGCTGATAGCAGACTAATGGGGCGACACACTCTGCAGACACTGAGCTGATGCCCTCTGATATCATCTGCAGAGAAACCTGAACTTACCATTTGTGAGGAGGTCCGATGAAGAGAGGCACCTGGATCAGTGCTGTCTGTTATCTGCACTCTGCAAAATGATGATATCATGTTGCTGCAGTATAGATTTGTTCTGGTTAACAAAACAAATGTGCAGAGACATTTCTTCGGATTATTCTGTGCTAGATAGAAGAGAGGGATTTGAATAATAATTTCATATTTTGAAAAATTGGGCTTACATCACAATTTTAAAAATGGTTATGTTATTACCTGCTATTTAAGGTCACTGTGATTAGATCTAATTTGTGATTTCCTTGTCTCTTTTGAAACAACAATAACCAATTTTCACCCCAAATTGCGAATAAATTTGCTTCTAAACCTTAAGTCTGCAGGAAACCTCCTTGCCTTTTCTCCCTTCAACTGTTGTTGTTGTTGCTTCTGTCTTTGTGCAGACATGAATGAGCACAGTTCTCGCAGCCACAGCATCTTCCTGATCAACATCAAGCAGGAACATGTGGAAACTGAGCAGAAACTGTGTGGAAAACTGTACCTGGTGGATCTGGCCGGCAGTGAAAAGGTAGAAGACAATCTGATGGGAAAGATTATTCATAAATCAGCAGCTCCTAGCTTGAAAATCACCTGCTCTAATTGACTTTGTGATAATTATTTCTGTCATGTTTGACTTCAACCACTTTGTTTCTTTCATTTTCTCAGGTCAGTAAGACTGGAGCTGCAGGAGCCGTCCTGGATGAGGCCAAAAACATCAATAAGTCTCTCTCTGCTCTGGGAAATGTCATCTCTGCCTTGGCTGAGGGCACGGTGAGCCATTGTCAACCTACTTCCCTATATTTATATGGACAGTGAAGTGAGAATTGGGACTGTGTGCCACAGGATTTTCAGTAAAATAGATCAGCATAAATATAAACTGGTTTAAAGTAAAATAGATTAGCAAGATAAGTACCATTGTAAAGATTATACACTTTGGGGCTAAAAAAAATGAAAACATATGGAATTTACATTTCTTGCCTAGAAATATCCTGTTCAACACTGTTGCAAATAACCTTCCTTTCTCCTTTCGAACACTAATGGACATGAGCTCACAGTCCCTTCTGTCGGCTTGTTAATGAAATGCATTCTGTCCCGCATCCGCACCCTTCTTTTCTGTCTGCCAACTCAACAAGTTTGGCTATCAAATGCCAAAACTTTCCTGCCAATTATGCGATTACTTGGATGCAACGCCATAAGACACATCTGACAGCAGTTTTGGGGTTTGTTAGAATCCAAAACAAGAGAAATCAGGAGGAATGGCAGCGTGTGCATTTCTGCTGAATAAAATCTGCTGATGAATAACTGCAGAACTGTAAATCAGGACTTCAGGCAATTCTCACATTGTTTTAGTTCCGCTTTGCCTTTTCATCTCGATCTTTTTTCTTCTTTTCCATTTTACATCCTTCTTTTCTTTGCTCTTGTCATCTTCTGTAATATTTCTCCTTTATTTTTGTCTCACATCTCTCTGTTTCGTCTTTCCCTCTGCCCCCACCCTTTACCCCCCACCCTCTTCTGCAGAAAACTCATGTGCCGTACCGTGACAGCAAAATGACCCGCATCCTGCAGGACTCCCTTGGTGGAAACTGCCGCACCACCATGTTCATTTGCTGCTCTCCCTCCAGCTACAACGATGCAGAGACCAAGTCGACTTTGATGTTTGGACAACGGTAAAGACTTCAGTGGATACAATCAATGCATCTGTGGGAAGAAGTTACAGTATACAGTATATGTAACAGAAGTGAACTCATTCAAAAAGTGCCATGTTTCTCATTAGTGACCCAACTGATTGTATTTACCCTTCAAAAGAAAGACCGTGAAGAAGGAAACACAGCAGATGCTAGCTAATGCTGCCCACTAGACTGTGTTTTACCTCATATATATTTATTTTTTAAGAAATAATCACAAGGGAGGTATGAATGTGTGAATCAGGAGACTTAAAAAAAGATCTAAAAAAATTAGCTGACATTTTAAAAAAATTAGGCATCTAATCTCTCTCATTTCTTAGTACTTTCCTCTCATAAGTCAGTTGACTTCTGAACTAAGGACCCAACAATTTTTCCGTTAGAAAAACACTTCTTAGCAATCCTTTCCTTAGTGATTTGACAAAGGTGATTTACATTTTCCCCTTTGTTTTTCTGTCTTTGTTCTCCTCTGTCACAGTGCCAAGACCATCAGGAACACTGCCTCCATCAACCTGGAGCTGACAGCGGAGCAGTGGAAGAGGAAGTATGAGAAGGAGAAGGAGAAGAACAAGACTCTGAAAGAAACCATCCAGAAGCTGGAGACTGAGCTGAACCGCTGGAGAAATGGTGAGTGTAAAGCATTTTCTGACCAGCCTTGTTTAAATTAAATGAGCTCAACTCTTCTGTGCTGAAACTATTAAGAAAGCATTACTCTCATTGGGTTCATTTTTCTGTCCTTCTTTGTCCCTTCATCCCTCCCCTCAGGAGAGGATGTGCCTGAGACCGAGCGCACCACCTCTGACATGGTGACCCGCATCGAGTCCGTGGAGGAGCGCCCTGTCTTGGACAACGACACCTCCTCCATCGTGGTTCGCATTTCTGAGGAGGAGCGGCAGAAGTATGAGGAGGAGATCCGCAAACTGTACAAGCAGCTGGATGACAAGGTCCGAACAGAAAAACACTGTAATCATAACAGCCTCTTTAGTCTCAGTGTTACGTTTGATTTAATTCTTTCTTTAATTCCACCTGTAGTGTGGTGTAGATACGTTTAGATTTTATTAAATTTTTTGTTTTCCTGTAGCATTTGTTTAAACACTTGCAATTTCTTCTAAACTGAATTGTAATCACAGATTTATAAACAATCATGCACGAAGGGGATGAAAGCCTATAAATGTTACTTTGTCACATACATTAATACAAAAAAGCAGGTGACTGAGTCCGTCTGGCAGTGAACTGAGTATTTATGAAAATGTCCTGTTTGTGTAGGATGATGAGATCAACCTGCAATGCCAGTTGGTGGAGAAACTGAAGCAGCAGATGCTGGACCAGGATGAGGTCAGAGCACAAAAACTCTCACCCACAAATACACACTGCACGCACACACACTAGGTTAGAGACAATACTTTTTCATTTTAAATTTAAGCACAGAAACAAGCCAACGGTCAAAAAATTAAAGGAAGGAAAATGAAGTGTTGGTCTTCATCCGTCTCCCTCCCCTTTTCATCCCTCCTTCCAGCTTCTGGCCTCATCCAAAGGTGATGGGGACAAGGTCCAGGCTGAACTGGGCAGGCTGCAGGTGGAGAGTGACTGCGCCAAGGCTGAGGTGAAGGAGGTGCTGCAGGCTCTGGAGGAACTGGCCATCAATTATGACCAGAAGAGCCAGGAGGTGGAGGAGAAAGGCCTGCAGAACCAGCTTCTGGCTGACCAGCTGTCCCAGAAAATGGTATGTTTTCAGAGGAATGATGCGAAAATGTGATTGACAGAAGAAAAGCTCAGATCAGAGGCAGCAGGAGAACCAGAAGGATGGTTTCGCTTTCATGTTGCCCTGCAGAGATAAGCGCCAGCTGTAGCAGAGTGTGAGTGGAAAATACTGCAGGAATTTTAAGGCAGTCAAGAACTGAAGAAGAAAATGTTGGAGCCTTTTAAAATTTAACTCAATCTATTGCTTGCTATTTTTTTAAATACATTAAGTTTACTGTGCTACAGAAACATTTGCATGACTGAAAAAATGCGATTTTAGAGACACTTTTCTGTTTTCTTGTCAATCAATCTGTTTCTTGTCTGTTTAGCCTTATAGGAACCACTGCAACACTTAAGTCTTGATCAGATTTAAAGGATCAGGGCACATATCGCAAACAGCAAGATTTGATGACATTTCACTAATGGATGGTACCCTGATCATTTTAAATGGTCACCACCAAGTGGTCATGAGTCTAACTTAGATGAAGTCTTGAAAAAATATATTTACGTTTAAAGCCCTAAAGTTGCTGGACAGTTTCAGATGTTCTCCAAAATAAATGGGCTTCATCACCCATGTCCATGGTGGCCTGATCAGACAGGGTGCAGTTTATGCAGTGAGAAACGTCTTTTTCCAGTGGTTTTCTAGAGACAGAAAGCATATCAAGACGCTCCAGATGTCCCCTTGGCCCCTATTGTTGTAGTCATCTGGAGCGTCTTATGTTTTTGCACTGAGAATGCTTCAGCTTCAGTCAACTTTAGCCCCTCACCCTTGATTAGCCCCTGCAAAAAGCACTCTCTCTAATCATGGCCTTTAGGTGCTTTCAGTTGGAAAAATGTAGAGCTTCTCTAATCCTGAATGTTTCTTTGTTTTCTTTCTCTCTGTAACAGGCCAGCCTGATGGAGCTGGAGGCAGAGCTGTCTCGTATGCAGGAAGTGAGTGGTCAGCAGAGGAAACGCATCGCTGACGTCCTCAATGGTCTGATGAGGGACCTCAGTGAGTTCAGCACCATTGTTGGCAATGGAGAGATCAAGCTGGTATGTTGGATTTAAAAGTGACTCTAATAAGAGTTAAAAACGAACATGTCCTGTAACTGTACAACACATAAGAGTGTGGATGTTCTTCCTGAGTCCTCTGTGTGTCCTGGTCTGTCCTCAGCCTGTGGAGATTAGTGGTGCGATTGAGGAGGAGTTCACTGTGGCTCGTCTCTACATCAGCAAGATCAAATCGGAGGTGAAGAGCATGGTGAAGCGTTGCCGTCAGCTGGAGAACATGCAGCTGGAGTGCCACCGCAAGATGGAGGAGACCGGGAGGGAGCTCTCCTCCTGCCAGCTCCTCATCTCTCAGGTGAGGGATGGAGAAGGAGGGACAGGACATCTGGAGGGGAAGAGATGAAACTCATGAAAGGCTGCATGAATGAATCATTTACTGCAGAATGTCAGGGCTGTGTGTCTTTATGTCTTTTTAAAATTTCCTCTGTGTGCATTTGTGTTGGTTCAGCATGAGGCTAAGATTCGCTCTCTGACGGAGTACATGCAGAGTGTGGAGCAGAAGAAGAGGCTGCTGGAGGAGAGCCACGACTCACTGAGCGAGGAGCTGGCCAAGCTGCAAGACCAGGGTAACACACAACACATGTACACACGCACACACACCCACACATACACAATTACTGCTGCAAGAGTACTCACACAGTTTCAGAATTATCATGCAAGTAAATTGACTTAATTTCAACATAGATTCAACCATTTTTTACATCATTTCTCAGGAATTTCCCTTTGTCTGTAGGTTGCAGCTCTGTTGTGAATGCTGTCTGTCTCTTTTTCTTCCACCAGATAACTCTTTGCTTGAGGAGAAGGAGGGAGAGAAGGGTGAGACTGAGGATGGAAATGTGAAGGTAAGAAACACTGTAAAGCAGCCCGACTATATCGATTAGAGTTGATTGAAATTCAGACATGGTCATGCCTAAACGGGAGATAAGTACTCAGAGTACTTATTCAGTTCTGACTCTTTTGCTATTTCATGCCTTCTATTGCTCGAGAGAATAATCTCAGAGTGTGTGTCTTTTTACTTAATGTACCTTTAAGTTTTCCCTACTGAAGCAACTTTGAAGAAACGTTGTGTGTTTGCTCTTTTCTTCTCCAGAAGACGATTCGTCAGCAGGGGGAGTCTCATCGTGGCCTCCATCACAAGCAGCTGGCCCGCCTGCGGGATGAGATCAACGAGAAGCAGAGGATCATTGACGAGCTCACTGAGTCCGTGTTCATCTTTATTACATATTTTTATTTACAGAAGGAAACTTATTTATCATAGTTTCTTATATTATAATTATGCTTTTATTATTTACAATATTATATCTTTTTATACTTCATACACAAAGATGACCAACTTTTAAATAGAAACGTTTGCCAACTAACAGTTTTAATCTTAAGTATTTCATATTTGCTTTCATTTAACAAATCCAGTTGTAACTCTAAGCTGGAGCTGGAGCTGGCTCAGGTTCGTGCTGACTTTGAACGCCTGAAGAGTCAGGACAGCACCAAGAGCGAGCGCCTGGAGGAGCTCTCGTAAGTTTTCTCACACTCAACTTCTCAATGTGGATGAAACCAGAATCTGAATAACGAGTATTTAATGTGTGGAGTAAAAATTATATGACATTTACAAGAGTCAATATATATTTTATGGTTTATGGTGGCGTTTTCCCAATTATCTCAGTGGGGGATATAAAGACATTTGTGAATAGAATTCATTCAGTTCAGTGTCCCTTCTCTTAAACTCCAGCAGAGGGCCCTCTAAACAATACATACACACTGTATTGTCCCTTACAAAGAAACATGGTCTTATTTGCAGTGTTTTTTGTTTTGTTTTTCTTTCAGATTCCTGCATGAGCGCCATGAGCAGACCAAACAGGACTTGAAGGGTCTGGAGGAGACTGTCGTGAGTAAAATATAGACCATCCTTGTCCACATCTGTTTCTTCTGAAACAGTGTTCCCTGCGTTGTCACCCTGGTTCTTTATACCTGGCAGTCTGCTCTTTTCTTAGTATAACCTTCCTCTCAAATAACAATGTCCAGTCTTGTCTTCTTCACCTCTCCTCCATCTGTCTTTCTTTCAGGCCCGCGAACTCCAGACCCTCCACAACCTGCGCAAGCTGTTCGTTCAAGACCTCACGTCGCGGGTTAAAAAAGTAAGCAGCTCAAAGATGATCAGATTTTTTATTTTTTTAATCCTGCAAAGGAGGTATTAAGGAATGTGGCCTGAATACCATCTGATTGACCTCAGTAAGAATAACAGCAACATCCTCCATCCCTCTTAATCCCTTTTACATTTTGATATCATGAATGTGACACAAGAAATTCACTTTTTGTGAGGACCAGCAGATTAATGGTCCAACAGAAAGCTCTTGTGATAAGGTCACATGCCCAAACACTAGATGAACAACTCATCTTGTTTTGGGCCTAAAAGGAGCTTGTTTGGTGCATTTTATTGTATATATTTTTCTTGGTAGCTGAAAATGTTGAAGCGCTTGTTCCACAATGGAAAATTTTGTCAGTACTCTCTGCCCACGTCAGGTTTTATTCCCCCTTCTTGCCACATAAACAATCAAAAACATCTCTCAGTCTTTTTCTGTTTATTTTCTAATCATTCTGCTCCGTCATGTTCTCTGCAGAGTTCCGAAATGGAACCTGATGATAGCGGGGGGTCTTGCACCCAGAAGCAGAAGATTTCCTTTCTTGAGAATAACCTGGACCAACTTACAAAGGTTCACAAACAGGTGAGAAACACACAGAGGGGATGACAACACAAACTGCTTTAGTGATGCAAAAAAAATTGCAGTTTTGATTCTTCAGTTCCAAGATAAACAGCCACTATAAGGGAAAATTTGCCTGCTGTCTGCAAAAACTGTACACCCCAGTCCTACATGTCCTTTTCTTTGTGACACATGGAGGTGAAGAGGAGGCTGGAAGTGACCAATTTAACTATATTTTACTATATGTTACTGTCTGAGTGGCTTTTTGTAGATTTATTCTTACGAAATTAGTATAAAAGAGTTGTTAAATTTAGCCTTTTAAACATTAAGCTTCATGCTTGGCTACATATTCTTCCTTCCTCACTTTTTTTCCTTTCTCTTTAAAATGACTCTTTTACATTAATATTATAATTGTCCTCACTGAGTTATCTCTCACCCCTCCTCCTCCCTCCCCCTCTCTCTGCCTCCCCCTCCAGCTGGTTCGTGACAATGCAGATCTGCGTTGTGAGCTTCCAAAGTTGGAGAAACGTCTTCGGTCTACTGCTGAGAGAGTTAAGGCCCTGGAGACTGCACTGAGGGATGCCAAGGAGGGCGCCATGATGGACCGCCGGCGCTACCAGCAGGAGGTTGACCGCATCAAGGACGCCATGAGGGCAAAGAATGCTATGAGGCGCCCCCATGCAGCACAGATCGGTACTACACCATGATTACTTTGCTGTGGAAAATATATTCTAAGTAAAATGTCTGAAATGAAACCAATATTATGTTTTTCATCCATTTACTAGTGACATAGTTTTAATATAGCTGTATCCTTCCTTACATTTCTTTATCGTCTCTACAGCTAAGCCAGTGAGACCGAAGCAGCTGCCTGTCTGCTCTCCCACCAACCCCTTCTACACTTACCTCCGCGCCACTGAACACGCCAACACCTACAGCAATGCCCTCTTCCAGAACAACACACAGCCCCGCTCCGCCAGCGTCAGCTGCAACCCCAACTCTGTCCAGAGCAACACGTAAGTTTAAATTCTTTCCTCCATCTTTTACAGCTACATGTCATTTAGAGTCAAGTCTGTCTAAAGTGACCGGTCTCCAACAAATAAAGCTTGCTCTGGTGTTTGTGGACAGATGTGATTATGCAGGCTTGTTCTTCAATGTGTAGTATTTCTTTTAACACATTGTTCATTTTTACTCAGTCTACCTTTGGTTTTGGGGTTTTTTTAAATGCAGGAGAGAAAAGTCACTTTCTCCTGTGATATCAGATAATGTGCTGACTGAGTTAGTTTGTTTCCTTGTTTCACAGAGTTTCCACAGCGCTGGGCTACAGAGCAGGCAGATACAATGGAGACATACTGGAGTCCTACCCACTCAACATAGACAACGGTAAGTTCAAGAACACACACGTACTTGAATCAGAACTT
Source organism: Acanthurus lineatus (assembly GCA_029814665.1). Lineage (NCBI taxonomy): Eukaryota > Metazoa > Chordata > Actinopteri > Acanthuriformes > Acanthuridae > Acanthurus > Acanthurus lineatus. The sequence goes on along the minus strand of JAPZDV010000002.1, from coordinate 11,970,269 downwards.
ATTCTCACAAACGTATGTGTGTATCAGTCAATGTAATCATTGTGTTTTTTCCAAACAGGTAACAGCATCAGTGAAACAAGAGACATCAATGACAACAGGTGAGGATGTCAGTTACAGTATGTATGAGACAAGAAAACAGTTAATAGAAAATTTAAGCTGTTTACTGTTCCTGGTGCCTTTGACAAATTTAAGGCTAGAATAGAATAAATCTGCATTAAAAAATAAACTGTATTTTAAGCCCTGCATGCTAAAAGGAGAATGAATGAGTTTGTGTTTGAATCTTTGAATTGAGATGGAGTGAAAATTCAAAGTTTTGTCTGTTTGATCTCCTTCACATCATGGAACTGTTGTTAAATGCAGATGTGCAGTAAATAATGAGGATATAGCTGGTTTTACATTGAGTGTTGTGTTTGTGTTCCTGCATAAACAGGAGTGATGTTCACTGTGGCAGCGAGGTGGATGATTCAAACAGGCACTACATCATTCAGCAGGAGACCGCTGCAAGTTAGTGCCATGGTAATTAACACTGAGTCTCACCCTCAGACACACACACTCACACTCACTTGAAGGTCTTCATTTTCATTGCAATTGCTTTGACCACACATGTGGCTTTGCACTTTAATTACAAAGAAAAAGCAGTATTTTAAATAACTATGCTAGGTTTTTAAACATTTTCATTTTTATTAGATTTTATAAAAATAATTCATCAACATAATCACCTCTTAATGCTTTCCCCATTTAGGAGTGATGATGTTTTTTCAATGTTTTTCTTTAAACAGACTGTATGAATTATGACAAAGGTGGAAAAAAATGTTTGCTTGATGACATAAGAAAGAAAGGTCACTGCAAATTTTCTTGATTAAGAAAATTAGGGGGAAACCAGTGGCTGCCTGGAAGTTTGAAATGCATTAGAAAATGGCACCAATAAATATGAAGCATGCTCAATTTAAGTTTTCAAACAAACAAAAACCATTGGTACAGTCCTTTAATCAGAAAAAAATAGAAAGTTGATGTACAATCCTTCATTACAACTTAAACAGATCTCTGTATTTCCCTGAGTAATGATTCCCTTGTTTATCGTCTCTCTCTCTCTTCAGATGATGACCAAACACTGTACCCAACCAAGGAAACTCCCCTTCCATCTGCATGAAGCCTGTTTCCCCCTCAACCCACTGCACCCCTGATGAAGATGAAGATCTGTAGCCCCTGTGGTCTTCTAACTAGATAAAGCCCCTCCTGCTCCTTTGGTGACCACCTTCAACCTCAGGTTTGGAGTCCCGTCTCTTCTAGTTCAGTCAGTGCAGGAAGTCAATTAAATTAGAATTACTTGTTCCTTTAAAATACAAACCTTTCACTTATCAACTCATCGATCCCTCAGCCAATCGATTTGTTACCAGATATCAGCTAATGCAGATCACCTCCTGAGGTGCTTGAACTGAGACTGGACTCCACCCCTGTTTACCTAGTACACACCTGTTGTAAATAATAGTGCTGTATACTCCAGTAGAGGTTTTTGACCAGCATTTGTCTGTGTGAACACACAGCCTCCTCCGCCCCCTGCACACATCTTCTTAAAGCATCATATGGATGACATACTGTACGCAGACATGACCTTTTTCTCTGTCGTAAATAAGAGTATAGTGTGTAACGCCAGCTTGTAACAGAAGACTCACACTCTTCATGCATGTCGCTTAGCGGGTTAGCTTTCAAATCTCTGCATGTGTCCTGATTCCAGTCAGGAGCTGGTATGCTGCGAGTGAAGCGTCTGATCGACTTTGACAGATGTCACACACACACACACATACACACAGAGCTGGTTTCCTTAATCCTGATCCTGGTCTCAGTGCTGTAGATTTTAGGATATAGGTCACAGGACTGAACGCACGTCAGGGAAATGCTGCCCAGACTTGCAGTCTGTCTCGAGGAAACCTTTTGTAATTGCTTTGATACTGTGATGTTGCAGCTGTATGATGCCAGTGTACATTTCAGGTAATGCTGCCCTCATCCATATAACGTGGCTCCCTCCCACACCTTGTGAGTCTTCATACCAAGCCTTAACAAGAGCTGATTTCTCATGATCGAACTAACATGGGGTCACGTGCATACATTTGTAATTACTACCTCTAGAGCAACTCGTTATAGAAAGATAGCATCCTTTTAAACATTTAATAAGAGTTGATCATAGAGTTTCTAGAGAAAGTTGACTTAAATACACCAATAGCTGTTAGTAGATTTAAAAGCTCTTCTCTTCTCCTAAAGCTCATTCATACTCAAATTGCTTCTACATCATGTTACAGGATCAGAGCAGGGCTGAAGAAGTGTTGGCTAAAAGCTTCTATTGGAGCAGAGGACTAGAAAGCCTGTGCTCGACTCATTCAGCTGGGTCAAAAAAGTTCATTGTCAAAAAAGAAATCAACTACAATGATATTCAAATATTTTCCTAAACTTCATGTTGCTTTTATGCATTTTCCTACTGGACACATACAAGGGTAGAGTTAAAATGCATGCATCTTTTGTCTCCTTATGTACAGTTACATTACTGACAAAATTTCCTTCTGTTAGCTATAGTATGATTTAAAAAAACTGTAAGATGAAATGGAAGTTACTGAATGACGCAGTGCATCAAAAGTCTAGTGATAAAGGAGCGTCTGCAAATGAGTCCCCAGCTGAGCAGCCACCAGTTTGGGATGAACGGCTCATTTGACAGAGGCGTGCTGTTCGTAGCCCGTCATCAGGTCGTTTGCTGTTTATCTTCTGTTAAAAATCCTGACCAGCCAATCAGGATAGAGGAAAGCAGCATGTCATAGGGGACGAATGCCTTTGAACTGAGTCACTTGCAGATTAGACCGGAAGTGCACTGCTCTTGAAGAAAACTTAAATGACAAGTGAGAGAAATAGTTCATTTTGATTTTCAGTGTTATTTTATTTTGAAATTTGACCAAGCTTTGATTGCAAGTTTATTATTAACCCACTAATATTTGCATAAAATTCTTAAAATCATAGATCAAAAAAATATTTCTCCATGTAAAGCTATGTGTATCATATCGCATGACTGAACTTGTTCTATATGTAA
>JAPZDV010000002.1:11955030-11967169 GCA_029814665.1 Acanthurus lineatus | reverse complement strand
GTCGTCTGGTCCTTAACAGCCTCATTCATGACATCGCCGTTCTGTCTCATGCTCTTACCGGCATTAATAACATCTCAGGGCTTCTCATTCATGGTCACAGCAACCGTGGACCACCACCACTGTCTTCCTCATAGACCTTTAACCATGCGACTGCTGACGAACATTCGGGTCAGCGTGTCTTCTTGGAGGCTTAGCAGATGTATAAGGATGATGAGTATCATTTTAAACACATAACGTCATTCTATTCATAATATGTTACATCTCAATTTCGACCAATGACATAAAAAATGAGAAAATCCCTCAGCCGCACCTGGTCAGACCCTACTGTATATGTCCCAGCAGACCCTCCCTTTAGCATCATGTTTTAGGTATAATCAGTGTATTTGAGGGATGATGGGAATGTGTACTATATTGTCACCTGCTGTTCCACTGTCTGATTTAAACATATCTAAAATACATGTGCTATATATTGTTAATCTTGTAAGTAAAATAGCGTGCCATGGCGTAGTAAAATGCAAAAGAGAGATACACGCTAACTTTGTTGAGAGAAATGTTTGTTTTATTTATTTCTGTATGCCTACGTATACTGTAGCGTCAACATGATTATGTGAAGAATCACCGTGCAAAATTTCTGTATATATAGACTCATCACTATGCTGTATTGTATGTGAACCACTGTGTTGTAGTAAAAAGTTCAATAAACTTGTAGAAAGAAGTTTGTTCAAGGAAATCATTTGGGTCTAAAGAATCACTTAAATTTCATGAATGATTTTTAAGAAGAAGGGTTGCAAGACAGAGGCTACTGAACATGGCACCACCTAGTGGACTAAAAAAAGAAACATGTATGGATAGATAGTTGACTGATTGAAGAGGAAGCTTCTCAGCTAATTATTCCTCTTCTTTCTGTACATTTTCTCTGAGAGGAAACAGCTGCTTTCAATTTAACCCAAAGACGACATAAAAGTACAGAAATATATATAGTAACCTATAGTATATATTTCTTTTTTAGCTTCATTTAAAATCAAGAGCAGAGAAGTATGTAACTTAAAAAAAAATTATACTTCACTATATTCCAGATGTTGGTTGTCCAACTGTTTTTACCATATTAACTGCAACTCCACAAAAAAATCTGATTTAACTGCTCTGAGTATTAACTTTCATGTATTAGTGCCACTCTCTATTGTTGTTACAACCTTTGACCTTAACAGGAAATTAATTTTCAAACTATGTTATGGAACTTTTTTTGGAACAAAGCAAATGATCTGTTAATGCTGGAAAACAGAAATCAAAATAAAAGCTAATGAATTAAAACCTCAATGGCACACAGTGTATCTCACATTTGCACACTGAAACCATAGTGTGTGAGGACAGTAAGGTGACATCACGGTAAAGGGAAATAACGCCACCTCACTTAAAAGACCCTGTAAGTTACGTATCACTACCGTGACTTCCTCTATGTTGTAGTTTACTTTAGAACAGACATGTAATAAAGTGAAGTGTGCACAGGAAATAACTGCTTTTGTCCAAAAAGGTCACTTTTTTATAAGATCAATAGATTATTTCACAAGCCTGTGTCAAACAGTCCAGAGTTAGTTGGATGAAAGACAAATATAATATTTGTCAATAAAGAAGAGTGTGAATTACAAAACCCTGGAAAACTAAGTTACGTTAAACCCACTTATCATTGATACATTATAAAAGCTCTACTGTATTTTCAAGGTTAATATACTCTGAACATCATTATAAGCCACATTTCTCCAATTCTGTTGTAGAGATGAAACTCATTTTCCAAAGGAAACTTCCTTTATGACCTCTTATATTATTATAAGCTGCTCTTCATCGTTCCCACGAGAAAGGAAGCAGTGATGTAAACAGCAGTGGCATGTGGAGCATCATCATACTGCACTGTGTGTGCAAGTGTGAGATTGTATGTGTGGGTTGGATGCAGCATGTCCTTACAGTAACACATCACACTCAGAATAGATGATCAGATTATTCATCTACACTTGAACAATGTTTTCTGGAAAATATTGTGTTACTTTAAGGGCTGTGGAGCCTTTTTGTGGGATTGGTTTTGTGGGACAAATATCACTGGTCCTTGTTTAATCACGATCAAGTTACCGACATTTTAATATAATAATTTAAGATTGAAGCTATAAGACATAACACATTAAACTAAAAGGACGTCTTTTAGCGGAGTATTAAAAGTTACTGCTGTATGAAAACAGATGAAACGTTTCAGACTTTTCTAACTTTAAATATTTTTTATTCTCTTCTTTTTAACAATCTTACCTAACTGGCTTTTATCATTTCAACATTCTTTTCTGTGCTTAAAAATATTGTTCATCAGCTGAAAAAAAGAGAAGAAAGCATCCTCAGCGTCCTCATTGCCTGGTCAATGTTCAGATAAAGCTCATTAAAACAGTTACTTTCACTACATATGTCTTTCTCTGAGTATTTTTTCTTCTATTTTTTGCGTGTGTCAAAGATACAATGTTTGAATTTTTTGATCGATTGATTCTTCGTCAGAGGGTAAAAAATGTTCTCAGGCAAATGTTAAGAGGTCACGTGACGCTGGTATCCCAGTAATGCGTGATTCCCCCTTCGTTTGGCTCCATTCACTTGCCATCCGCTCCAGCAGCAGCCCACTGATTTCCACTCACACGGCGCGCCCCCCGCTGCGCGCGCCCGGTGGATTGCACACCCTGTAGACTCTGCGGCACCAGGAGGACGCTGCACCGCCGACCCGATCCACAGGGCTCGACAGGAGACCCCTCACACCTCCAGATGGACAATCAGCCGCTGACACACGGAGCTTGAGGTCTCTGTTCGCTGCCGCGCTGCTGCAGCTTGTTTCAGCTGTGACTCCTAAAGGTGCCCTGTCCGGACATGAGGAGCCACGCGCAAGGTAGAGAGAGTCAGCATTAATCGACTTTGTAAATGTGCCAGTGATGGAGGGCCAATGGTTTATAACGGCACAGCTGATTGTTTTTGTATTTATTCTGAAGTAACATGCAGTGCAGAGGTTCCAGCCAACTTCAGTCACTGTTGAGGTTTTTGGTAAAGGGAAAACGGGCTTAAGTGGACAAAACTATCACTTGTGGAATAATGTAGAAGAACTTTACTGTTGTTAAAATGCTTAACCACAGAAAAACTGGTTGAATTACTGCTTCACTGCACCTCTCTGTTTGAAGTTGGTACAGCAGGGACTAATTGACCTGTAGCATGATGGTGTCAAGTGAGACCAAAACTGTTTGACCTTTTGAGACACACAAATTAAGATTTCATTTTAGAGGAAACTTGTCAGTTTAATTAAATTGAATTTAATGACTTGTTAAAAAGTCACACTTTGGTGGACTCATAGTGTCACTGTCTTGTCTCCAGGTTCTTAAGTTAATAAAAGCCCAGCGCTCTGCACGAATGTCAACACTGTAAATATGCTGGAACAGTGCTGAAACTGAATCCAGACAAGCCTCAGAGGTTCAATTCGCTTACACACACACACACACACACACACACACACACACACACACCTGCAACAATGCATCAAGACTACTGCAGCATGTTATTGATGGATACTTAGACTTCAGCCTGATTGTGAGACGAGCTCTTCTATCAGTGAATATCAAGCAGAGCATTCTTTATACTGACCTGCTGGATGAACTTAGGCATCATGTGATCATGAGAATTATTTTAATTCTGACAACATAAATGCAGTGTTTTACAGCAAAATGTTATCATGCTATGCCACTGCATCATCCAAGTCCGTATCTAAGGTATCTTAGTAATGTCTAATTTAGATCTTATTTCCAAACAAACATCAAACCCAGAGAGTAATTTTCACCTCAATGGAATCATTACCAAGAGGATTAATCAATGCATGCAGATATCACTTTAATCAAAAGCCAAATGGAAGATGATAATCTCCACAACTGTTTGTGCTGCTGGTGGTTGGTGACATACACTTAAGACTGATGATGTGATGACACGCGCACACACACACACTCACCCTTGTAAGAAAGTCTGCTCAAGTGTCACCTGTCTAAATCAGAATTAGCATGATTGAAGATTTGACTCATCTTCAAAGGGATGATATTTGATTTCAGCTGTTGGATCTCATGTTATTCCATATGGAGAGTTTGCTAAACGTGATATTTATGCAAAAGTCACTTACCTGAACTCTTACACCCACACCTCTACACACTTTTATTTTTTAGAAGCAACTGCGTGATGCTTTTAAATGTTTTATGTTAAGTTTTTTTTTCCTGGTGGACAGACATGAGTTTGTAATGCCCAATCAAACTTAAGTTTAACATGTTATGAAGAGGGAGTAGTGATTTGCAGTAACAGCAGAGTAAAACTTAAATCAGAAAGTTCTTATTTTTTTACCTTGCAGCTTAGCCAAAACAAATGAGAACATTTTCTGACTTGATCAGTTTAGATTTTTTTTATCATTTCAGACTGATTTCGGCTGAATTAAACTGAGGAGTAATTTTTTTAGTATTATTATTTGACAATTAGTTTTATTCTTTAAAAAAAAATCTTTGAAAAAATTTATACTGGAATAATTAAGTGAATAAATTGCAATTTTTAGTTGTTAGTAATACTACATATGCAATTTTAATACATCTGGCATTTGGGAACTTGTGGTCAAAATTTCTTCTCATTTTTGTCCAAAAAGTAATTGATAGATAATCAATAAAGGAAAGAAATGTCAGCTGCAGCCCTAAACTGCTCTCTATCTGTGTTATTTCAAACCCAATGTTCCTCCTGTGTGACCCGAATCCTTTGGCTTCAGTCTTGTAACCAGCTGTTACTGTCTGTCTGCGTGGCTGCGTCTTCTCCGCTCAGGGGCTTCTTCTCTGCCGTGTGGGCAGGTTATAAATAAGAGGCTGGAGGTTTTTGCGTGTGTGTGTTGTTTGAGCAGCTGCTGGCAAGGTTTGTTTGTCTGCTCTGAGTGCAGGTGTACATGCTGGCCTCTAGATGCTGTTCTCGAGCCTGTTTTAAGCCCCCCACCCCCATCAAGTGCTTACCACCCTGCTTTTACCTGAATTGTTTCAGCCTATTTTTGTTGGGTCAGCATCACCTGTCTCACATGTTTTAGCTGTGTCTGTGTGGGTGTGACTTTTTGACATTTATTGTTCAAAATCTGTTCAGAAAAGTGTAAAATACTTCCCATTGCATGTCTGTTTTCCAGCCGGGTTATAGTGGCACATCATAAATATTTATAATTCTTTAAACTGAGTGAACTCTTGTGCATTTTGATTTACTAAAGACAATATGAATGATGTCATATGGTTGTAGTTTTTTGAGATGGCAAAACCAAATCCACTGAGATGACCTCCATACAGTTGAGACTTTGGGAAGTTGTCTCCTTAGTAATCCCTGTAAAAGAAAATTTACTAAGAATATTTACTCTCCCAGCAGAGAAAAGGTTTGAAGGATGTTTAAGGTTTTTATGCTACTTCAGATCCTTGAGCAGCTGCCCTAAAATGAATTTTAGAGTGTGTGTATGAGTGTGTGTGGGAGTGTGAGTGTGTGTATGTGTGTATGTGTGTGTTGTTGTCTAGACAGAGAGGAGCATGGGAAAGTGGCCCTGACTTCACTAGGCAGACCACCAGCAGTGACTGTCATATTTTTATCCAGATATTGTCATCTTGATATCTGCAGTGTTCAGCAGGGCCTGGCCATCATGTTTTAGTTTCAGACAATGCTCATAGAGCTCAAAGTGTTTTTTGTTCAGAAAGACCAGAACCAGACCAGGAGCTAAATCACCAAAGGTAATATTAAAATCATATTGGTACAAGCCTGAAAAGATTTACACATTTTTACAATATCAGTATGATCATTTATTTCTACTTCTGTTTTCACATTTGTTTTGAATTGAATGTCTCTACTACACCATAGTTTGCCATGAAATTTGGTACAACCATATACAGTATGTCTCCATTAGAATGGATTGCAGTGACTGTTGATTTCTGAATTTTAATGTAATAATAACCTCAGTCTTGTTTTTATCAGCCTCAGCTGAACTGTGCATGCATGGTATTAAGCAAATACTAGCACGCTAACAATCCAGACTAAGACTGTAAACATGGTAAACATTATACCTGTGAAGATCAGTATAATATGTCATTTATGTGCACGTGAGTGTTGCTGTTAGCATTAAGCTCAAAGCAGCACTGTTTCAAAGCACAGCTTTAGAGAGTTGCTAGCATGACTCTGCTCTCTTAGTGTTGTTTATTTACAGTAACCACATTAAAATGACCCTCAGGAAAATGAGCATCAACACATGCAGTTTGTTAATGATGTGATCAGCATTTTTTTCTCCAGGCCTGCTGTGACTTGACATTCAAGAACAGGGTTGCATGTGAATCATATGGAAGTCATCGTGGCATAAGAACCAGCCCAAGGAGCACTCACTAGATAAGTGAACCATGAAGGTCCATCAAGACCTCGCCACCAGGCAGAGGCCGTGTCTTTCCTATGGGCTGACTGCGTCTACTAAGTAGAGATTATAATAGTTTGTCATTCATTTACTCTTGTATACTTTCTGAATATAAGTAAGAGTAGGAATGCGTTGCCTTTTATAATTAGCGTTTTGCAAAATGTTCATCTGTCCTTTTGTCCTTTTCAGTCACTACGTTATCTTTGTGTGTCTGGTTTGCTTACGTGGCTACTGTAAGCATCATGTTTCAGTAACACAGGCAGACACACACCTCTGAGAGAACAATATGTTTAAAAAAAATCCAGTCAGCCTCACAGTTCATTCTAAGTGGCCCACACAGCTCATGATGATTTATGACCAGCAGGGTCAGCTCCAGAGGAGGCTGTGAGGGGTCACACAGTCACTTGGATGGCCAAAATAGACGCCTCTCCTTCACTCTCCCACTGGGTCGATTTGTCTCTCTCAACCCGGAGCTGTCACTGTAAAGCAAGTGTTAAATCACATTGGCTAGATCTCCTGGGTCAGTCTGTTATAAGAGTCTGACTGTAACTGTGTTTTGCTGTAGCTCCCAGTTGAGCCCATATTGGGTTTAACATTGGTGTGGTACATTATTAGCACCCATTAGAATACTAGACATTTTAGTTTGTCACAATCGTAATGACGGCACTCAGGTTACACCTGTACTTTTGCAAACTGGATCAGTATGTGTATTATGTAGCTTCTTCACCAGCACCCTCATTATGTTGCTGGATTTACTTGTTTGGAATCACTTTAAGGCAACAGCACAGAGCCTGAGTGGAGCTGAGCAGGTGGTGATCGCTACAGCTGAGTATTAAAGGGTCAAACACATGTCAGTCAAGGTAAACACAACTCAAGATATGCCCCTTTGGGCCTTAACAGAGCAATTATTTTAATGATGATAAATGTCATTGTATTTCAGCACAATGTTGTCTTTTATATTTTTCATATATAACATTATGATAGTCATTTAAAAAACTATAAACTGTGGGTAAAAAAATATAAAAACAACTTTGGGAAAGCATAGTTGCAGTTGCAGCCACATCAGTTGAACAAGTAATAAAAATCAAAGTGCATCTTTGTAGATCGATAAAAATGAAAATTATCTGTGTTTGAAGTTACAGTCAGGTGATGTCTCCTTTAGGTGCTGTCTCGGGGTTAAGGCAAAGATTTTATTAAAAAACGTTTTTTTTTGCTCATGTCTTTGATTAGCTTATCCAAAAAGTGATATGATGAGGCAACTTGATGTAACAAGAACATGCCTCAATCACACAACACTCACAGGATATATGGCCCAAATCTCAGAAGAAAAAACAAAGTTTAAAGTAGTTCCTTGGAAAGACTTTGGAAGGAGCCACTGTTGTGGTTGCTACTGTGGATGAAAACCAGTGTGGACACAGCTAAGTGCACTTCTGCAGCAGAGAAGCCATGAAGGCTGTCCACCATTTTTATTCCTTGTCCACAGACCAAAAATTACAGATCAGGATACACATAAACAGTCAGGAATGAAACACTTGTGGTCAGCATTTTTCACATTGAGTTAGAGCCAGATTCTTTTCAAATCTTTTCTTTTCTCCGAATGGTTTGACCCGACCTCTACCAGGTTCTTGATTTGAGCTCTAAGCTTTACTGGTATGTTTCTGTACCAAACTTTTATCCTGTATCTCCTCATGCTTTCCAGTAAAAAGCGTAACAAGAGCTGTGTTCAACACCATACACTCTAAATCTGAGCAGAAAATAGACCTGTTGCTGCAGAAATGAACAAGACACAGTGGACCAGATAAGTTGCCGCCAAAATCAGGTCACAGCTGTTCTTTGACAGCTAAGTTGTTCAACACATTATAAGAATAAACCTGTCTTGTTCTGCATCTTCAGCCAGAATCTACAATTATTGATTCTGTTCTGACTAGAAAAACAACCCAAAACTATTCTAGAAGAAGTCAATGATTGTATAGATTTGAATTGTCAAAAGGAATAGACATATGAATATTATACTTTAAGCTTTGTCAGCTCACCACAGACAAGTTTGGCTCTTTGTTGACCTGGTGTTAGCTCATGTGTTGCATGGCCCTGGATGTGTTTTTGTGCTCATTTTTTCAGATACCTTCTGTAGTTTACAGGAAGTTTAGCATCTGATAAGAGCATCACTTGCTTTAAAAAATGTTAATCTAAACTTGATTCAGTAGCTTTCTGATTTCTAAAGCAGCTGCTTATGTGTCTGTTTGTGTGGGATTCAAGCTCTTTAAAGTCTGCCTGTTTTTTCTTTAACCACCACAAACATGCCTGCATCCCAAAGACTCCATAAAAAAAGTTTAAGAAACGCTGAAGCAGCCAATTGCTCATAAAGCTGTCAATTATATGTACTTCCTGCATGGCCCTGCTCTGACCTTTGCTGGCTCACTGGAGGCAATGCATCTCCTGCAATGTTAACTGCTCTACAGAATGCTAATGAGGTGCTAGCTGCCTAAGCCAGAGTTTGGGATGATGCATGCTTGAAGAGCTGAGGATGCTGGTGGCAAAAATAGAAGGCCAAGGCTCGAGGTGCGTTTGTTTCCATCACTGTCAGGGATTAGCAGCTTCTAAACACTCCGTTCCATTAAGGCCATTGTGACAAAGTGCACCGTATCATGTACACACACATTCACACACACACACAAGCACTTTTGTCAGCTCTGACACAGTCTTACATTGAGGGGAGTGCTTTCAAATACAGGAAATCCAGTGTTAAATTCAGAGCAACAGACCTGTTTTTATGGGCTGTTATGATGTCTGAAGCTGTTGATGTTGTACAGATATTCTCAGTGAGGATTAATAAAAAGATGACAGGAAAGACTGCAGATACAAACCAAATGCCACCTGTAAATACTTTTTACAGTATGCTTCATCCTATGTCAAACAATCAGCCATGAAAATCCTCTTAATTTTTATATTTAGCATAAACTTATGACTTAAATGGACAATATATAATTTCTGCCACTAGAGGTCTCTATAAAAAAAATGAAAACAAAAAACTTAGTTTGATGATGCTGTGAAGTAGTGTGGCATCATGAGATTTTTTTAATTGTTAAAAAAAAGCCATAATTGCAAATGAAAATGTAACTCAGGCAGAAATGCCCATTGATGACGTCATTTATTAAATTCTTTTTAACGTTATGTTTAGGCAAGTTTTTTTTGACTTTCTTCCTCACTCTCTGATGGTGTTACTGGTAAAATATAGCAGCAACCTGAAAACATACAGCAGGGATTTCCTTTTCATTTCAGTAGTGATTGTGAGTGTCACAGAGCCCATATACACCCTGAATAAGTGTGAGTGTGTGTGTGTGAGTGTGTCACAGTGAAGTGGTTGTCATCCTCTTTAGTTCAAGGGAAACATGTTTGGATTTATTTGTATTATGATTTTTTTTTTTTTACCTTGTAAGCTGGCTCTGTACAGATTGTAATTCACAGTGACGAACTGACAAAGAAACAAAGGAGATGGGGCAGAAATTTGGGATTAAGTGAAATGTTCTGTTTATAATATGTGTGTTTGTAATGGAGAGAGGAGGAGAGCCAGCGAGACTAAGTAAGAAGGGATTTTGAAAGAGACACAGAGATGAGGACAAGGGCGACAAGGCCTTGGCTGCAACCAGTTGAATCAACAGCTTCTCTCCTCTGGCGAGGACACGCTCGCTCTTCTCAAACCTAATACCACTGACATTCTGTCACACACACCCAGACACACACACACACACACACACACACACACACACACACACACACACACACACAAATACATCACTTTCACACACACACACACACACCCCTTCCCACTTGCTTCTTCCTCCCCTGTTCCCTCTCTCTCTCTCTCTCTCTCTCTCTTTCTGTCCCTTTTGTGACTTTTTCACATTTGCCTTGTCACCCAGTAGAGTCAGTGCATTAGCAGAGCCTAGAGGAGGACCAGAGAGGGTGGAGGTGGGGGTGGGGATAGGGTGGGTGAATGAGGACAACAATGATAGCTCCAGTATATGACAACAACAACAACAGCAGCAGAAGCAATGCACGTGTTTTTCCTGGGGCCTGTTCTCCACTGCAGATGTCGAGGCAGAGGGCACACTACTCTCAGATACATTATGTATACTTTTCTTCTTGGTGCTTAACATCAGCCACTGCTTGCACACAACCAGGGCTAGGTGTTATTGAAGTATGATGATATACCATGGTTTCTGTACCCATTGGTGCTGAAACAACTCATTAGTTTTTATCAAATGTAAAAATCAACAAGTATTTATTGCATGTCAAATGTTACGGTTTACACATTTGCTTTGTTTTGTTTGACTGTAAATTAAATATCTTGGGTTTTGGGTTGTTGGTCAGACAAACAAGCAAACTAAAGACAACAGCTTGGGCTATAGAAACATGGGATTGCTATGTTTAAACATGTTTTTATGAAACAAGGTATTGTGAGTTGCAGCCATTGTGCCATAACTTGTTGGTTTAAGTGCCCTTTTATTAAAAAAAACATTTATACAACAACATAAGCCATGATTCTAAAATGCATACCATAAATATATATAAATAAATAAATAATATATAGTTATTATATAAAACTGAATATAATACAGTTTATCCTTTAAACAGCACTAGTACTTATCAGTATGGTCCTAGTTCATGCTTCATGGGTGTTCATACTGGAAAAATTTTAAATTTAAAGGTAGGTGATGATGTCTGTATTCATAATATTTTAGTTTGATTTGAATGTGTGCTTTAATGGACACTGTTCTCCCACGATGCGATGCATTAAAAGAGGAAAGGAATTAAGTTCTTAAACCTGCAATACATTTAATAAAATGCAGATGGTGGTGAGAAACAGACAACACATTAAAATAGCAGAGTGGAGTAAACGCTCTGGAACAAAGTGCTGCATGGATTCTGTCTGGGTCACAGAGAGAGAGAGACAGAGAGAGCGAGACAGAGAGAGAGAGAGATTCCTCACCGACAGTCTTCCTCTCTCTGTCTCAACTTTGACACGACCAGGTCAAACGTACAGAGCCGAGATATTCTTGCTACTGTTTCACAACAGCTTCCATCAGGATAACGTTTCAACCAGTTGTATCTCTTTTTCCGCATGCACACTTTTTCATGTCTTCACCTCTCCTCCTTCTTCTTCTGTCTCCTCTCTGGTTTCAACTCACATCACCAAATATATCCTAAATCTGAGGCAAATATTATTAGATGTTCTTACCCATTCTACTTTTGGTTCAGGTCTTTTTGGCTGAAATGCTCCTGTTGATGGTTGTATTGTTTGTATTGTAACTGTGTGCAAGTAGTTCACATGATATTTTTTTTAGTTAAGATATTTTTTAAATTATTTAATTTGTTTTGTTTTCTACAGCCTCTTCTCTTCTCTTCTCTTCTCTTCTCTTCTCTTCTCTTCTCTTCTCTTCTCTTCTCTCTGTATTTGTCCTCTTGATGGTCTTGTGACTCAGGACTTCACAGTAACAGCATTTAGTATTTCAAAACAATTTGCTGCTGTGCCACTGTAGCTTTGATCTTTATGCCAGCTTGTTTGCCCTCTGGGAAGTGACTGATTCCTTTCTGATATGAGAATTTATGTATGAATATTATTTGGTAGTATTGTTTTGTAGCAGTCCTTGCTCTACCAGAGCCTCTGAATTAACTGCCAAAAAACAGCAT
>JAPZDV010000002.1:11932588-11953488 GCA_029814665.1 Acanthurus lineatus | reverse complement strand
ATTTTGTGTTGACTTGCTGTGGTTTTTTCTTTGGTATGAAGGATCATGAAGTGTAATAGGATGCCAAAGAGAAAACCCTAATAAATTGCACTTGCATGTTCTTGGATTTACTGCATGGCTTCTCTCTCTCTCTCTCTCTCTTTCTCTCTCTCTCTCTCTCTCTCTCTCTCTCTCTCTCTCTTTCCCTCTCTCTTTCCCTCTTTCCCTCTCACCTCTCCTCATGTTTGGTCACACTACCCCTCTCAGACAAACATAGCACCCGGCACTCGAGGTGCTGCGAGAGAGCAAACACAGAGAGACAGAGAAGCAGGGACAGAGAGCAGACAGAGCACAGTAAATCAGAGACAGAAAGACAGAGACAGAGACAGAGGGAGGGAGGAAACAAGACAAATCAAAGCCTAAGTGCTGCTCAGCTGAGGACTCGAAGAATGCTCATCCAGCTGGCTTAAGGTTGTCCACACTCAGTCAGCTGTGAACGAGCGTCTGGGCAGAATGGATTTCATTTCAGTCCAGCAGCCACCAAGCAGGAACAGCGACTCTGTAGATTACTGTCACTCCGTCTGGATTATTTCAGAGAGCGCCACTGTTGTGATCAATGGGAATGACAGCTTGCAGAAAGAAAGATGGTAATATGACAATCTGCTTTAACCTCGATCCTGTTCTCTCTCTGTTCTGATTGAAAACAGATATTTTGCTTTCTGTCTTTGGGTTATTTTCTGTAACATACACCATTGAATCATAATTTAAATCTAAGAGACTTAAAAGTTTAATATACACAGAAAGTATGCAGTTACTAAGCAACATTGCAGAATTGATTGAATCATAAATGACATGTTTTCTGCACTCTGCCTCTTGTTAGCCAGTAGCTGCTTGTCTGAGAATAGGAGCTGTTGGACACTTGGTTTTGATGTATTTGCCTAATATTAAAGTTTGCCAGAGTTTGTATTTTTATGACAACATTCTATTTACCCATGTCAAGGTGTTGGAGGTCCTGTGGAGTTTCAACTTCCTGCTTTTTAACTCATAATCCATTATTTTCTGTCATACGCCTTCATCATCATGGGTGAGGTGCTTGAATGACACTGATGCTTTACAAAGTGTCCTGAAAGAGTTACAGAAGCTCAGTAGTGCAAAAAAATGGTAAACGGTTATTTATCAGGGAAAAATGCTGATTGAAGCTTAAAAAAGCGTAGTTGGCATTCTTCTCTATTTTCAGACATTGTATAGAATAATTGGTAAATCAGTTAATTAATAAAACACCATTAGCAGCCATTAACAACTTATAATACACTTATTGGCTCTTTTGATTATTCTGAAATGAATAATTCCTCTAGCATTTCCTTGAAATGTGTGAGACATGACAGTTACAGCTCTGTCTACCTCAAAACAGCACTACAGTCATGTATTTACTATGTCCTTACAAGTGGCCTTTTATGTAAAAACATGCATGTACTCTGACTGTGTGCAGCGTACAGCATAGCTGCCATAGCTTACACTGGCTGCCGCTCTCTGCTGGGGTGTTTTGACTCAAGGTGAAGGTCTCAGGTTACAGCATTAAGGCAGATTTCACAAACCAGCCACTGTATCTGCCTCCTTCCTGGATCCTCGTTTACTGGCATGTGAGTCATACAGGAGCTAAAATGGATTTGGTGTGAAGAAACCGTCTCACTGCATCAGGAAGGTGATGTTGGAATTTGATTTATGGATTTTAGTTTAAAAAGTTTGAGACTTTATTATTTGTTTTTTGCTGTTAAGAATCTCTGCATATTCAGAATGTATGTGTGTTCCATGTGTTGTTACACCTACCTCAGCTACATAGATGATGTGCCAGGTTTTGCATAAAGTAGATTTTGTTTGGCACTCACTCACCAGGAGGATGCTGAATTTTAAAATGCCCGCCCAGCTCTCCTGTACGTTTGATTTGGCAGGCGTGTGTGTGTGTGTGTGTGTGTGTGTGTGTGTGTGTGTGTGTGTGTGTGTGTGTGTGTGTGTGTGTGTGTGTGTGTGTACCGCTGAGATTTTCCCACCCTGTTCCCTGCACATTTACCATGTCGTTGAAGCCAGAGTCCATTAACCTGACTATTCCTGTTTTGGGGAGTGACCTCAATGTTTGGGTATTTGTTCCTGTGTTGACCAGGTTACACAGAGCATCATTTTTCTCTCAGCACAAAGACGTCTTGTCCCGTCTTGGTGATTCAATGGAAAAACACAACAGCCAGCTTAACAGCTCTGTTTGCAAAACTACAAATCATCAGCTCACTTTTACCTGGAGCCCTTTGGTTTTGCTGCTATGGCCAGAAACATGGAGGGATCTGCTTTCTTTAGTAACATCAGCAACATGTGTGATGATGCAGAGAACATTTTTGGTGACAGAGACTTGACACGGTGCCTGAGCTGATGCAGCTCTGCGGCTCTGAGGCTGCTGTGTTGAAGTGTTGAACTGGTGTGGAAAAATGTGGTGCTCATTTTTACTCTCTGAGCAAAACATGCACTCACAATTTTTCTGCCAAGTTTTGAGATTAAGCACCTCAAAGGTTTTCTACTGGTCTTTTTCAGCCAAGGTGTTTGCTAGGCTCCCCTTCACACTCAAACATCAGATTAAGCTTGTTATGATGTATGAATTCTCAATTAGTGTCCTTAAGTGTGCACTTAAAACACGTGATATTCTATAGTTTGGTATTGGATGGGATTAGCATGACTGAGCATTATTTATCTGTGATTTCACCTGTTTTTCATATATCTAAGTGATAATTTCTGCTTGTTTGTCATGAAATCCACCAGTGTGAGTTACATTAAGCACAGCTGTGGGCTAATTACAGATGAGATGGATGTGTCAGTGAAAGCTAAGCCACACTTTGATATAATGACACGCTTTGCGCACACACCAGGCAGACGCATCAACTCGCTCATGATGAGTTAAAAGATGTGCCTAAAACCTCGGCTCATACATAATTCCCTGACGTGTTTGTAATAACTTAAACACAGGCCTCAGTGCCTCCTGACTGCTACCTTACAGCCACCTTCAAACCGTCCTGCTGATCAAGGCTGCCATGATTAGTGTTTGCCTTCCGATTTGCTGATCCCCATGAAGCTACTAAATATACCGTCTGGCGGCCTCAGTGCCTCAGTGGTCATGTACTGTAGCTCTGCACAGCCTGTGTTTATGTCCGACCTCGGTGTTATTTGGTGTGCTTGTGCTTGGGTGTCACTGGGTGTGTTGAGGTATTGAGAGCCACAAGATGTTTCACCCAGAAAAAGAAACTGATTAAGAGAAGGAAAAAAATGTTTAGACCTTTTAGTCTAAAGGTGCAGCTCTCAGGCTGAAAGGTACGATCTTGTATCTATCAGGTGCATCCATTTAGCCAACTCTAAAAAAGTGAATCCCCAAAAGACAAAATTTGTTACCTCTTCTCTGAGCAACCTCTTTTCCAAGCTGTAAATAGCAAGGAAGAGTAAATTATTTACACAAAGAAATGTCCAGAGACACAAACCTGGAAAGATGTGACGTGTTTATTTTCCTCCGAACCTCTGTTTGGGCTGTTGTATAAAGCAGCAACAAACTAGGCAGCAGGCAAATGACAGTAAACATCCAAAGATTTGGTTCCAACATTTAATACACACAAAATTTCAAAATCAAATTGTTAGATAAAGAATATTCTCCTCTAATTTAATCAGATTTATTCTTATTTGTGATGTAACTACTTGAATTTCACCATCTCCTCTGAAAAATTGTCTTTTTAGAAAGTAAGACAAAAGACAGAAATATTAACAATGACAAACGTAGCGAGGAGCCTTGGTGATGCCAGTTTGCAGTTACCTAAAGTGATGCTTGGAGTTTGATATACAGATTTGTAGATTGGTATGATTCAGAACTGAGGGAAAAACTTCAGAAAATGTGACATGTTGTTCCCTCAATATTAAAAAATCTCATCCATCTGTTTTAACAAGGAGTCTTTTCATTGCTGAAAACTTTGCTGGGCTCAATTGTTCTACGCAGTCTGTCACTGCACAACTTCTGTGTTTGCACTAATCTGTTTACATCACAATTGAATTGTCCTCCATATTACAAAATAGTTAAGATTGTCTGTCACTATAGGTGTTTTCTGGTTGCAATTGTTTGCTATTCAGTGGGTGTGCAACACAATACTATTGATGGGAAGTAGTTTTAATAGAACAGTTTAGGCTCAGCCTCAGTGTAAACATTTCAGGCTGTGGTTTGAAGATGGCAGATGGCAAGGACTCATATTGTTTTGTATGACATTTGAGTCAGAGTTCACTTCTGTTCATGAGGAATAACATTTGTGAGATTGAGACTTAGAGGCTTGCTGAACAACAGTTTTAGTTTGAAATTTTTCCATATGATCATGTAAATAGACCAGAATTATAATTGCAGCCTAAATGTTATTAGTTCGACAGATGGTCAGAGGTCAGTTATAGAACAGTGACCCTGTAGTCAATAGGATGCTACCAAGTCTGAGTCAGTGAAGAGCCAAAATATCCTCCTTCTAACATTGACTCTTCACTGACTTAGCAGATATCAGATGTGCTGCACTGATGATTCAGCCATCTAAAGTGATGTGGACCATTACAAAGTAACATTTGCCATGTCATACCCACTGATTTTCATAACCAGTGTAGCTTCATTGTTTCAATAAACTAGAAAATGCTCAATTTGTCCTGCCTCTGGCACAACATATGACTGTTGTTCAAGGTTCCTGAAAAGGCCTGATTGTTAGGATTACATCAGCCCATTATAATCTCAGAAGCTGTAATAATATGAAAGAGCTCCTCCTGAAAATATTTTCACGTTTGGCCATCTTCTTTTTGTGTGGGCAACAGGAAAACTATAGTTAGTGTGACCCAGAGGGGAAACTGTTTTCTTTTCTTTTTTTTTTTTTTTTTTGAGATGAAAAACCGCAGATACAAACACAGGAAGTGAACTCTTTTCATGATTATTTACAGGCAGTATCAGTGTTTGTAAAGGGCTTTGAAGTTTGGCCAAATCACATCAGTTGTGCTTATTGTGATTTACATATTTCTTAAGCATCTTGTGTACATAAACTGAATATCTGTGAGGATACTTCGTTGGAATCATGAACTTAGGGGAGGTACTGTTGTTACACAGATAAGATGAAGCAAAGACAAAATAAATTTGCCCCTGAAGTTAGTTTACAATAGCAGTCATATTTGGAACCAAGGACTGTTTACACATTATTCAGTTTTGGTTTTTTTTAAATCTTTAAAAACAGTTAATCTGAGATGAAGTCCCTCTCTCACACAAATTCAGTATTAATGTTTCTATCATTCCCGTAGTCTGTTTAGAGGGTTGAAAATAGTAAATTTTTTCCATTACTCGTTTCAATGTGTTTGCTATCTTCTGGCACAGTTGGGGTCATCCTGATGGCCTAGTTTAGAGGTCCTAGCCAGGTAAGATGTAATTCCAACATCCTCAGTTCAAATTAGGACATGGACCTTTGCTGCACTTCATCACCTCCCTGTTTGATGTTTCCTCTCTTTCTCTACCAGATACTATCAAATAAAAAAGGCAAAGTGCCCCGAAATCACATTAAAATGAGACGTCACGGCTGAGGACACATGTACTGTATCACAAGATGGATGTCAGGATTGTCACCATGCAGACTCTCCGTCTTTCAGGGTTAAAAATGTTGTTCCTGTCCAGGCAGGGACCTGCTTGACATCAGGAATGTGTAGAGACTATTTCTGTTTCATAATGATACTGGACAGAGATATTCAGACTGTCCTCTGCTCCGGCACTGGGACATCTTATCCACAGTAATGTGAGCACTGCCATTTCTTTCAGTGGCTGAGTGAGAGAGAGAGACATCAGAGTGTTTATATAGCCCTGTATGAATCTGCAGTAACAGTGTGCTGGCCTGGGCACACAGAAATGTCCACACAGCCCCCTCATACACCACATACTGGAGACAGACACACAGCTAAACTCACTAATAAAAACAAAACAGGCCACACAAAACATTCATGCTGGAAACAGCAGGTCAGACTTTGCATGTGTTATTTAGACAGATATGATGTGTCCTGACCAGGAACTCTATAAAACATGGACATGATCTTTGTGATGTCACCTATTGGTTTCTGAAGAGCCAGTGTGATGCTCATTTCGGAGACCTCACCCCCTCGTCAACATGGCAGGGCCTTACTCCAGGCTAATCCAAAAATGGGCAAAGAGGGCAAGTGTGGGTGGAGCACAAACTTCGTAGTCAGTCTGTTGGTACAATTAACTGCACAGCAAGCATCTTATTTTCTTTTTTTGCATGAAAAATCCTCCAGAAGGCACCAAACATGGCAAAGAGGTCAAATTTAGTGACTCAAGCTGGCTCAGGTGACCCCCTCCTGTGGCAGAGAGACAGAAGCTAGCAAACTTCAAGCCTGACTTGGATTGAAATGAGTGAGTTCTATAAAAGTTCATTTTCCTACAGTTTACACGAATTGGGAAATTAGCCACAGATATCAAAACCATCTTTTGTACCAGGCTGTAAAAATGTTTATTTTGGTACTAAATTTGGGCATTTTAATATGGGAATCTATCAAGATTTACTTGGTTTTATAGTCCGGCTCAAGTGGCCAGTAAAGGAACTGCAGTTTTTGGCACTGGTCATTATTCTCTGGAACCTTTCCAACAAATTTGAAGATTGCCCCTGACCCACAAAACTGTTTTTGACTTGTGATGTGGAAGCTTTGCTTGGCAGAGTCCTGCACCCTTTTTGTTGTTAACATTTTTTTTTGTTTGTTTGTTTTGACTATTTGAAAAATTTGCAAAATCATGGTCCATTCCGAGTTTAGTCTTGACTCTAATCACCAACACCGTTAATAATGAATTAAGTTTCACTCTCATTTTGTAAGCATTCCTTCCTTTGCATGTTTATTTATTTAGTGCTGTTGCAAGGGGACCCAACCCAACAGCACTGTTTAGTTTTCTTTCTACAGTCACATTCTTTTAAATATGTCCAATTTTCAAGCTGCCAAGAATCTCAGATGTCCCTCACTGACAACAGAAAAAAAAACACTCCCAGACATCATTAATGAGTTGATGGAGCAGGTGCTCATTGTCTTTAGGATGGGAAAACATTTGATTAAAATTCAATGGACTGTGAACTGAATATGCATACTGTACATATTGTGCAATCGAGCCTGACACCATCCTCCTCCTTTTCTTAGTTTACATCCACTTCCATTCCCTCCATCACCTCCTTCTCCTATAGTTATCATGATGACCATCACTATGCTTTGTCCAGGCGGGGTGTGGCAGGACTGACCAGAAAGCTCTGACCCACTGTGTTGTTTCTGGAGCTGTGGGGGCTGAGAGTCCAGAGATTTTAGATCATAATGTCAGGGGACAGGACAGAGAGGGTGGATGACGAGTTTTGCTTCAGAGAAAAACATGAGAACAGGAAGAAGATGTTATAAAAGAAACAGCGGTCATATAGCATATACACAGAGCAGGAAAGAGAAGTCTATTTGTTGTACATTTTGATTCTACAGGTCTCACAATCTTTTGAAGACAAAGAGTGCAACATATTTTCCTGAGATGCACCACAGACAGCACAGCTGGAGAGGCTGCAA
This sequence comes from Acanthurus lineatus, assembly GCA_029814665.1. Taxonomy (NCBI): domain Eukaryota; kingdom Metazoa; phylum Chordata; class Actinopteri; order Acanthuriformes; family Acanthuridae; genus Acanthurus; species Acanthurus lineatus. Next base: position 11,945,886 of record JAPZDV010000002.1, on the reverse strand, counting down.
GCCAGTGTTAGCCTGAAGGAAGGGAATTCATCACACCCTAACACACCCTCCTTTTATTTCTTCTTCACCACAGCTGGGAATTATTCTAACAAACAGAGACTTCCTTATAATCTTCTTACTTAACTCTCTGCCAGAAAGTTAATAAAAGTACATCATAAAATGTCAAACTATCCCTTTGACCCAAATGGTTCATTTTATTCAACCTAAGTGGCTTTACCATGTGTCTTCTCTGTTTATTGCTCCCATGGTGACTTTGACAATGTAATCTCATACATTAAATGACACTGAACACATGGCCAAGGGGGAAAAAAGGGCAGCAACACTCACACATCTTCCTTCCTGTGGCCTTATATCTCCCACAGAGCCTCAACCATGCATGTATATACAATAACCCCTGAGGTCTGCTGCCCTGGCCTTTCCTGGGCTAAATAAAGCAGGGCCTAAAAGTGGGTAGCGGGCCATGAGTTCAGGTCAAAGGGAATGTGAAACTATAAACCAGAAGCTAGCTAGCCTTGAGACCAGCCATCACGCACTGTGTTTACTTGGATGTTTGCTGTCAGGCTGGCTGACTATATATTTGATGATGAGCACAGAGTGTTTGTGTTTGTGTAGCAATTCTCTCAGCAGGTCATCAGGTTGAGGGCAAAGCCTGTGTAATTTACTGTAAGACACCAGTGAGAATAAAGTGGCCAACTGCAGGTTTCCTGTTGAGTTGCCGCACATTAGAGGGATTGAATAAATGGAGTAAACGATTTAGGTGACTGAAATATGACTTTCACTTCATTGCTCAGTAGTTGGACATGTGGAAGGAAAGAGGAGTTTTTGTTATGGTGTGTGCATTTTTTTACAGTACATGACAGGTATGCCTGGAATTAGCACCAACTCACAAAATGGCATTATTTTATAGGGAGTCTTGGGTTTGCTAAGTCATATTGTTATTAAGCCAATATAGATTACTGTTAAGTGTTTTTGTAAAATTTTACATTTTTAATGCTAAACTATGTTGTCTCCTTTATCAAATTTTGTCAAATAGTGAAAACAATTGAAACAATGTCTTCACATCACAGGTGAGGTGCAGCTAAACACACTTTGAAGTGTCACATAACCAAACCTCTTTCTCCACAGTGCTGTGTAACTTTGCCACGGGGTTAGAACAGAGACACAATGATGTTACAGTTTAATGCATTGCATTAAATACCAAGTATACAAGAAGGCACAAATAATGAAGAACTTTGGAAAGCAATTTTGTGAAGTTTATTAACAAATTGTCCAAGTAGTGTAGGTATACATGACACCCACCAGTGATGGCCTGACTACCTTTATAACTGATGTAGTAGGAATCAGTGGTGACCCATTAGGACCTTCAGATAAGCTTTTCCTGAGCTTCTATTTTCTGTTTCTTATGTTTTCAGAACCTTGATTCTTTGGAGGGCTCGATCCAGAACCTGCTGTCGGTGCTGTACCCGCCCTTCGAGGCCACCGCCCCAACTCTTCTCAGCCAGCTCTTCCAAATCATTGACAGTCGTTATCAGGGTGATGCTCTGCGGTGCCTGCTGGACTTTCTGGTCCCAGCCAAGCACATTTTAGACACTGTGCAGCAGGCTGCATGTGTAAGTCACTGTCCACTCTGAGTGTTTTTGTTGTCGTGGAAAGTAAGAACAAAGCTACCCCATCAACATCTTACTGCACTAATACCTCAATAAAAATAACCAATAAAAATCATTGATATACCTATAATTTTTGAAATCCTATCTTGTCATTGTCCTTGTCCCCTTATAGGCTCAGTACTCTGATGTGCTCTTCCTGTATGAGGGCTGGCCTCTGTGTTTGCGTGACCAAGTTGTCGTCCACCTTGCCCCAATAAACCCCCTGCTACTTCAGCCAGGTGAATTTTACCTCCAGGTGGCCCCATTCTGTGACCAATCAGCTCGCATCTTGGTCTGTAGCCTCCTGGAAGAGGAGGGGTTGACAGTGAAGGTAGCTGAGGAGACCCCGATCCCTGAAACTTCCTATTCCTGTATATTCAGCCTCGACTGGTTAAGAGAAATCAACCAGGGTCGCCATGGAACGCCTCTCAGCCAATGCCTGCTCGCCACCGAACAAGGCGTGGTGAGGGTGCCATGGGAACGCGTGGCTGTGCCTGATTTTGTGGACTTGTCAAAGTGTGCTGGGAGTAGCATGGCCTCTGCTTCTCCTGCATACCCTCCTTTACCACCTCTGCCTCCTCATCCTCCACCTCTTTCTCGTTTTCCTGAAAACTCTTCATCTAATCCATCATTTCCTCTTTCTCCGTCAAAAGAATCTGCACAAAAACAGTATCCTGTAACGATTAAAAATTCAATTATAACATCTTCGCCACATCCCTCTGCCTTCTCTGTGGAGACCAGAATATGTCCAGCTAAGCACGGCATCGCTGTATCACTCTGCCTGGTGGATACAAGGGCTGCGTCTTCATCAAGACTGATCAAAGTGAAAGAGACTGAAACAGAGCCCAAGCCTGTTGGCTGGGTGTCCCCTAACACATGGGATAGCTGCTCTACTGGGACAGATACACCCACAAAAACAAGCACAGTTGCAGGAAAATGCACCCCTGAATCTGGAGATAAATATATGTGCAAAGGTGAGGATAAGGGTGTAGTTACTTCAGAAAACATAGGGAAGGATAACCATAAAGATACAAACATTAAAGATCTGGGCAGGAGTGGGTCCACAGGCCACATTGTTGAAGAAGGAGAATATATTGATGTTCAGCAGGCAACTATACTTTTTGGTAAAGCTCAGTCAGTAGCTGAAGAAAAACACAAAGTAGATACACAGATGCAACCACACACACAAATCGAACCAGAATTGGAGAGATATCCACACAGACAAGCACAAATGCGACCATATGCACAAATGGAGTCACACAGGCAAACACAAAGACAGCCAAACACACAGATTCCACCACAAGCACAGTCGCAAGCGCATGTGCAGTTACCTACAAAACCTCAAATGCAAAGTCATTCTCGATCAGAGGCTGTTGTATCTTTAAGGCCCAACATGTCCACAGAAATGGGACCCCCGTCTGTTCTCCATCATTCCCAAGCCAATCCAACCCACCCTGACTCATTCGAATCCTCTCAGTGTGTCCGCACTGTTCGCTTCTCAGAGAAACCCTGCACCCCGTGCATGAGGAGGAGACAAGGTGAAAAGGTTTCCAGAGCACAGGAGCTGAGATGTCGATACAGGGACTCCTACCAGGCTGCTATACAAAACCCTGTTAACTTTGGACAGGAGAAGGAGAGGGGGAATATGTTAGCTGTGGTGGAGGAGGATGGTGGTGATTTCTCACAGTGTGATGACAAAATGCCAGAGACTGAAACAGGGACTGAAACAGGGGATCCATGGTGTAAATTTCAAGGAATGTGGTTTGATCCTGGGATGCAACACCAGCCTCCTTCGTCTGCGGGTGGAGCCATCTGTAAGGAGTCAGGAGAAAAAAGCACTGTGCCGTACTGGAAACCTGGAGATACAAACACTGCACTCTGTATGGATTACAGGGGAACCAGTGTTTCAAATTTTATTGAGCTACCAGAACAGATAAGTGAAAGGACCACGCTGCCATTTAGGGAATCAAGGGATGCACATTCTACAAAGGCTTTTGGCAATTTACACAATGTGAACGGGACAAATTTAGCAGCAGGAACGAGGTTAAACCCTGATAGAGCTTTGCCGAACTTAGATGATCCAAAACAGAATGTGATCTCTGCCAAACACCAGGGATTACCATTTACTTCCAGAGAAATTTCAGCAATGAATGTAACCTTGAAGCCTTGTGAAAGGCTACAAAGCAGAACCCGTTCAACGGGAGTCGGTCCAAACTCCAAGTCTCTTTCACTAAGCAGAAGAGAATCCCAGACAGATGGAAGATGCTCATCCCTCTCTACAGCTGTGGTGGACACCTCAGAGAAGTGTGAGCTGGTCATTGTTGAGGGTCAAAATGTTAGGAGAAGAGAAAATACTGAGTCCTGTGCAGAGATTCCTCAGCTGCATGTGGTCAAATGTAAAAACAGCACCGCCTTTCGACTGGTTTCACCCAAGATCAACAGGAGAAAGATGGTCATTCCAGGTACAAAGTCTTTTCATTGTGTTCTGCACTGATTCCATGTTTAGTGTAATGGTTTTATGAGGTTCATTTCATTACTGTATGATGAAAAATCCGCCTTTATCGGCTTAACTGTAACAAAATGTATTGACTTCCTACAGATGGTGCTCAGTCTGGCAGTACACCCATAACCAATAGAAATCAGACGGCAAACTCATCCCAGACAAATTCATCTCCAGCAGCAGGAAAGCAGAGGATCTCCCAGCCTGCATCTGCTCGCCCCAGACCTGACCACCTTCCCCTGGGATCTCCAGACCCCAGAGCCCACCCCCTCTATTTAGAAGTAGCAACTCTCACAGGTAGGTTAGTTGTCTACAAGTTCAGTAACATCTTATCATATTAAGAATCAAACTTAATATGTCAGCATTTCACAACCAAAGTTACAAAGTTCTTTGCATTGGCCAAAAGTAAAGCATATAAAAAACAGATTACATCAAAGATAAACCAGTAGGAACTTGTCTAGATGCAGAAAGAGATTACATTATATATGTGTGTTATGAAAAGAGCAAGAAAAAAGTTTATTCTAAATTTAATTCTTAATTTTATTCTTTATTGAACAAGCTTAAGTAGTACACCAAGTTACTTTGTGCAGTAACTTGCAATCAGGCTGCAGAGTGTCTGAAATGGATACATTATTCACCTCAAGTCAGATTACCATCAAAATGATTTTGAAGCTGTTAATTTAAGGTTAAAAAAAAAGCTACACAAAAATGTCTTTTCTAAAATCTCAGACATTTGCTTTGACCATCTTTGTCTCACTTTACCTCTGCTGTTTGCTCCTTCTGAATAATTCTTTTTATATACAACTTGTTTAATGAAAATAGTACTGAACAGTTTGACACGTCTTTGCATCAGGTGGCAGAGACCGGACTGGCAGGGCCATAGTTGAGGTCTATGGAGAGCATCAGGGATGGAGTTCGACTGTAACAAGCCAGGAGCTCTTTGAGATGCTGCTCTACTTTTACTCTATCACCAGGTAACATCCATAAACCAGAAAATCAGTGAAAGACTTCAGAAAAAAATGACCAGACAAGATGCAGGCAACCTTGATTTTAAAGTCTTTCTTGTAGGAAGATTTTACATCTTTGTTTCATGTCTCTTTTATTGATATATGCATTTTCTGTTGCCTGCCAAGAGACTATGGATGTAAATTAGCGTGTTTGCATGTATTTTGTACTGATGTTCATTAATATGCCCTGTCATTTCAAATAAACATTACATAAATTAATCAATTAATTGTTGTCACTGTTTTGTCCTACTTTGTCTATTTGTCTCTGAATCCAGGAGAGAAATCAGAGAAGCTGGGATGACACTAATTTTTGATGCAAAGAAGATGAATCCTCAACCACAGCTTTATAAGGCTTTGATGACATTTCAGGTAGAAAACACAGAAACTTCTGTCGTACAGCTGACTGCAGCAGGTCTGAGTTAACTGTGTGGGTGTTTATTTGTGACCATGCTGCTGTTTACAGATGTTTAACCCTAAATGAAACTTTACAGTTTTTTATATTAATATTTAATGAGTAGTTTCTTTAAAAGCTATGTGTGTGTAATGGGACAAAGATGTTTTCGTAGTTATTTGTTACCAAAGGGACAATAAATATATATTTTAATCAAGTAATTGACTTTATTATAGAATCCATATTTGCCGGTTTTTTAGCATTGATATCAGTAAAGTTTGCTTTATAAAATTGGGGGAAAATTAATTTCTAAAGGGTAAAAAAAAACATAGTTTGATGAACATAGTTGGAGAATTAATAAAGTTTTATATTGTTTTAGGAGCAGACTCAGGCAGTGAACAGTTTCTTGTTGCTGGTGGACAAGGACAGCAGCATTCGGCCTGAGAGGTGCCCCGGTGTCCAGGTCAGCTTTCTCATCCTTCAGTCTTTGATATAACAAACTGCATTAGAAGAACCTGTTTGGTTTTCCTTAATAAGATAAGAGTTTGGGAGGCTACAAGTTCTCTGATCAAGTTGTGTTTTATTGGCACCTTGAGGAGCCACAACAGGGATTCATCTGAATTTGCCATCAACATTTTCTGCATCAAATGTGCTATTATATTTATATTTCATCTTAAAAAATTAGATGAAATACCTTTGTTTTTACTGTTTAAGTTGAAAATTGCAATAAGTTTTATAGTTTTTTGATACTTTTAATTTATCGCCTTAATCATTTGAACTGAAATATACCGTCTGAAAATTGATTCGATAAAATTTTTAAATCCTTCACATTTATTATTGATTTAAAAAGAAGGCCTCCAAATTTTTAACTTTAAAGGTTTGTTCTGGCACTTCTATCAAAGGAATCGAGCTTATACAGAATGAACATTAAATAAACACTTTGCTATTGTTTGTCCTGAAGAAGACAATTTTTGGAAGAGAAAATAAATAAGTAATCATATTGCATGAGCAAAATAATATAGGCTACTGTCAACTCATAAAAAAAGCACCAGCAGAATCAATAAGTGAGTGGCTTCTCTGTCCTTGTTGCTAAATGTTAAATTGGTTCCAAAACAGAATATGAGCTTGGAAGTGAGATTTCAAAAGTAAGGTGCTTAAGATGGCTTAAAAGAGGTTTGGAAGAGCTAAGTAAAGCACCTTCAAATACTAAAATAGATTGATTCAGTTTTACACTTAGAATTTAAAGGAGTTGTCACAACATGGTGTAACAATGCACTTATTGCCTCAAAGCAGACTGAAGTGGTGACATCAATGAAAGCTTTGTTCAAGCTGGTGGAGGTGAGTCAGCTGAGCTTCCGTCTGGACGGCACGCTGTCTCACAGCCACTGTGATTGGATGGAGCTGCACCAGGTGAGACAGCAATATCAGTACTGTAGCCATCTCTGTCTCTGGGTCTCCCTCTGTCTCTCTTTTCCAATCCAGTAATGCCCCAATCATTTCTCATGATATACTTCTGACCACATCTTAAACTCTCCAGAAACTCTTTCCATTTGTGTCTGATCTTCATGAGGCATCCAGCCTCCTTCTGAGAGCCATCAGTAAGTTGGAGGAGCCACACAGGAAAGACACTGTGCAGGTACAGTAATGTTATCCTTCTTTTAATGTTAATGATAGCTTCTGTTGTCACATCAAAAGATTTGAAGAATGAACATAGAAAACAACAGAAAAACATTCAAGATTATCTCCACAAAGTAACAGAACTTTACATTGACAACACTGTTGATATAAGAGTTGTTTTACATTTGCAAATCTTAAAATGTCTTTTTGTCTGTCAGACTGTGCAGCAGTGCATGATGGACCAGAGAACTCTGATGAGGGATGTACTGGAGGACAGCCGACTGGTCAGCCTGCAGAGAGGGGGCGGGGCCATCCTTGCGAGGCTGAGGAAGGAGAGTGACCTCAAGTACCCCCACTGTGAGGACCTCAGGTAGACACAAAATCTCCCCTGCTATATCTGTATGCAACCCAGGTATCATTTCTGCAGTTTCCCCTTGTGAGCCAAATTTGTTTACATGATCATAAACATTCTGGGATTGCAAATGATTGCTTCCAGAAATTCAATGTTAAAGCAAAACATCAGATTATATATTTTCCTGCCAACTACCACACCAAAAATATTTGCCAAAACTTAAAATCTGCACATAAAAGCCAAAGGTCAGAAACAAGTACTTCGGTATAAGCCTATTGTTCTACTAAGAAGAATCATATTTCACAATTATGAGATCAAACTGTAGATGAACACCAAAGTCCGACTTTGTACCCCAATAATGTACCTCATACAGTCATACAGTGTTTGGGTTAGGGTTAGGGTTATGCTGCATTAGCCTTCATTCAGTTCCACCGGAGCACCAGTTTTTTATTTGTTCCTTTTCTTCTTGTCTCTGGCCTCTTATCTATGTTTCGCCTAAATGCAGTGATGCAGTGGACTCAGTGACCAGCCTGTACAACCATGTGGAGGAACAGGCTCACATCCTCGTGCAGAGATCCAACATGGCACTGGAACATCTGGAGTTTCTGCTGCAACTCAGAGAGATGGAGGGACACTTTACACAGGTGCATGAAAATAGATTACCAACAAATTTGTTTAGATATCTTTGTATATCTTTCACTTGTTGGGAATGATGTTAAGGTAGTAAGCTCTGGTTAGGCTATTTTGTCTCATATTATCAGACATGTTTGTGATAAAAAACTTTAGCAATTATATTTTTTTAGGAAAATAAGGCAAATTTAAATAGTTCTTGAATTGAGCAAATATCTATAGTTAAACATACAACTACAAGCACACTTTCTAGAACATCAAATATAGTGTTAGTCTTAAAGAATGAAAAAGGAATATGAGTTAGGTAATTAAATAAGTAACATTGGTTGAAGGACAGAGAATTTAGTCTGACATTCATATCATATCTTTGAATATATACATGACCATACTACTAAACATAACATTCTTGTCTCTGCAGCTGCAACAGTGGTTTAATGTGGAGGGAGAGCGCCACCTGCTGGAGGCTGAATCAGTGGAGGACTCTGGGGACAGAATGGAGCAGATCCTCAACAGCTTCACTGGTTTTCTCATTGAAGCCAATGTAAGTCTACGTTTTTCTTGTGACTGTCACTCTGTGTGTGTTTGTCTCTCCGTCTGTCCACGTCTGGATCTTTCGCTGTTCATCTTCCGTCCAGGACCGAAGGCACCACGCCATGACTTTAGTGTCAGAGGCAGAGCGACTCCAGCAGAGCGGACTCTCCTACCCAGAGACGGAGGTGTTTGGGACTCTTGTCTGCACCTTCAAGTCAGGCCTGGAGGACTTTCTGTGCAGAGCAGAGGCGTGTGGCAGGGAGCTGCAGATTATGGTCAACGTGTGTGACTTCTGTGAGCAGGTTGGTTTAAAATCAGTATGCAAAATGTAATTTTTTAAGATGAGTATGCAGCTGGTGCTCCTATCCTGTAGAAACCTTTATTTTACCCAGTTTTGCACCCAAATCTAAAAAGACATGATTTTGATGTTTATCCAAATGTATTTATGAGCAATTTCAGGTTGGCGTTTTGCAATTATTATTTATGTTTGGAAAAAAAATAATGGAGAACTCTTCTTCTAAGAATTCTTTGTTAAATTAAATAGATTAAGTATTTTTATCAAAGTACTGTTTGCAATAAAAAAATCCCCCAAACTATAGTGATTTCAAAATATTTTTAAAGTTCATAACTTTGGACAGAGATTTACTAGTATAGTTTCTATTCGTATAGAAATACAGAAATTCAAAAGTGCTTGTTTTATATGGCTCTGATTTTAGTTTTAGGGAGCAAAAAGTCATCTCATGTCCAAGTGATTTGTATTTTTTTATTATTTTACCATACAAATGAAGGACTGATGACACTTTTCTCTGTAACCTTTTATTAGAACTTAATCGAAATATATGTTTTGCTTTCAAGCCCCACATCATGCAAATAAGAAGCAGACAGTCACTCCTGCACTGATTATATATTTTTTTGAGTAGTTTTAAGTCTTAGTGTAATCACACTGGTACTTTAATAACTTCCGAGTCACCTTACAGCACTTCCTGAGTTAAGTAGCATAATATTATAATGAAAACAAAAATATGCTCTTTGGCCTCATGTATAATTAAATAAATGGTCTCAATCTTCAAACAGGCTACAGCTCTGGCCAGCGAGTGCACTGAGTACCTGGACCAGAGTCAATCCAGAATCCACACAATGCAGGACCATGACCAAACTACAACACCCATCAATCAAACCAACACTGAGCCAAAACAAAACCAAAACCAAGAGTGTGGACCAAGCAGCCCATCTGATAAACACACAGAACAAGGCTCAGGTCCGTCCCCCACCAGTATTTTACTGTCAGGCAATGACATCTCCATCCTCCAGACTTTCCAGGACAGGTTCCTCCAGTTCAGCCCAGAGAGGTTTCAGGAGGTTAAGGCCCAGGCCAGCGCCTTGCGAGGCTCCAGGGGGATGCGGGTCTGGAATGTCGCCTGGCTCAGATGTCAGGAGGCCAGGCAGCAGCTCCAGGAGAGGAAACTGAGTGTGGATGAGGTTTTCCACCGACAACAAGATTCTAGCAGCAGCTGGTGTGAACGTCATTATGTTGATGTGGTGAGCACTGATGTTCAGACACCGTCCCCTGGTGGCCAGAGCCTGGTGGTACAATCAACACCTGGACCTCGGCACCCGCAGTGGGAGGGCATCATGTCTGGAGATGTGGATTTAGTGAAGAGAAGGCCTATCCTGGGCAGCAACAGCTCAAATTCAACCACTGCAGCCTGCTGTAACATCACTATCACACCTGAGGATCTCACTGATGCTGGAACCAACCAGGGATCAAAGGTCACGCCACAGTCACCTCACAGGTATTTTGTTGACCCATTCATCTCACTTCATAAGGACCTAGTAGTTGAAGCAATTGGTGGTCAGACAGTGAGACAGACTTACTGATCTAGTCACCACAGGAAACAGACACGTAACGGACAAAAGGGAAACCATTCAACTGCTTATTTTCCCACGTCAGGAGTGCCAAAAAACACCAAAAAATGACCAATACAAGAAAAATCAGAGAATGTCACAAGACAAAACACTTACTTTGCTTTCTTTATAGCTGCATGGAGGACCAAATAAAAACTTTTTGGCGATGTTACATTGATGAAATGTGCCTGATGGAATCCAGTCATCCTATTAGTGGTATTAATGATTTTAACAACCACAATTTTTACAAACATTTTAAAATTAAATTTGAAAGTGATTCACAGTAAATTAAACTGAAGCAACAATCACAGTGTTTCAAAAAATCAGTAAAAGCATATTATCGCCTAAAATACCAATACTGAGAAAAAATAATAAATTCTCCAGTCTTCATCTTTTATTTCCTCTTATTTTTGGAATAACCATCCTAATCCATGCTAAATCCATGCTGTCTAAGTAAACCAAGTTTACTCTATGTCTTCCTCTCTAGCTGTTCATCAAAGAGCTATAATGTTTTCACTGTGTGAAATAGTGTAATTCAAGACTCTATAGCTGCACTACTGACATCTACAACAGAAATTTGTGCTTAATTTTATCAACATTTTTCCAATATGCTACCAATATATTGTTTGTCTTTTTGAATTTTTTGAATGTGGGGATTCAAACAGTTGTCTGTGGAAAGCTAAACTGTAGTTTTATTCAAAAAGCTCTGTGGGTTGGAACAAAGTTTGAAGCACAGCATGAGTTTGTCCAAAATGGCTCACCTGAGACTATGTGAGGTTGAAAAGGTTTCAGGTCTTTCCTCACAGCAAAGGCTCAATGTCCTTTTTCTGATGTCCACTTCTTGAAAAGAAGAATGCACATTGTTCTGACTCAGTATCATTGTCTTTGCATTGATAACAGGTCAGTAAGAAAAGCAGAAAAGGAGGCGAGGAGGCGACAGGTGAGCAGAGCGAGGAGCGAGAGAGACGCCGCTGCTCTCTCTCAGTCCCACACTGTCGGCTGCCAGTGGTTTCCATGGGGACGAGGTCTTGGAGTGAGGTCAGTCAGCCAGGACTCATGCACAACAGGAGGAGCAAGGGTGGGGTCATCCACTCCTCCAGAGCAGCGGGTTCGACCCCCGTCATCCTGCTCCCACCATGGTCAGCCATCTTGTCGGATCCTTCAGGAGGCTCAGAAGTTTCAGATCTCCCGCCACGGGAGCTTCTGCTCAGAAGAATCCTGTCTGAGTGACCAGGGGGCTGCAGGGGGAAATGGGACTTCATGCTGCAAACACTCCAGCCTGCCCATCGGGAGATATGAGGGGGGGGTTTGTTTGGCAAGTCCACAGGAGAGTGCCAGCAGTGCCCTGTAAGTGTCTACATGTGGATGACTTTGCTTTGCTGGACAAAATTCTGTGATTTGACTGTTTGATATAATTAATTCTTTTAAATTCATTAATCTTGTGAGGCTTAATGAGATTTTATGTACTCTTTTCTGTCTCTAAGCTCACAGTGAAGCACTACAGGTATCCATTCCTTCTGATTCTCTTTGTTTCTTCTTCTACTTGTCAATATGGACGGATTACTGAACAGGCCAACAGACACTTAAATCCTCTGTTTACAGTGACTGCTGGTAATGACATCAATGTATCTCACTGGAGAGTTAACAGGTTCAGTCAAAAGTAGAGAGATCTAGATAAAATACTTTGGCTCATGAAAACAATTTGAGCTCTTTTTGTAACAAGAATCTGCAGATCTTCACTGCAATCCAAGTGATTTCTTTTAGATTTTTCATTTAATTTGGTAATACTAATGAGGTAGTACCTCAGCCTAGACCCGGGCTACAGTGAGACTACAACTCCCTTTAGTAATTTAAATATGTGACAACAAAGGAGCTGCTGAGGAAGGAAGAGGGAGATTTGTTATGTATCTGTGCCAAAGGGCCCATTTTCATAATCCATCCATACTTGACATGTTCACTGGTGGAGAGAATAAACAGCATGACACTGTATAATCTGCTAAAATGTAAACAAAACTGATGATAATGATGCATAACTTAGGATAAATATCTTCAAGGTAAAATTGTATTAATGAGAAATATAGGTATGTATTTTTTTGTTTTGGCTGAAAAAAAAAGAACAACTCTTATTGAAAGAGGAACCTGAAAATATTAACTATGCTGACCTCCAGTGGTTCTTCAGGTGTATTTTGGGACCCCTTGACATCACTGTTGATGGTCAGCTTTGTAACTGTGACCACTCAGTGATGTTGGGTAGGATCAGTTGTGAAACATACTTGGCACTTTTACTCAGAGAAGGCAGCAAAACACTATCTTCTAAATTCTAAATATCTAAATTTTCAGTCTTGAGTTTGTTTATCAGTCTGCTTTTATCACAACTATAACTCAAACTGCAAAAAACAGATACAATTCTAAATAATCATTAAGCTCCTGCCATACAAAATGTAATCCAGTTCAGCATCATTCAGTAAATAAAGCAAAAAATCAAGATAAGAGAGTGGCAATTTAGAGAGATTTAGAGAGTCCATCCACAACCAAAATGCCAAAAACAACTTTTCGAATATAATTTAGCTTGTACAGATGCAGAAAACCCCAGTATTTGGTTATCCATGAAATGAGTACTTCCAAATATTAATAGTTAATAAATGGGTGATTCTTCAATTAAGGGAGTTTTTCTGTCCCCGGGGTAGATTTTCAAGAAATAAATGTTTTTTAGAAGAAA
>JAPZDV010000002.1:11918510-11932488 GCA_029814665.1 Acanthurus lineatus | reverse complement strand
CTTCTAAAAAACATTTATTTCTTGAAAATCTACCCCGGGGACAGAAAAACTCCCTTAATTGAAGAATCACCCAAATACATTATTATGTATTTTATTGAAATACCATTCATGTACTGTAATGTACTGGTAACAGTGTGAGGTCATGTACATATTCGTTTGGTTTGTGTTCCCAGGAGGCTGCAGCGAGTCCTGGAGGAGCTGGTGTTCACAGAAAGGGACTACGTTCGCTCACTGAGCTACATCCTGACCCACTACCTCCCCCTGCTGGACAAACCAGACATTCCCCAGGACCTCAGGGGCAAGCGGGGTATAATTTTTGGCAACCTGGAGAAGCTCTATGACTTTCACAGCCACTACTTCCTGCCTGAGCTGGAGGCCTGCCACAGGGAACCTGCCATGGTGGCCCGCTGCTTCCTCAGACATGTAAGGGGTCGCTGTGTAACTGCATATAAATTACATTTTAGCTGAAGTTTGCTTAATAATAACAAATATTTTCTAATGTGGTTTAACTTCCACAGAGTGAGAGTTTTGGCTTGTACGCTCTGTACAGCAAAAACAAACCTCAGTCAGACGCCCTGATCCTACACCGTCGCCATGACATTTTCAAGGTCAGTTTATGTGTCTTTCTCACTTGAAATATTTAAATAAAATAGGTTCCACGTCTCTTTCATTTTGGCTTTCAGTACAAGCTCTGTGTTCCTTAGAAATTTTCATTTGTAGGATGTTGTAGGATGTTGTCTCTGTTGTCAGCTGTTTCAAATATTGTGATTTTTAAAATACAATAAAATTCAGTCCTCACTAGTCATCAAACTGTTCAAAAGCAATTATCCTCTGGTCTGTGCAGTCGCCATGGAAAGAACATTTCATAATATCTGTACAAATAGACTTGGGGGGATTTTTGAGGGCACTAAATATCAGACTCTGATATTTAGTATAAACTCAGACTCTGGACTCTTAAATAAAACACCAGACAGTTGATACTGCGCACTAAATAGTTAAGAGAAGGTAGCAGTAAATACAGACTTTACCATTATATCAAATAAGTGATTTTAGATGTGTTGCATGACAGTTTTTGACATTCATTCTGCGCAACATATCTGATCTTGATGAGAATTAAAGGAAAAGCTCTGAGCGGTTTGAGTAGTGATGAAGTGTAAGTGTCATGGTTTGTAATGATGCGCACACCAAAGGGCTCTTGGGGTTTAGGAACCTTCACAGCCCCCCACCTCCTCCCTTTGAATCATCAAAATTAATCTGTTTGATGGACGCATGTTTTTTTTGGACAAGTTTTCATCTTTGAGGTCTACTGTTGTCATTACACTTCTAATCCAGGCACTGTTAGAGTCAAGCTTTTCAGCTTTATGGTCCCACTTTGTTTCCCCTCACAGAGGAAGCAGCAGGAGCTGGGGGACATGATGGACCTTTCATCTTACCTGCTGAGGCCCATCCAGAGGATTAGCAAGTACAGCCTCCTGCTACAGGACATGCTGGCTCTGGCTGGCTCATACAGACCGAAAGACATGATCCAGGACACACTGCTCGCATCCAGTGTGTGCACACAGAGTGTGTGTGGTCCAGCTGCATATGTGCCAGATCTTACAAGCGGTGAGAGGGAGCGGGAGAGGAGTGAGATCCAAGCCGCTGCAGACCTGGTTCGGTTTCAGATGCGTCATGGCAATGATTTACTCACCATGGATGCCATCCAGGAGTGTGATGTAAGATACTGAGATGATATAAGATACACTTGATGCTCAGTGGTTAAATGAAGTAAACAGTCGTTCTCTGCTCTGCCAGGTAAACCTTAAAGAACAGGGTCAGCTGATTCGCCAGGATGAGTTCACCGTGTTCTTTAGGAAGAAGAAATGTGTCCGCCGCATCTTTCTCTTCGAAGATCTCATCCTCTTCAGCAAGACCAAGAGGACGGATATTGGCAACGATGTTTATGTCTACAAGCAGTCATTCAAGGTCTGCACAAATCCTTGTTTATCAAAAGACTGTTGCAGACTTTATATTAATCCAAGTCACATACATATGATTTTTACCATCATAATTTCTTCATGTCTCTTTGTGTTTCTCTCCCAGACAAGCGACATCGGGATGACCCACAACTCAAATGTGAGCAGTCTGTGTTTTGAGATCTGGTTCCGCAGGAGAAAAAGTGAGGACACCTACACCCTGAAGGCCTCCAGCATGGAGGTGAAGAAAGCCTGGACCACTGACCTTGAGAAGATTCTGTGGGATCAGGCTGCTCACAGTAGAGGTTGTAGCAGCAGCACAACAACATATCTTATTTAAATAGCACATAGTAAAAGTAGAGTTGACTGCTTTACAGGTTTAAAAAACAAGTTGTGAGTATACTTTTTTGTTCCCAGAGCTGCGCATGCAGGAGAGGGTGTTTATGGGAATGGGTCGCAAACCTTTCATGGACATTCAACCCAGTGATGCTGCCATCTGTGACCGAGCCGTCAGCTGTGTCCTGCCCGGCAGAAGTAAGGAGCTGCACACACAAAACGCATCTTTATGGCTGAGCATCAGTAGATCATGTTCAACATTTTTCTTAAGATAAGCAACACAAGTGAAAACATTTTACACTTTCAATTTTGGCTAATTTTGGCTACCATTTTATTCATAATTTAAAAAAAATAGGTTTGGTTTAATTTTGTGACACATGGAGCAGCAGGGCCTCGCGTGACCACACTTGTACCATCATTTCTCTAAGTTAATAATAACATTGTAATTGCCACTTTATTTAGAAATATATAAATGCTTTTCTAGCAATAAAATCGACAATTTAGTAAACATTTTACGCACATTACTTTAACTTTAATTACTAAATATATGGGTTAGATTGATTTAAACGTGAATTGGTCCAGGTTTTGTCTGAGTTTTTGAATCTTAATGATGAGATTAACAATGTTTTGAGTCGCCATACTTATATAACAATCATTGTCCTGCGGATTATTCCTGCTTACTATGGTACCACACCTTTTTCTCTGGAGCCATATTGAGGTTCACATTTATATTTTTTTGATAAAATATCTCAACAACTGTCAAACTGATTACTGATCCCTGACATTTTGCTCAGAGATTCTACATCTTTGTTGAAATCCTGACTCTTATTTTCACCCCATCAAAATATTATTTTTTGTTAAATCCTTAGTTTTATGGTTAAATTCCTATTAAACTACTGAAATACCTAACAGCCCCAGCCCAGCTAATGAGTAGTTTTTATCAGGCTAAAATGCTTAACTAAATTGATAAACATGGTAATCACTTAACAATAGCATGTTAACATTGGGAGCATGTAGCTGCTCATTGCTAGCACGTCGTATAACAGTAATCCATAGTGAAGTTTACATTTACACATTTTTTCCATTTTGTTTTTATATTTAACAGAACACAATTAGCTAACAAAGCAACTAACAAAAACTACATTTTTTTCAGTAGTACTTGTGCCCTCATTGCTCATTGACCCCGCCCACTGTGTTCTCATTGATGACATCTATGTCTGTCGTCAGTCCCTGTGACATGTTGTTCACACAGGGGCTTAGAATATCCACGGCCACACTCCATTGGCTCTGGTAGCACGGCCTCCACCACCCTCAGCCAATCATCTTCCTCCTCTGGGCGAGGTTCTTTGCCCCCTGCTGGTTATGCTGGGATTCAGTCACAGGGGCTGGAGACAAACCCTGTGATCTGCTCTTCTCCTGAGGCTGTCGCTGAAAATGAACTTAACACTCGTCATCTTCATCAACATCATCTTCATCAGAATTGTGAGCAATGGAAAACTCGTCATCGACTAAGTGAGTTTGTTTTTTAGGTTATTTGCTATTTATTTTGGTCAGACGACAGAGGGGTCTTTTTGCTGATGACTTGTTAGATCCGTAGCATCTCATACTCTAAATAAAAAACTGTTTTCTTCTACAAGAAAGCAAAAAAAAAAAAATCACACATATTTATTTAATTATCAACCTTAAGTAGTGGAGGTAGTTTGTTGCCATCTGGTGGTAGCATAGTTACTCACAGTGTGGCAGACACCAATACATGCATCATTAAATGTGAATCTTTTTGTTTTTAGATGTCATTACAGAATGGGAACTTTAATAACTGAATTTTTTTGTTAAATTTTGGGTCCTGTTATGCACAAACTTCATCTTTCATTGTTTCTTTTATTATCTGTTGTGCCTCTGCTTTAGTTGACAGCTCTGAATCATCTACTGAAGGCATCAACCTCTTTAGCAGCTCAGATCACAGCTGCCTGTCTGCCGTTGGTGGAGAGGTGGTCGACTCCTCCTCCTCGTTTGTATCTCAGTGTTCAAAGCCCCGCCTACCACTGTGTCGAACTACCATCCTGAGGAGCAACAGCTTTTCGGTGGTTACCACAAAGAAACCAGTTGTCGCGCCCAAACCGCCACATCTGGCTATTGCTCAGGTACAGGTGTGACAACAGGACCTGGTGGAATGTGTGTATGTATTGTATGAATGAGATGAGACAAAGGGGCGAGTCTCTAAATGGTCTTAATCTCATGGTATTGTTTGTTGTGAAGGTTTGGAAAAGGTCTGAATGTTTGTTAGTGTCAAGTCCTAAAGTCTATAAGTGTTCTATCAGTGTGCAATATCATTAACAAAGAACTTACACTGTTCTACACTGTTTTTTAAATATAATATTTGCCACCTTATATTGCAGGATGATGATATCATAATTGGAAAATCAACAGAAGTTTAACTCTGGATTCCCCGAAGGTGAGAATCTTCTGAAATTGACACGTGGTCAATCTGAGAATGTAATTGTTGTGTAGAAATCATTATTATGAATTTTTTTCCTCTGACAGTTCAAAATATTTAATAAGACATTCAGTTGGCCAAATACTTTAAAGATCCATTTGGAAATAATCCAGTTGCACTTAACTTCTTGTAAAGTTAAGCTAACTTTTCCTGAAGAAATCAAATCAACTGACCCTGTATTTTATTAAGTTTCTGTTTCTGTTGATGTTACAGTCTTGTAGAAGTTTCCCCATCATCGCTGCCATCACAGTGTATCTCTCAGTTTCAGACAACCCCAGTTGTTTGAGTGCTCTAATTATAATATTTATAATACATTACTCATTGTGAGGGACTGTTTTTTTAATTTTTGTTTTCTGCCTAACACTTTTTTAATCTTTCTTTGTGAAGCACTTTGAGCTGCATCTGTGCAAGAAAGGGGATGATAAACACTGTTTTTCTTCTTACTATTATTATTATTATTATTGCAGATTAGAATTCCACTGAAGCAGCTCAGCCCTGTCAGAGATCTCCTGGTTCCTCTGCAGTCGGATGGTATCATGTGTGGCCGCAGTCACAAGGCAGTGAGCTTTTGTTTGGTCACAAGGCTTTTAACATATTGAAGAAACTGAGGTTTGGTGTGTTGGTATCATATGCCAGTCATTCAGATGTGGTTGTTATACTGTATATCACATTACGACTTATGACATGAATGAAAGAAAAGAGAACCAATGATTTGGTTTGATCAGGTCATATTTCAGTGGCATGCAGAATTTACCCACAAACACAGAATATGAATCTGCTACAGTCACCAATGCATTTAAAGCTTAAAGGTCCAGTGTGCAAGATTTAAGGGATGTATTTGTAGAATATGTCTCAAATTTCATATAAAAATTGGAAAGTATTTTTCATCAGTGTATAACCACATCAAAATAAGAATGGTTCTGCTTTTAAATGCCTTGAAATTAACTTTATTTTCCTTCTACAAAGGACAATGGCTCTAAAAAGGGCCTTTTTCGCAATTTTTCTTAGAACCATCTGTTTTCTTACATGCCTGAAGGGGAAGTGTGAGTAAAAGGATATCCAATGTGATGCAATCTCCAACTTTACTTCCAAATGCCACAAAATCCTACTCATTAGACCTTTGATGAAGAGGCTTAAAATAGTAATGGGTATTAATGTTGGTCAGTAATGTCTACTGTTACACATTAAGTCAAGTATTAAAAAAAAAACAGACTATCTCCTTTAAAAAATAAATCCTTTTCTCTCTGATTGCATTCAACAACGACAGGTTTTTCTATGGTGAATTGTCTCCTTCGTGCTTACATGTCACATCTCCACAGACTGAACCATGAATAGAGCCGACATGCTCTTTTCTCATATGTTTTATAATAAAGCAAAGGCAAAGAATAGTATCTGTGTTTGTGGTCAAGGGTTACATTTTAAATATATTTTGCTGTACTGTTTAAAAAGTTACTGATAAGCAGGGATCAACAAATAAAGTCATACTTCCATGTCGTTGAAAATCCACAGCTTGTGTGGAGCGAACACACAGAACCAGCATCTGTGATAAAGTAAAGTAACTCTTTTTAATGTGCAGCAGCTTAGGGTTGCTGCTACTGTATGTCATTTTTCAGCTGTACTGTTTTGGTTACAAGAACATAAGGAAAACCTCATGGAGTCCAGGATACAGTTCAGAGCTTGTGAGCTGTTTACTGGCCATAAGCCCAGAAGTGCTTGAGAGACAAACTCAAGGTTGATGACCATACATGGAGAAACAAGGACACATTTGCAGATATGAAAAATTAAACCATTTGATGGTGTGGTGATTATCATATTTATAGTTATTATTATATAAAGGTATTTGATTTTGTCCTACTCTTTTAGGATTTCCTGTTTATTTCTTTTGAGCCATTTTTTATCCTACTGCTGTCTTTCTTCTTAATATTTGTTTTTGTCTGTTAGGCTCTGAGATTCTTACAGTAGTTCTGTATTTAATAATTTATCAGAAGGGACAGACCACTTGTGTGCTTTTACATCTTGGATTTGAATTTATCTGCAACTTGTGTATTTAATGCAGAGAGATGGGATCTTGAAAGGCTGGGTTGGCTAATTATTCACACAAGCACTCCATTCTGACAGACACGGCATATGACTACAGGCAGAAACCACTCACTGTTATTTAGGGTCCACGTATGGTTCCATAGTCTAGGTCCAGCTTCACTTTCATTATAATGAACATTACAGAAAGTATTTTTCAGTTTGTTGAAATGCTTTTAATGTTTTTTGTTTGTTTGTTTTCATCTACAATTATTGATGTCTATTGATCTTTTGTAAATTCTGTGATTTTATTGTGCTGTATACGAATCATGACAGGATCTGAGTAACTGAGGTCAACGTGCAGACCTCTTATTGTTTTATTTTAAAGCCACTATATTTTTTTGACAATGCAGATCCAGGTTTTTATCAGCGTTCTTTCACTTCTTTTAATTGCTTTCTTCCAAGCATTTCTTTTGTTAATGTTTTCATTCATTCTTACATGTATTAGCTTGATCAATTGTGGCCTTAGAGCAGTTGTTGTTTTGTTTCTTTCTTGTTTCTTTTGTTTCTTTAAGAAATTCAAAGTTTCATTCTATATGGTTACTTCCCTCCAAACTTGAACCTGCTGGAGGGACCAGACAGATTGCATAACATGAGGATGTGGTACCAGACTTTCTTTCTTCAGGAATTGAGTTGCAGAAACTTTATTGTCTTGCGTGGAGCTGAAATCACTGCAGTACAAAACCTTATTTTCAGTTTTGCACAGTCAAGGTGCGGTTTCTTACCACTGCCTCTATAATTTCTTACTTTGCATTGTTACATCTGATTTATCTTTTTTTTTTAATTATTCATTTAAAAAAACAACATTTTGTTAATGTTGAACTACACTAAAATATAGAATGATGCAGCTAAATAATAAATAATTTATGAAAAAAATAACATCTTGTTGGTTTTATTTAAGAACTAAATTTAAAATCATATTAGGAAAAAACAATAATTTATATTTTAACACTGCTGAAACATTTTACATTCACAACTAACCATGCTTGATGTTGTATTTTCTTGTATCAAATGAGGGAATGTATTCAAAAAACACAGGTGTATTTAAACACTCTCATAGGTTAGAAGTTGACATTTTGTGGATGGTCACTCATGTTGAATAACTGTCACACAGCCCACCTGTTTCAGTAAACTTGCTGTGTTCTCAGAATAGGGTGCTGTGTAGTTTAACCACATGTGAAATCAGGGGCTATGGCTCTTTCCTTGTCCCCCCGATACCACCATTATTTAAACTTATCCTTCACCTTCATCTGAACTTCACACCTGGAAAGCTTCTTGCATGGTTGTGACACTTGTGTCCTCACTAAAGAGCATTTCTGTGGTGATTATAATGAGAGGAGCAGACTTTGACTCCAACCAGGCTTGTAAATATTGAGCATTACTAATGTGCCTTGTTACTTATAGAATAGTTTAGTTTACATTTTATGCTGTTTGAGTTGAAAACTTTAATTTCCAGAAAGCTTTCACAATAGCCTTTAGGGTCATGGTGAAATGAAAGGAGTAGTGGTGCAAGTCTATTTGCGAATCAACAGATGTGGGAGGGAAGGGTTGATATCATGTTTCACACACTACAAATATCTCTGAGGAGCTGTCGCACGGCAGTCCCCAACCAGTAAGCAGACAGGCTGCAGCTGAAGTTTCATTTCTTACACTGAAGTCGAGGGACGAGGAGCTCACTGCAGGCATGAGTGGAGGTAAAGTGAAAGAAAACCTTTTGTGTTATGTAGTAAAACATAGGTTCAATTACAGGAGTGTATTATTTGCAGCTGAGTTTTTCACTATGTTACTTCACAGACTGTTTTGAATAAGTATCAGACTGAGAGTCTTGAAGTGTGAAATGTGACGAGCAGGAATGGTGGCTGACATTAGATATCTCTGATCTAGAACATAAAATATCTATGCTGTAACTGTATCTGCTTTGAGAAATTATTTAACATCTGCAAGGAGACTTTGAGATGTTAATCAAACTTTGATAAAGTTATATATTTCTACATTCTAATGGTCAAGTGTGTCATAGTTTTAGTCCACTAATGTTTGTGAACTTTTAATTGAATGTGTCAAGTGACCTGTGTTTCCATCTCTACACAGTCTTAGACATCGAGAGCTGTGATCTTAATATTAAGAGCAACAGCAGCAGTCATCACACAGAGCTGTTCGGGGAGACGCGTTTGATAGTCAGGAGGGGGCAGCCCTTTAACCTCACTTTACATCTGAAACCTGGCAGCACAGAGTTTAAACTGGGGGAAACAAACTTCGTGCTCAGAGCTGAAACTGGTAAGCAGCTATTGGGTGTTGATGTTTATATGAGAGTGTGAGACAGGAATATTTGGAGAGAGTTGTGAGTGCATGAGTGCATCACCAGCGTGTGCATAAAGATTTGTGCTTCCCTCATTTGGATTCAGATTTAACATTCATGTCCATCTCTATTTTTAAAAGGTCCGCAACCCAGAGAAGAATCAGACACCAAGGTTTCCTTTGGTTTACGTGAGGCCACAGTTGACACTGAGTGGAGCGCATCTGCTACTTATGATCCGTCTAATAACACAGTGTCCATATCCATCAATTCCTCACCCAACGCCCCCATAGGACTCTACTCTCTGACTCTGGATCAGGGAGAGAACAAGACCAGTTTGGGACAGTTAACCCTTCTTTTTAATGCTTGGTGCCCCGGTGAGTAGATAAACTTTGTTTTTCTCTAAATTCTTTACGATGGTTTATATATGCAGCTTGTTTTCCCTGGATTTTTAATGATTACATCATTTGCACAGGTAAGTGAGGGTAAAAAAAAAAAAAAAAAAATGTGATATGAAATATCTGATAATATCCCGCTGGAGTAAATGTGTTGATGCTGCGTCTGTACTGGCTCACAGGGGATGCTGTGTACATGCACAGTGAGACTAAGAGGAAGGAGTATGTTTTAGCACAACACGGACAGGTCTACAGAGGAACATATAAACGGATCAAAGGGACCCCCTGGAACTTTGGACAGGTATGCAAAAGCTTTGCAAAGAAAACTTAATGAGTTAAATAACAGACAACTGACACCAATCCATACATGCTGCTTAGTTCATTTTCTTCCCTGCTCCTCTGTTTGCCTGTCTGTCTGCAGTTTGACCCAAATATACTGGATATCTGTCTGAAGATCCTGGATGAGAACCCGAAATTTTCTTCCGATGCAGACAAGGACTGCTCTGCCAGGAGAAATCCCATCTATGTGACCAGGGTGCTGAGTGCCATGGTGGGTCTTTGCCAAGGCTTTAAGACAGAGTTGAGAGCCTATGGATGCCATCTAACCAGTCCATGAATGCCCATTATTTTAGCTGTGCAGGCAGAGATTTCCATGGTGCTCTAAAAAAACCCTCCCCCTGCTCCTTTATAATCCAAGGTTGTGCAGGACATTCTTTTCAAGCTTTCTCTTCTCTCCTGGCAACTTTTGTGAGAGAAAGATGCAGCAAGAAAGAGTTTTTAACATGTGTGGCCCTGACTTAAAGCAGGTGGCAACAAGCAGTGTAATAAACTAAAATCTGTCAGCAAATTTTCTTTGTACAAGTCAAAATAACTTGTATGGAAAGCCAGAACTATTCTTTTGGGACAGTGTGTGTCCCTTCTCTCTTTATACTGCAGGGAAATCTATTTTGCATGAACTTTTTGTAGTCAAAACTTTGTACTAACTTCACTAGGATTTCAGGTTGACTGTGTTTTGCTAAGTGTCTACTTTTAGCTACTAAGCTCCTGTTCTGTCTTATCATAATCTGGCATTGGCAGGTCACTTTCTTGTAATGCTGATGTATGTCTGGAGAAAATGTAAGTGGGAAGAAAGGAGTGCTTGAAAAATCTCAAGGCATAGGGGAAGGATTTCTCTAGATTTATTTGCCCCAAATTAGATAGTATTGTTGTCAAAAAATGTGAAAGGCCTGCTGACACTTGGAGTTTAGTGAAGCAAACTAAAAAATGTAAAAAATGACATATGATGATGTATAAAATGTATATACCACTCAATGAAATGTTACAAAATGAGGATCATTTTACTGATAGTTCATGCCCCTTGTTTATGCTTTTTTTGTTTTCTTGTCTCCTCTCTCCTTGCCAACAGATCAACAGTAATGATGACTTCGGCGTGCTGGTGGGAGAGTGGGGAGAGTTTTCAGGTGGAGTTCATCCAGGAGAGTGGATTGGCAGCGGGGATATTTTGCGCCAGTGGGCAGAAAGTGGCCCCGTCCGCTATGGCCAGTGTTGGGTCTTTGCTGCTGTTGCATGCACAGGTTAGAGGACAATGGGGCATGCATGAGAGTCTGGATTTGATGTAAAAGTGTTAATTAATCCAAAGAGTTTGTTTTTTCTATAGTGCTTTGAAATTTTGGGCTTGTTTTAATGCACAGGCTGGTTTGCACAGAGCTATTGTGTTTTACATAGATGATTATAGATTATTACAGAAAACCATCTACATGCTGTTATTCATCTTAAAGCAGTACAGAAAAAAGTTCTGAATTGATGTGACACACAGTGCCAACAACAGTGATTTCTTCTGCATCTATTTTATCTCACACACATCCACCAGTCCACCTGCACCACCACATAATGCAACCTCTCCATCAAACCCTAAATTTAGAGTCTATCCTCATTGTTTTGCAGCCATCTACCCCTTGTGACATTTTTATTTGATGTCTTAATGGTTAGTCTTTGACTACAGGCGCTATCTCAAGCATGTGCTTTAGTTGGCCGATGTGATGATGTGTGGCTCACCTCTCTCCTCCAGTGTCCCGAGCCCTCGGCATCCCATGTCGAGTGGTTACTAACTTTGGATCGGCTCATGATTCTGATGCCAACCTGGTAATAGAAAACGTGTTTAACACAGAAGGTGAAAGCATTTCTGGTGATTCCATATGGTGAGTGCAGTGACCAGTTCAAGTCAATTCAATTTTTTTCTTTTTTACTGTTGTTTGTTTGTTTCACCTTGTTTTTCAGTCTTCCAGTGCTTGGTGGAGCATTTTGTAGCGTGTTTGAAAGATGTTCTTTAAATAAAGTGCAGATTATTACAAATACAACTGTCTCTTTTTAAACCTTTTTTTCCATTTTTTCACTCATTATCTTCCATCATTCCTCTGTGATAGAACGACATTTTGTCAAATTGTCGTACATTATTGGGTTAATTCAAGTAAAAAAGTAATTTTTTTGTCCTTTGTTTGACCCACGTTTCCAGGAACTTCCATGTTTGGGTGGACAGCTGGATGACTCGTCCTGATTTGGAGTCAAAGTATGATGGGTGGCAGGCCAGTGACCCAACCCCACAGGAGACAAGTGAAGGTAAACTTTAATTGCAAGGTCCTGTTTTTTGTCCTGTTGCCATTTACAAAATCTTTAAAGTTTGTTCTCCAAGAGCAAGTCATGCATGTAAGACTATTTTCTGCACCACAGAACAGTTAGAGAATGACGACAAAATGATGCAGCCACATTGTGAGAAAATGGTTCTGATGATTTCTCATGAATTTGGTGGTTAGTTTCAACTTATTACAGTTGCACGGTCACAGTGACTTGCTTTGGTTACAACATTCTGTTTTTGACATGTTTACGTGACTTTTCTCAAGAGTCCTCTCGATGCAGTGAAAAAAAATTAACAGTTTTGTTTTTAGAAATGCTTCTGACACACTTCATTTGGCACATTTAGAGGCCAGTTTTCGATCACATATATGAATGGGGTTGAAAAAAACTCTTTAGTTGCTCAATGCTGTTACCAGGAATCTAAATAAAATAAATCAAAAAGTCCTTAAAGCAAGGTAAGTTTATTTAAAGAGCATCAATTAGATACAAGGTAGTTTAACTTGTGTCACAGGGGCATAGAAATTCATTAAAAATTAGAAATTGATCAAAAATTAGAAATTATATGTTAAAGACAATAAAAACCAAAAGTGACGAATAAATATCAAAGTTTAAAATAAATAGTGTGGAAAAGACCCTTTAAAATGGCAGTAGAGACAGTAAATTGCCAAAATAGATTTTTTTTTTTAAAAAAAAAGGTAAGAGAATTTACCTTGAAAATATTCAATTTATCTAATTTAAGCCAAAGTAAACAATAATTCTATATTGAAGTTCTTGAAAGATTTGCATGCATGAATCCAGCTGTTGTGTGTCTGAAAGCTGCTGAAATGAACCTTGTCTCTTATTGTGTGATGCTGTCAGGTGTTTTCTGCTGCGGACCGGCTCCACTGAAGGCCATCAAGGAGGGAGAGCTGACCAAGAAGTATGATGCTCCTTTTATTTTTGCGGAGGTGAGTTTTTGCCTGAACCTTTAATTGTAGTAAAAAATTGTTATGGTTTTTCATGAAAGTCAGAGTTAGAGATTTGTTTAAATGATAAGACCTGTTCTAAGCTTTCCCGCCAAGCAAAGACTGATGAATTTTGTGCTCTGACATATTTTAAGAAATATTCTACCGTGCTTTAATGAGCATATAGAAACATCCCTTTCTGCTTTTACAGTTTGAGTCACACGCTTTTCACGCCTGCTTTCTTGCAGCATCATGACTGTTGACTGAAATGACCTTATAATCAGTATTCTTTCATGTCCTCTCATGTTGCGTGTGGGGTTTAGGTTAATGCAGATGTTGTGGACTTGGTGCAGCTTTCAAATGGAGAGTTTATCAAGTTCAGTGGATCAACTAAGTCTGTTGGGCGTTTTATCAGCACCAAAGCTGTGGGCTCAGATGAGAGACGTGACATCACACACCACTACAAGTATCCAGAAGGTACTGCAGAGTTAGGCTCACACACACACACACACACACGTGTAATAACATGTGGTATCTTCTGTAGTGATGCTGTGAGGATGTGGATGAAGAAGTCTCAGCTGACACTGACTTGATTGTATACAAAGATGTTTATTACAAAAAAGTACAGGGTCAATCAGGTGTTACGGACAACCTGAGAGAGTCTTCAAGCCAATACGAAAAACTCTGACGTGGTGTTGCAAAGATTTCACTTTTATAGTCTTGGTGGAGATGTCGCCACCGTACCAGGCACTAAACACAACATAGATGGAATCCGTCAATTGTCAGGTGCCGTTTGTTAAGGCTTTCCTCTTAATTAGACCAGGCTGAGGCCTGGAGCTTTGAAAGCACCTCTC
>JAPZDV010000002.1:11859502-11912965 GCA_029814665.1 Acanthurus lineatus | reverse complement strand
TGAGTAGATGTTTTTCAACCCATATAAGTGCCTAAAAAGAAATACCTATTAGAAAAGGAATGTTTAACCATGTAAAAAACACCACTTAGAAAAAGTGTGTTCAACTATGTAAGAGTTAACATATATGGGGCAATAGCATTATATACTACAAACACACACACACACACACACACACACACACACACACACACACAAATGAAAACATGACTTCAAACCATAAAACTTATTTAAATGGATCTCAGTTGGATTTTCAACTCTTAAATTGAAATCAAATAAAAACACTGTCCATTTAAACTGGCTTTAGGTTGGAGCCAGCATGCAGCGCTTACAGATGCTCGTTCTACTGACATCACAGACACGTTGCTTACATGCATGCAAGCTCACACTGTATACAGATGGCATCAACTACCTCAAATAAAAGATGTAGTCATTTTGCATGGATCTGTGTCTGTATGATGATCATAATAAAGAGTTGGTATGCATTTGACTAAGGAGCTTAAACACTGTTGTACTTTTCTGTGATTTTGATGGTTTTTAGGCTCGAAGGAGGAGAGGCAGGTGTATGAGAAGGCTCAACACCACAACAAGCTACAGCAGCGAGGAGAAGAGCCAGGACTCCGTCTCAAGGTGTTTGTTACTACTCATACATATACAGGGGCGAGAGACAACACTGCTAAAACACATTAGAAAGAAGGAGCTTAGCTCTAAAATGACTTTATTTAAGAAGTTCCTGAGAGGGGTTTAGTCCAGAGACCGACAATATGAGAGTTTTTCAAGCAACATGAACATAAGAGTTCCAAAGAGGTCAAATTATTGGTAAGTTGTCATGTTGACAATATATTTAATGTGAACTGAAAACACAGATAAATTGTGGATGCTGCTGAAATATAGCAGTTGAAAATAATGCTGATAAGTGTGACTGACAGACAGTTTCCATGCAGTTATATTCTGCTGACTGACATGCAATGTAACATAAACCCCTCTTGTGTTTGCACTGATGATTTGTTTACATCCAAGATAAACACATAATTAAAGGCACACTATGTCATTTCTGCTTTCAGAGATAATCACAATCAAAACAAGTGGTTCAATGACACAGTGGAGCAGCACTGGGCTATGGGATTGTTTAGTTGATTGTGAAGGAGACACAATTACCGATTAAAAAACTACCTGACTGACTGAGTCAGAAGTGTTCATAGTCTGTTAATGTATTTAAGTTTTATTCACATCACATTTGGTCACATTTCCCAACTTCCTTCATCACTCTCTGACCGGTGTCATCACAAAAATTAGTAAAAGGCCACATAATGAAACAGATCACTTCCTCAAAAAAAAATTATAGATTTGGAGTTTGATTTTGAATTCCAGAGTTTGAATACTGCAGAAAAAAATTAAGACAATGTATGTACACAAGTCAAAAGGGTTTATAAAGAAGAAACTGTTTTTTAGGCATTTTAATGTGGTAATGTGGTATTTTGTATGATTAGGAGTCTCCTTTAGGTAAATAGATGAAATGATGGGAGGCTGGAAACGTAGTTGATCTTTCAATGCTTTGTCATTGCTGCATTAGCTTTGAAAAATAAGGTAATTGTTCTTCCAAAAATAACAGAATCATCCTCAGTTTACTTCAGGACTACCTGCTCATTATTCAGAAATATAAAATATAAAAATGCAGCTATATTACTCTAAAGTCCATAAATTAGATTAAGTGATTCTTCTTATCATTTTCATTTAAGATCAAACTGGCTGACAACATGATTGTGGGCTCGGACTTTGAGGTGACAGCTGTTCTCACCAACAACTGCATGGAGACAAGGACCTGCTCCTTCCTGTTCTTCGCCAGAGCAGTCAGCTACAACGGGAAACGAGGAGAGCACTGTGGATTCGCTTCAGCCAAAGTGGAGGTGCCGAGTGGAGAAGGTTAGCTATGATTGGTGCAAACATGTTGGAGCAAATTAATTTGAGCTGTTTTTTTTATTATTTAAAGCTCACACAAAAACTATCCTTCCCATTGTATATGTGTATAATGTATGTTTTTTCAGAAAGGCGCCTGTCCCTCAGACTGGACTATGACCACTATGGACCAGTGATCACCTCTGACAGGCTGATACAGCTGTCAGCCATCACGATCGACAAGCAGAGTATGGATTACAATAAGGCTGAGAAGACCATTGTGCTGGATGAGCCAGATATAGAGATCAAGGTATGAAAGACAGACAGGTGAGAGAAACGGTCTTCAGCCTGCTCATCAGTTCTAAAAGAACTGTTGCATTTAAACAAGATCAGTGGGTCTGCCACATATCCAGGGAATTTACATGGAGAATGTCATTCCCATGGCTTCTGGATACATACAGGGAGAAAGTGGCTTAGTATGAATTTATGATGCTTTTTTATCTAAAATTGGCTTTTTTAGGTTAAGAAAAAGGTTTTAACAACTTTTTAGCAGTTTTTCAGTGACTTGAACTAAACTCTAAACAGAGTGTTTTTAATCCGTGTCCTCTGTGGTGGACTTGGGCTCAAACCTAATCTGTGTTTAAACTAAAGGGAGGGTACTGCTCTGATTTTTTGAATCTTTTAGTTATTCACATTAAGATTTGTATTCATGAAAAGACCACAGTGCTGCACAAAGTAAATATGCAGTAACTGGAGAGGAATATTGTAAATAGTTTATTATGTCCAAGTTGGTTAATTGATTGTGTTGATTGCTCATTTGACTCGAGCCACTGGAGCAGCTGTGGTAGGTTGATGCAGCAGGTTGGCCATAAACTGTTTTAAGTTTCTTTTCCACTGTTTAAAATCCTTTATTTAGTTGTACAAGTTTATCTTAACATCATTTTTATCACTTACAGTATTATACCACCCGTCTCATGATAAAACCTTTTTTCTCTGCACCCTTCTCTTCAGCTGGTGGGAGAAGCCACAGTGAACCAGTCTGTGACAGCAGAGTTGACCTTGTTGAACCCTTTACCAGAGCTGCTGCGAGACTGCACCTTCACCATCGAGGGCGTCGGCCTCACTGACGGCAAACCAGTCACAGCAAAGTATGTCAGCTACATTCCAGCTGTTGTCAGCAAGTTTATACATCAGTTATTTCTTTAGCATGTCTGTTATTTCCTACTTCTTTCTATTTTATTGCTGTACTTGTATCAACTAGTTCTCATTACAATTTATTTGTTTTTTTAAGAAGGCTACCAGATGCTGTTTGTGCTATAATTGATTGTGATGTAGCTTCAAGGCAAAGCTGACAAAAACACTTTTTCCTTTTTCTTGTAACCACCACACGATTACCATTTCTGTAATAAAAAGTTCCTCACATCAAGTACAAAATGCTGTATTATACAGTTAGAATATCTCAAAACCTGAAATGGCGCTTATACAGTGGATGCCAATGTCATACCTACTGATAGCTTTATACATCAGAATAGAGATAAGAAGGAAACGAAACCTCATTTTCTTTTTCTTGGCTGAATATGCTCATTGTATTATTGTGTGTATGAATCTTATAGGATTGGAGCTGTTGACCCCAAACAGGAAGCCAAGGCCAGTGTCTCCTTCACTCCCACCACTGCAGGCTCCAGTGTGCTGCTGGTGAGCTTTAATAGCAACAAACTGAGGAACATCAAGAGCTTCATCGATGTTGTTGTGAGGAAACAAGCCAGCACAGAAAACCAATAGCACACAAACAGATTTCTTATTTTGTTGTTTAGCTGGAAAACAGATTACAGATTACTCCTTGAGAAATGATCTTGAGGCTTCATTTTTATAATCCATTTATTGTTTTTATCAAGATATTATACTAGAATTTACTGTACTGTCATACTACTATATAGTAATAATAATAATAATAATATTTAATGTCTTGAGTAATTTTTATGAAACACACTGAAAAAATGAGAGTATTGACATCCATTAATTTAATTTTAATAATTTTTTAATGAGTAACTAATTAAAAAGACTGCATCCTTTTCTTTTTGATTTGATTACATTAAAATGTGACATTAAAGTCTCTGCAAGTAAATCATTCTCATGTTTAAAGGTGGACTGTGTGACATTTTAGCACCAATTACAGTATAATTCCTATGAAGAGGTTAAATAAGTGCTGTGAACTGTATGTACAGGGTTGATGTCTATTTTAAACTGTGCTAAGGATGAACAAGATAGTATGGCAGCTTAATGAATGTCAACTGAAAGACAAGTTATTGTTTTCATACCAGTTAAACCCAGGCTGCCTGTGTGAAAACCAAAAATCCTAACCTCTAGACAATATGGGACTTTTATTTTATAAAAGCTGCCTTTTTTATTGTGACCCACCAGTTAAAATTGGGTCAAATGATTCTGAGCACATTTTTTATACCATACCTTAAAAAGTCAGGAGAATTTGTGTTAAAATGTATTTTTATGAAGCACCTTGAGGGAAGAAGCAGAGCTTCCTCACTTTTTTTTCAGAAATGCTTTTTATTGATGATGAAGAAAAAAATATCCAATCTGCTGGTTGAAAATACATGTTGTTGAATGATAACTTTAGAATGATAATATTATTTGTTATTAAGCTAGTGGTTTGTTTGCCTGCACAGAGAAAATAAATTAACAGTGGACAGATATCACCATCTCCTGGACTGTTATTGTCACATTATGTCTGAATATGCCTGAATACAAGGTTTAAAGCCAAGTTTAACTCGTCACAAATAAATTGTATTGATATATAATTCAGCCTTTAGATAACAAGAATCAACATTACAACAAGAATCCACTGCACAGGAATGCTGAACACCCAAAGGTACTGCCAATGCACTGTTTCTCCACTAGAGAGCACTAACAACTTTGATTTTGAGCAAAAAGGTTTGCTTAAAAATGTTCCACTACTAACTGTCGACAATCTTTTAAATGTTTAAAAGAAAAAAGATCTCTATTAACATTAATTTTTGTGTTTATCTTGGTCTGAAAGGGTTTGTTAGATGAGGTAGAGTATTCAAAAAGCAAAACAGACCAATGTTCTTTAAAGTTTATCTAGAGGGTGTAAACACTCACTGTTTCCTGTAATCGATGAATCGATGATTATGATTGATGATTATCAGGGCTGTAGAGCCTGTGTGCATGTCACCTCCCTAATTTTTTAATTTTTCACTGTTTTGTACTTTTTTTACCTGATCTTGTACAGGAGTCAGTGTGTCTCAGATTTGGATTTTGGTATTGATCTCTTTACATCTGGTTTTTATAAGTGTTGCAGACTTCACTAAAGGAGTTTTTACTTTGGCCTTGATGATGCTATTGTATTTATATTTACACTATTATGTAAAGATGCAAATCAACAGAGAATGCAGTGAAGGTTGATGAACTGTTCATTCTTCATTTGACAAAGGTGGAGAGATTTATTCTTTGGGTTCCTCAGATATGTTTGTGATTTAACATCTTCTCCTCCTTTACATGGAGCTCGTCATTCTCAATTATTTTAGCAAGTTTCTGCACAGAGAGCATCTTTCTGAGGTGGCTGCAGCCTCATAAAATATGTATTGCCATTAAAAGTCTGAACAGTGGACAAAACCAGGTAAAAATTCTTATTTTTTTATGACATGTTAGTCAAAGATTTTTACAGAGGATATCTTTTTTGTATTAAACTGTCAAAACTCTCAACAGCCACAAAAAAATGATTTTCATAATTTTTTATGGATAAAATGGTACAAATACCAAGTTATGAATGCTGTATCAACAAACTTATTTATAAAAACCTTAATATTCCAATCGGAATAAAACTGGAAAGCGTTTGATGTATCCTAGAGCTACTGGAGAAGAAATTTCTTGCCCATCATTATCAAGGCAAATAGCCTTAAAGATATGTATCTTTAGGGATCATACATTTAAGACACTATAGGTGAATAAGGTAAAAGTTTCAGACTTAATCACTCACAATAAGACTGTTCTGTGAAGCTGTCTGCCCATGACACAGTCCCATGTGGTTGCAGACTCATGGTTGTGACACTCTGTTGTAATCTTTTAGTGATCACTTACCACAAACTGTAACAAGAGACATAAAGAAATTCAACTCACATTCAGTATTTGTTCAAATGGTTCCAGTTTATTGGCATCCACTGAATGACTTTCATTACAGAAAAGCTTGCCCGTACTGGTGGAGTCCTGGCAGTACAATATGATTCTGCAGAGAGAAACATACCACACAGCAAGAAGGTAAGAAAACTAACAAATAGCTACAGTAATGCACAGCTGGGGCAAAATGCTGCTGAAATCCCTCCAGGAATATATTCATTATGTTAATCACTTTGATTTTACCTTTAATTTACCTCTGAATTATATTTTGAATAAGACTAAACCACAAACCGGTAAAAAATTCCTCCCGTCTTTGTTCTTAAAACTTAAACAGGAAGTCAATTTGATATTAGGGGTCATTTTAACCTAACCATTTAAAATAAGCCCAAATATCTGTTTGAATATTTTTGACGAGACACCAAAATCAATCTGAGAGTTTACTGGAAAGGATTTGCAGCAACATCTCTTGCCCGAGCTTGCTGCATCAGCAGGAAAATTAAAACATCTGTAATCTTCTGTAACTTTAGAAAAAACTCTCCAGCAGCAGGAGCCAAATTCCAAGAAAGAAACTGCTCTGACCTTTTATCATAAAACTTTTCAAATCATGTTTTTCTTTCTGTATACAGACAGCTATGAATCAAATATGAGCAAAATAAATGCTACATGTTTTTTTGGCCTTGACTAAGAACTGTTCAGGAAATCAAACGGTTTATCAAAAAACATTTCCTGATGGGAGATCTCGTAATGTTGTTTATCACCTCATCGGACACACTGCAGCAGTGAATCTGTTGCTGCTACTTTTTAATAAAATATTTCAACACCAGACATCTGCACACAGGTAGGACTTGGCGATATGTGTAAATTATTTATTATTTCAATATCATTGTAGGAATTTAATCTTGTGAATAAGTAAACACAGTTTTCTTGAATGCTTGAAAATGACAGTTTAAATCCATGTCACATTACAACCTGTAAGTATTTTATTTTGTTAAACATAACACGTCACATAATGACTGTAAAGGTCTTTTATCTGATCTACTTATTTTTTCTACCTATTTTTTTTCTTTATTTTCATATTGGCCAACTCTAAACACACTCAAACCTTGTTATCTTTATCACTTTTTGTATTTATTCAAGCCTTTTCTTGTAAAATGAGTTTGAGAAAATAACTTCCTTGGTTTCATAAATTTTTTTATTGAAAAACATACTTGGTTTTGAATCATTTCCTCAAACTTTCAGAATTTGTTTTGTGAAACTCAAACCTTGGCTTGTCCACTCATGAACATAATTAGCCTTTCTGCCCTTCAAGCATCTGTCAAAATTAAAGTGTAAAACTGATGATTGGCAAAATCATTAGTCTGTAAATTTAAAAAAAAGGAAAGGGGAAACAAGGACATGAAAACCAGAGCTAGTCTACTGACTTAATGAGGATGAGACTGTCCCAGAAAAAATATTAACTCACATCTCCTTGAAGCGTTTTTAAAATGAGGGTGCAGAGTAACAGCTGTCGTCCATGAGGCAACAAAAAGCAACGTTCACTGAACTCAATCTGGTATCTCCTCAATTTGTAGACACACATACACACCAAAACCACATACCAGACTATGTGTCAATAAAAAGCCCCCAACTGAAAGCATAAAATAAAACTAATGAATGTTACATCCTCTTCACAGTGTAGTCACAATCTCTGGGCATTGTGAAGCAAACAGCCCACCTTTGCTCACTGAATCTAAAATATGTCACACAGAAGAGACACTTAAACTCATCCTGACATATATCTCTAAGCTTTGCATCTTTATGCCACTCCTCCTTCAGGATCACTGACAATTCCAGCTTAAAAACAAAAACAAAATAAAAACAAAAAGGAAACAAACTCTTTTCAAGCTGGTGAAGTGGAATCCTCATCGATTGAGCAAGTGGTGGAAAAATCCAGGCTGACAGAGTCTCTGTTCTCCTCTGCAGAGTGTTTCGATGTCACCAAACCTTCCCTCTGATGTCCCTTCCTCCCTGCTGTCCTGCAGGTTTGACCACATGTGTTGTCTTGCTGGAACCAGCTAGAAGTGTTTTGTGAATCAAACTTGAAGTTGGGTTTAGGTGGGGTGGGGCAGGGGGGGCAGTCTGTTCGGGCAAACAGCTCTCAATCAGTGGAGAAGAGGTCTCCGGCCGAGGGGAGCGGGGCGAGACCCCCCGTCACGTTGGGCAGGAGGGAGAGGTCAGGGAGACTCTGGATGTGGGACTTGAGCTCTTTCCTCACCTGGGTCACCCTCGCCAGTTTCTGCTTGTACTCCTGCAGGCGACACAATGGCAAAGCACATGTGTGAGCCCAAAATCCTCACTTACTTACAAATTACAATGATCATGAAAACTTTCACGGTGTCTTGTAACCACAGCTTTAATTGTTGAATAGCAAGTTAGGTCTTATCTGTGTAGTTTTGTCAGTTATTAAAGCCATTTCTGAACACTGGAAACATGTATAAGCAAGAAAATACAAACAATCTGAAGATCAGATAAGTTGTAAACAAGCTAAACTGACACAACCACCTTGTCTAGAGATTAAAACTGACAGAGGCTGCACCTAAATTGTAGTAATGTGGACGTAGTTATCCCTTAATTTTAAGGAGAACTGTGTGCAAACTACTGTAGGTACAAAGCTGAAACAGAGTCAGTCTATAAATGTCAGTCTATGTCTGCTTATTATGATTAAAATTTATTTTCATTCAGTGTGTTGGTGTGTTTGCGTATGAGGTGCATTGCCTCTAGTTTCTTCTCCCTCTCCATGAGCGCCTCCCTCTGGCTGGTGATGTACTCGGTCAGCATGCGAGCCAGCTGCCTGCGGTCCTCCAGCTCTGCAGCCAGGCGGCCGTTGTACTCGGCCAGCAGCAAACACGCTTCATCCACTGTCTTTGACAGCTTGTCTGCTGCATCCTTGTCTAGAATGAACCAAAGTGGGTTGTTAAAGTCACAGAAAAAAACATATATTTACAGTTTCTTTAGGTATGGGGTGTTTGACTTTTAATCACCTTTAAATAACTCCTGTGCATTTAAAATTTCTCTTTGTCTTGTTTCCTTTTGTCTAATGTTGTATATTTTGTCCTTTGTTGGCTAACATGTATGCCTTTCACAAACTATGCTTAGAAAAGTTCCATACAAATATAATTATCATCATTATTTTTATTATTATTATTACTTTATTAACTATAATGGACAAATGCACATTTACAAATGCACAATACTGTGCAGGATATTACTTTAAGCTAAAAATGTAACTGTAATTTAAGAAGAAGCTGGTAACACCTGAGCTTAACAGATGTTTAATGTTTATACTTCACTCACAATACTGTGTACATTGTTTTATTTATTGTTCCAAGTTGCTCATCTGGTTCAACTTTCTACTGTCTTTATATTCTATTCATGGCTGAATCATTTTACTTTTGTTATTGAATTCTCTCATCTCATTTTCATCTCATCTCATCTCAAATCCATCTAACAGCTCTCACCACAAACCCAGGAAACAGAGACAGTCCCATTATGACACAGAAACTGCACAAGAAAGTCAGGTGAGGAAGTTTAAAGTGGGAACAAATAAATAAAATTCAGAATGAGGAAAAAAATAGAACCGAGGATCAGGCTGAGCTCTCAGATCTCACCAGTGATTTTCTCCAGCAGGGAAACATCCTGCACTTCCTGTGGCAGCGAGGCGATTTTCTGACGAACTGCTGCGTCACCTGATGCAGCATTCTCCAAATCCTGCAGGGCCTTCACCAGCTCCTCAGTCTGAAAGAGGCAGAGAAGAAGAGTGAGGGACGAGAGCAGGAAGAGGAAACATTACATGTTAGGGAGGTTTTTCTTTCTGCCATTCGAGTGAAAAGTTGGCTTCCTACCAGCTGAGTTGCGCTGGAACCCATGCTGCGAGGGGAGCTGTGGCTTCTGTAGTCATCATCTTCATCGTCTTCCTCTTCTTGGATCTTTTGATAGCTTCGTTTCACTGGCTTCTTCTCTTCTGCAGTGTAAACAGAAAAACATCCACATATTAACATCCACACTTAATTACACAGCAAATCCTACAAATTATTCAATAGACTGATCAACAACAATAACTAACTCTTTCACTAGAGTAATACTTTTTCCCCTTTCCCTCAGGAATTTTAAATGTTAAAAAGGCATTGGACTTGGGTTTATTTTGAGGTTATTCTGAAAAAGAAAATCCTGAAATCTTCTAAGTTGGAGGCGTTATAATAAAAGAGGCAGCAAAGTCACACCAAAACTCATTATGTAAAAGTCTCCTTCAGCATGTAGTGCCAGTGCTTTCTTGCCCAAAAAAAATGCCTTATGGACAATCAGCCTAACAGTCCTCTGACCTGAAGGCCTGGGGCTGTTCGAGTCCTCTATGGCCAGTCTGAGCTGCTGGATGAAGTCACTTCTGTAGAGGCTCCTCTCCTTCCAGATGTTCAGCAGCCTCTCCATGTGCTTTTTACAGCTCTCATCTGCTTCACTGCAAGGAGGCAGGAGAACAGTTAAATCCAGTAAGAGAAAAAGAGACACATTGTTAAAAAGATCATGTTTAAGACCTCAAATTATAACAAACTGTCGTGAGTAAATAATAAATCTAATTATCCTGGCGTCTGGTGAAGTTTATATTCTTTGGTCCACTACAACAGAAACAAATTCCCCTTATTAACTTTTGCATTCAATTTTTTTCTTTTTGGTTGCCATAAAACTGTCCTTAAGAAGTTTGGAAATAAACCTTGATACAAAACCTAACAAGTTTTTGCCTATTTTAA
The DNA here is from genome assembly GCA_029814665.1 of Acanthurus lineatus. Lineage (NCBI taxonomy): Eukaryota > Metazoa > Chordata > Actinopteri > Acanthuriformes > Acanthuridae > Acanthurus > Acanthurus lineatus. Next base: position 11,902,142 of record JAPZDV010000002.1, on the reverse strand, counting down.
AAGCTGAATAAATTCCCTTCAGTTTCAGATGGGATGGAGACACCTGAGGAAAACCCAGAACAAATTAGTCTTTTTTTGTTTTGTGGTTTGTGTTCAAATAAATTTTGATCAAAGACATTACAAACTTAACTAACAGACTTTTAAGTACCTTTTCTTCGATGTCTTTTTAGTTTTTAAAGACTTCACTCACAACAAGTAATGAATTTTCTTTCCTTTTTTAAAATCATTTGTATTTTAAGGACTTCTTTAAGAACTTTATTAAACAGAAAATCTCCATTTTAAAGGTATTCCCCAAAAATTCTAACTTTTTGAGCACTGTGAATCCTATTTAATGGGGTTCAATCCCCTGACGGGTGTGAAAGGATGGTGGATTTTACTTTAAAACATTTTCCTCACAGGTTATCCAAGTTTTCTATGTAGACAACAGAAGATGAAAATATAACAAAAATAGCTGTAGATGCAGGTTTCTGTGTAGGTTTAGCTACTGAAACTTTCCTCAAAAAGCCTCTGGCTGTGTGTTGGTTCACTCACAAACACACATACTTAACACACAGAGCACTGCATGTAGCATACAGTGGTCACATCACATGTCATCTCATCTACCTGGCAACATGTGAGCAGGCGTCAACTAGGACAGACTCAAAGTCTTTGGTAAACTCCGGTCCTTTCTTCTTGCTGTTTTGGATGACATCATTGGCCAGATACAGGAACGTCAGTTTCCTGTTGCTTTTGGCTGCAGCAGGACACATAAAATTACAGTGCAACTTTTTCTTAACATCCTTGTCAAATATTTCAACACTTGTTAAATTTAGTTTGGTGATTTTTTTTTGTATTTTCAAAAGAAAATTTAAAAAAAACAAAGAAAAAAATAAGATTTTATCATTCATAGCCCCTTTCATTGAAAGTCTCCACAGTAAATTTAGTATTTCCATCTCTAATAGACAGAAATCCAAGGAGCTTTTTCCTTAGCATAGTAAGTAATAGTCAGTGGGTTACAGAGAAACATGGTTGGTTGTGCTGCATGACCTCTGGACTGGAGCAAACTGAGTTATGTTAATCAATTTGAAAAGAATAGATCATCAAGTCATGTCAACATTAACTGTTCTTGACCTTGTGTTTTCTGGGGCCTTTTTTTAAAGTGTACAGAGTAGTTTCAGGATTAATGATCATTTCTGACATTCTGTTATCAAGGACCACATGAATAATACTATTAAGTAGCCACATGTGATCTGAATTCATTTCTAAATTTCACATCCTTTAAAACTAGAAGACTGTGACAGGCCTTTATAATTATTTAAAGCAATATGTAACACATGAATATTCTAAGTATTCATCAATTATTTGTCATCCTTGGATAAGTTTCACATCGGTAAGCTTTGCACATTAAGGCAAAAAAAGAACAGCTTGTCTACTACCATTCAGGTTTGACTGGATTTATAATCACAGTGATCTCTTTATGCCAGTTTCAACCTTTAGCAAATTATTAAGTCCACTGTAAGTTATTTTGCTAGTGGGTCTATTATTTGCAATCCCTTAGAAATATGCCACACTGTCACCTTAGCCTCATCTATAAAGTCTCACACTAACAATATGTAGTATTAACAAACAAGCTTAACAACACATATGAACAAAGTGTGCAGCAGCAGCAGCAGTCAGCTCTCACCTTTCTTCAGCTCTCTGTGCCACACTTTGACGATGAGGGCAGAGTGTTTGCGGTGGTGGATGATCCACAGAGACAGAGTCTGGACGCTCTGCTGCGAGCTGCTCAGCTCCGTCAGCTTCTTCTCCAGGGCCGACTCAGAGAAGGACGACATGCCAGTATTAAGTGTGTGCTTTACCCCCGTGAACCCGACGGACCCCCGACCTAGTTTGGAGAAACTCACACCGTCATCAAAACTGAAGTTGAGTCGCTAACTAATCAGACATGCAGCAACAAACTGCCTCCAGTCGCTCGCTCCACCTAGAGTTATTTTTCTAACCTTGGGTTAGCTCCTTATTTAACAAAATTAGTGACCAGTCTATTAAAAAACAAACCTGCAAGGCGTGAGCTCGTTAATCAGCTGCTGTCTTCACAGTGTGTAGTGTTTGTTTACAGCCACGGCTAACGTTAGCTAGCCGAGCTAAGCAGCCATCTGCAGACCCGTGCAGCCCTCAGCTAAGCCTGCGCTTTAACCCGAGGTTACACCGACAGAGCCGCGATTATATTCGTTTAGATTATGTCTTCAGCGCGCAAATAGAAGAAACAAACGTGCTATGGACTGACAGTAAAACTCACAGTTTATCTTTACTTGTCTAACTAGCCAGGAAGATGCCTCCGAAAAAATGGCAGCTCGCACTTTCACCTCGACATGTGCGTCGCACAGTAGTGACGCAAACAGATCCAAGCCTGATCCCTTTTGTCCAGGGATGAAAAACAGAAAACTCACAAGAGGTGACAGGAAATTGCCAATACATGCACATTCTGTAACACTGTGCTACAGTCAGTTTTCAGCTTTTTTATATGACTGCACAACCTCGAGTAAACTTTGGACAAATTTACACAAATGTCGGCAATTCTGTTACTGATGTTGGGAATGACTTTATAACCAAGTTTGAATTTAGCATTGGTTCCATTTGTTTTATTGTAAATCTCATTCTTCATCGAAATTTCAAAGAACTTTGAGACAATATTTTTGCTTTTTTACTCATGACGGAAAAAATTGTGATACTTTTTTTTCTCACATATATCAACCTCTTTTGAGACATCAGCACACTGTGCGGCAAGAGAGACTAAGCTAACATGACGACAAACAAGATCAATGTGTTTATTAAGATTTTTAATTTAAAATATATAACAATCATAAAACTTAAAATACAAGGCTTTTAAAAAATACTCAAAAAACATATTGACACCAATTTCTGACTTTTATTACTATTTTATTGTATCTTATTCATTTACTCCATTTGAACACTGTAATGCTGTTTCTTTGCAGCACAAAGTGCCATGCACTCAGTTGTTGAAAAGTGTCTATTGTTTTATAGACAGTGATTAAATAAAGCGGCTTTCTGACTGAAATGATTGAGTAGAAATGATAACAATTTTTTGATAAAAAGTTTAACAGCTAAAAATTGGTAAGCTTGCACAATGCAGTGCTTTTTACTCAAATCTTTGTGTTTGTATAGACGTTGTAATTTACATGTCCATTTGCCTCCATAATGGTGCAATTGACAATATGCATATTATACCAGTCAAAACAAGGGGTTTGTGTCCTGGATGCCGGTAAGTATCAGGCAAATGATGTGTCAGCACATGAAGTGTGTTTAGCAAAATGAGCCTCAAATATCACCCAAAATGCAAATTCAGTTACATCTGCACAATCTGCCTTCATTGCAGACATTTAAACTGAGCTGTAAAAAAACAAACAAACAAACAAACCAAAAAAAAGAAACTGGTATAACTAATGAAATGAATTTTCAAAGCTCTGGTCCTTTTTTAGCCTGTTAGGAGCTTTGCCAGTGAGCCGGCACAGCATACAAAATACAGAGACCTTGAAACTGGCTTGTCATAATTATGAAGTAATAATATTTGATGTTATTTCTTACTCTTGTGCTTTTCCTGCTTTGAAAAGTGTCAAAATATCTGCTATAGAAAGACTGGCGGGGTCTGGACCTACATTTGTATGTTTGTGTATGATGTGTGTGAGACTGTGTTACTGTTGTGTCACATTTTTTTTCTATGAAAGTTGACAGGCAAGAATAAACATTTCTTGAAAAAGCAACATGTTATTCATTAAACTTTTTTCACTACAAGTTCAGGACAAGAATATTAATTTTGCTGGTGTAAAATTTGCAGTGATGTAATTTCTCAGTAGGTCATATTTCCAGAAGAGAAACCAAATAAAGTTCTTCAAAGAATAGCCAGCTTGATCTGACTGCTGTCCCATGAAATTATTTAATAAAGTTATGAATTCTCTAACTTTGTTTGCTCAGTGTCTTGTTTGTCCATAGATTGTTACCATGTGTAGAGCACTAGTTACAAGAGACCTTTTTCTAAGTTTTTCAAATGAAATCCTTGCACTTGATTCAAATGTTTGGGCATCCTTTTCTCAAAATTTAAGATTTTTTGCTTTCTGTAATCAAAGCATTGTGTCAGCATCAAAGCACCATTATTTTATTATCCAGTTTAAGTGCACATTAATTACAATGGCAAAACAGCTTAATGACTATTAGACACTCACACAAACAAATATGACATGCAAATAAGCTTCACTCAAGCAGTGCTCCCCAGAGAGATGCAAAAGTGGTCCTCTCATCCCTTCCTCTATAAATCCACACTTTCAAATCAGGCTCTGATCTGTTTTTCACTCCACAGTGGACCCAACTGTGTGTGGGGTGGAGGTAAATTATGGTCACATTTGAGGTTGTGTTTCTCTCATTGGGCTGGCTGATGCTGCAGTTAGTTGATGGAGAACTGGACCACATCACTCAGGCACAGGGGATGCAGTTGCAGGGCGACTTCTCCATCGCTGGTCTCTTTCCTCTCCACTACACAGAGAAAACAAGTGGTAGTTTGCCTGCTTTGGATCCCTGTAATGAGTGAGTTGATATATTTACCTCATCTGATCAGACGTATCCCTTTCAGTATTGTTGTGTTTACTCAAAATGTCCTCATTCCTTTTCCCTTGGACTTGTTAACTTTTCTAGAGCTGTATTTAAAAAACATGGATTTCACATGTTGCAAGCCATGAGATTTGCTGTGGAAGAAATCAATAACAGCAGTGAACCAAAGCCTCTTTTACCAGGAGTGAAGCTGGGCTACCAGCTGTATGACGTCTGTTCTGCATCAGCTGCTATCCTGGCCACACTGGACCTGCTGCAGCACTGGACCCTCGTCGCATCTGGAACAGAGAGGGACACTGACCCAAACTTCAACAGCAGTCAGGGAGCAGTGGCCATGATTGGACCAGACAGCAGCAGCAAATCTTTCACCCCTGCTGCTTTACTGGGAGCCTATCTTGTACCTCAAGTAAGTTATAAACTTGAAGTCTTCCATCTCATCTCTTGAATTATTACATATTACACAAGGTGTACATACAGCACAGAATTATTCCTCTCATCTTTTCTCATTTTAGATTTCATATGAAGCTACAAACGAAATGCTAAGCAACAAGTTCCTCTATCCTGCCTTTCTCCGCACAATCCCCAATGACAAGAACCAGGTAGCAGCAATAATTCAGCTTCTGGTTCATTTCAACTGGACCTGGATCGCTGTTCTAGGCAGTGACAATGCCTATGGCCTGGAGGGGATGCAGAGCCTGTCCCAGCAAGCACCAAACCACGGCATCTGCATCGCCTACCAAGGAGTCATTCCCTTGGACACAGATGATCAGACCACAAGACATATTGTGGAAAGCATCCTGAATACCAGAGTCAACACCATCGTGGTCTTCTCCAGCAGGTCAAGACTCGTCAGTTTCTTTCCACTTGTTATTGAACTAAATGTGACTGGTAAGGTGTGGATTGGATCGGAGGACTGGTCAGCATCTTCTACTATATCAGGGATACCTGGGATCCACACCATCGGCACTGTGCTTGGTGTGTCCATCAAATATACAGCCATACCTGGTTTTGAGGAGTTTGAGAGAAAGGTGTATGAGGCTGCAGTGCAACACAGTGACACTCAGGAGGTTTCTAATGTTACCGAGAAACCAAACAATGGGTGTCTAACGAGCACAAACGTGTACAACCTCGCCAGGAATAATTTTTCTTTGGAGAAATATGACATCACCTCCTCCTTCAATGTGTACAAGGCTGTGTATGCAGTAGCTCACGCTCTGCACCAAGCGCTTGGTTGTGATTCTGGAAAGTGTCAAAAGAAGAAGGTGTATCCATGGGAGGTGAGCACATGTTTACTTATGTTTGTGCAAAAAAAAAAACTCTCAGAACCACTTTTTTATACTGCATTAAAGAAATATTTTTCCTCTCTACCACAGATTCTCTCATGGCTTAAGCAGGTGCATTTCTCTCTGGGAAACACCTCTGTGTACTTTGATGGTAATGGCAACCCGCCTACAGGATATGACATCATTTGCTGGGTGTGGAATGTACCGATTTGGTCTCTCAAAGAGATTGGCTCCTTCAGCACTGATCCCATCAAACTTAGAATTGATGCTGATCAGATTGTGTGGCACAACAGCGGTGATTCAAGAGCAGTAAGACCTTTGAAAGTGTTTTTTGAAACTTTTGAAAAACTTTTTAAAAATTCCATCTAATTCAGTGTAAAGGAGATGCAACAATTAGAGAGAAATCTGAAAAAGTCTTTATGAAATTATTATAATTAATAAACTGCAGTAATAAACTGAAATAAATTCAGCTACCTACTCACCGTACTTTAAAAGGGAAATAATTTAATAATGATGAATAGAGATTTAAAAAAGGAAACAAAAAATTTCAATTTTCAGGAGATTAGATTAGGTTTTTTTTCAATTTCTTTGCCGTTCTTCCCAGCTGTTAAACAATTAACTTTCTCATTTTTCACTATAGAAATAAATAAATTACAGACTTTAAAACTTAAACATCTAATCTCATTGGATGTATCTAAACTTACAATTATGAACCTTTTTAGAGACATACATGAGTGTTTCTGATTCATACATCCGTAGTCTTTTATTTTATCTCATCTCTGTGATAACTTAAGATTTTGATCTTAATCGGAATACCTATTTAACTCAAGGTAATATACAGTGCTATCATCTCTCTGAGACTCTGTTGTCTGTGTCAAGGTGCCGCTGTCCATCTGCTCTCCACCTTGCCCGAAAGGCCACAAGAAACTGCAGACAGGCCAACACTCCTGCTGCTTTGACTGCCAGGCCTGCCCTGAGGCTACTTTCCTCAATATAAGCGGTAACAAAAAGACACACAGAAACAGTCAGTATCAGAAAAACACTCAAAGAAGAGATTACAGAGAGAATGAAATTGTACAAACTGAGAATGCCATTACCTAGAAAAAAATTTAAGTTTAAGATTGAAAGCAAAACAAATGATAGCAGACTTCTGTCCAACTCTAGCTGTCAGGACAAAGATCACACCAACCAACAATAAGCAAGAGAGGGTTCATCCAGTCAGTTAAGAGTTTGTAACTGTTATTTGCTCTGTAATTTCATTTTTCCTTTATTTTTTCCCCCTGAAAAGATCTGCTTGATTTAACAGTAGACTCCATCATAGTAGGATTCTCCAGCTGTTGTGTGTGAGGTCGACCAGCAGGTGGTGCTTTGTACACATGCTATGCCCTAAAGCAGGAGCAAAAGAGCTTCAGCCCCCCCTTTTTGAAATGGGTGCAACATTCAACAAATGCCCAAGGAGACTGTACTGTGTCCTCTCTTCTAGAGCACATTTTATCTTAATGATTCACCAAAGTTAAATCTGAACTCATCACACTTGACTAAAACCCCTACTCAGCTTTCACATCCTGGTTTCTCTCCTTGTTTCTATGCTGTTTTTCATCCTCAGCTCCTGCTACATGTCAGAAGTGTCGGCAGGAGGAGTGGGCTCCAGAGAGCAGCGATCAGTGTCTGAGCAGGACTGTGGTGTTTCTCACCTGGGATGACCCCCTCTCCATCGCCCTGCTCTTCTTTCTGGCCAGCTGTCTTCTCATGACCTCTGGCTCTGCAATAATCCTGCTGCTCAACCTGAACACACCCGTGGCCAAGTCTGCTGGAGGCCGCACCTGCCTCTTAATGCTGGCAGCTCTGACTGCCGCTGCCATGAGCTCTTTGTGCCATTTTGGCCGGCCGTCTCCTCTGGCCTGCATCCTTAAACAGCCTCTATTCAGCTGTGGCTTCTCTGTGTGTCTGGCCTGCATCACTGTGCGCTCCCTCCAGGTCGTCTGCATTTTTAAATTTGCATCCAAGCTGCCCCCAGCTTATGATAAGTGGGCAAAAAACAATGGGCCAGAGCTGACCATTTTCCTCGTGTTCATCACCATCTTGCTCCTATCTGTGCTACGTACGGCACTCAACCCTCCTCAGCCATCCCAGGATGTCGACTTCTACCCAGACAGCATTGTGCTGGAGTGCAGCAACACACTCTCACCTGTTTCGGGTTTTGAGATGGCTTATGTAGCACTGCTCAGTGTCCTCTGCTTCATTTTCAGCTATATGGGCAAAGACCTGCCAGCCAACTACAATGAGGCCAAGAGCATCACCTTCAGTCTCATGGTGTACATGATCTCCTGGATCAGCTTCTCCACCATCTACCTCAATAGCAGAAGCACCTTCACCATTGCTGCACAAGTGTTTGCCACACTCTTCAGTGTCCTGGCCCTCTTTGGGGGGTACTTCCTGCCCAAAATTTATATTATTGTCTTGAAGCCACAAATGAACACATCTGCCCATTTTCAGAACTGTATTCAGATGTACACTATGAGCAAACAATGAGGCTTGTATTTGTTACAGCTGAAAGAAAGTGGTTGAAGTGTACAGAGGAAGTCAAGTACAAAAGTTAGAACAAAACAGGCTGATTTGAATTTATCGTACCATGGTGTGTAAAATAGAATGTTTGTATAAAGTTAAATGAGACTGAGACTGATCTCAGGAGTTGTAATTATTTTTCAACAGCACATTAGCAGTCCTGATCCTCAAAGATCTAGAGTCTTGAAATATCTTTAAAAAGAACAACTAAATACACTTTATCACTGAGTCTCTTTGTTAAATGCATTTTATTTTAGAACTATTAGTACTGATTTATGAGAAAAACTCATTAAAGTGCTTAGTTACTGTATAGTGAAGCATAAATGTGGCTAATTAGATGAATATTGGCTCTGTTTTATTCAAGGGCCCCAGCAAGCCATGATAGCTGTGTGTGAGTAAGTGAGTATGTTAACAAGCATACGAGTGTGTGCTGGGTTACAGTCGGGGTTTCTGTTATGTTGTTATTCTGGTTATATTTGGAGAGACCTTTGTTAAAGTAGTTTCAATAGTTAGAGATCAAGACGCCAACTGCACACAATCAAAACCAGTTCATTGTTAGAATTGTGTGTACAAGGAGATGATTAACTAGGTTTCTGTTGTTCCTTATAAACATCATATCCTGAATAAAATCTGGGATAAGACTGTGCATATAAATACACTCAATAAGTACGTGTATAAAAAAGAGGCAATAAAATGTTATTCAGTCATAATTCATCTTATTGTTTTCACCTGTGCTTTTCCTGCTTTGACATCAACACAAACATCGAGTTTAATCCCACCATCTGGCAGTGGCTACTATTAAGCAACATCACCAAATGAACTGATAAATAGATGTGTGCTATTGGAAAGAATTGACAGCGCCCCCCAGTAGCAGTGCAAGGAACTGTCACACAGAGACAAATGGTTGAAATTGGATTTTTCTAAGAATTTTTTAAAATTTAAATCACCTTCTTAAAACCCATTGTAATGGACTGGCTTTTATATAATGTCATCATTTTTTACAAAATCTTTTCCCCCTCTTTTTAATCTTTTTCAATCTTCTTTATCTTTTCTATCTTTTTATCCTTTTTCTTTAATTCTTTTTTCATTTTGTTTTAGTTTTTGTAATATGTGATGTTTTGGTTGTTAAGCACTTTGTAAACTATATTTTACTAACTATATAAAAGGTGCTGTGCATATAAAATTATCATTACTCAATTAATTGAGTAGACTGAGGAAAATTACGAGTCATATCAGACCATTTCATGTTTTTGAGGACAAAAGGAAGGAAAACTGAAGGAGGAAGTAAATGGTTGAAAAACCTCACAAATAAAAAAAAATCAAGGTAATAATTGTGATCAAACAGTGTTTGGATAAAAGTCTTTTTATGTCAGCTTACGTGACCCATTTATGTGTGATATATAGTTTTGAAATGTCAGATTCAAGTCCACCAAACAAGTTCGTGATATGAAAAATAGTTGCAGCTGGCCACAGAAAAAAAATCAGCAGTGCACCATGACGTAACATCGCATTGCATATCAAAAAAATTTGCCAGTGTTGAGTCTGTGTGCATGTGTAACCACACATATATGCGCACACACACATGCACACACACACACACACACACACACACACACACACACACACACACACACACAGTGCTGCTGCCGGCTGTTGTTTGAGAGGGGAGATGAAAAGGCCTTTTGTGGCTGGGAGGTCAGCGCTATTGACCAGTAGATGTGTGAGTAGAGTCTGAGCTCGGTTTTCCCACAGACTCTCCGTCCACTCACGGCTTAATACCCTCAGTCAACAATAGAAGTGTGCCATGGGTGAACAAGCAGGAGGTTTATTGTCAGCACACCAAGGACTGGAGCAAGGTGCTGTGGGGAAGATCTCAGGAGTCTTGTTTGACAAGCTTTTTCATCCTTTGCATTTAGAAAAATTATTATTCATCATCACACAATATTGAGAGCCAAGGCGTGAACCATCTTTCTCACACTTGATTAGTATTATGGAGGGTAAAGTTGGTCTGACAGCCATAGAGGAGCGTCTAAAACACTACAATACAAAAGATGCAAGCCTTACATTTAAAAAAAAAATGCAGAAATATGTTTATCCATATACCTGCTGCTTGGTACAAGCTGAAATTTCTATTTTCATTTAATTCTCTTCTATTCTCTTGATTAAACAAATCACAATAAAATGCCATTAAATATGCAGGTTCGGCAGGGTGGAAATTGTTGTTTATTCCAGTAATGTATTTCTCATTAAATCCTCCCATCAGTATAAGTTTACTAAAAACTGTGTGGTTTAAGATGAAACTTTATCTTTTTTTTAACAGTGATATTCGAAATTTTTTTTAATGACATTTATGGGGCTCGATGAGGGACATAATGTGCAAAAATCTGAAAAAAACACATATTGTTGAAGAAATGTTTCATTTTCTCACTAGCAGTTAAATCTATATTACAATGCTCATGTTTAATACATTTCCTCTTGTTGCTGCCAATGCAGTAAATCCTGTGTAATTATTCCCAAGCCCATCAGAAGGTATTGGCTGTGTTTACTGGTGTAACTGGAGTGTGAGATAAGCAACAACCCCTGATAAGAGACGACAGCATATCATTCCCAGTTTGATTTATATCTTGGGGATGGTTTTATCTCTACCGTTCAGCCAGTGATTGTTTCACCTCTGAGTTATTGATGTGTGTCCTAATGTTACAAATCAAGGCCTGCCTGAGCCACAGGGCTTTGTTATGCTAATAATACCCCATAAAATGAAAAGTGGCTCCTCCAGAGACAGATCAGAGCTTTAAGTGTCATCTTGAAAAGGCTGCTCACTATACCTGCACAGACATGCCTGCCTGCCCCACCAACTACTCCCTCATTTACACCATCAGAATACCTGAGAGGGATGAAATGGAGGTGAATTCTGGAGGGGTTTTAAAGGCTTCTGCATTAGCTTGTACAATACAAATGGCTGACTGTTGATCTTTTTGTCACTAATTTTAAATTATGAACTTGCCTGTCTGTCTCCTCTTTCATGGAAAACCAATCATGGGGAAAATACACAGCATCAACAGCTGCATCAAGCAGCTCAAAATCATTCTGGAGAAGGAATTCAACAAGCAAGAGCCCGACTCCAAGCTAGAAAAAGTTTACATCCTGGAGCTGACTGTGAACTTCTTAAGGCATTAGCAGCAGCCTTGCAGGCAGCTCCCACTCAGCTTCACTGTCAGGCAGGACAGCAACAGCAGAGGCCCTGTGTGGAGGCCCTGGTAGAGACTGATATACAGAAACAGAGACCTGAGGGAGCTGCACTGTCTGTCACTATGTAGGAATATGTTTCCTGCCTGCACATTGATGTCACTGAGCAGTTTCAATGTTTCATTATATTAGTTAGAAGGTATGAAATAGGGATTCCATCCTCTTACATACAAGGTCACGTTGGAAATCCTTCTGATGCAACATTGGAACATATTATAGTATTCTCATGGCTCACAGTGGGCTTATTTATATCGTTTTGTTCCTCCATATGGGTAATGTTTGTTTTAACATGTTTGTTGTGGTGTATTTTCTTTTAATAAAATAAGAAAATATTTGACAAACACGTAGACACAACAGCAAATTGTGTATGTCATTTGTTTATGATGTGTATAAATGCATTATATTGCAAACTGCAAATATGTGTTGAAAATAGGACTGGATAGTGATACTGTAACACACACACTACAAAAAGTGTGACATAACTCCAAGGAAATATATTTGTAAGAATCTTGTAAGAATTTTGTGTAATATAATTTGTGAATGCACTTTTTATGCTTCTCAAAAATGCAAGAACGTGATTGTTTATGTGTGTGTGTGTGTGTATTTGCAACACAATTGATTATTAAGTCAATTAATGCTTCTTCCAGCCATCTAGAAGTTCTTTAGTTAATTGGATAAAATTCATATTTCCATGTGAGGAGTTACAGAAACTGACTGGGACTTTTCTTCCAAAAGTTAAACCTTTCTTTAGTTTCCATTAAAAAAATATTATTTGGCCACAAAGTTGCTCCGCACTCTGCTAGTGTCCTCATCTGTGTTCATTTCTTCTCTTTGCAATGAATGACCTCTGAATGCTATCGTAGTTCCCTGGTATGTAAAGCCTAAATCAAAGGAGGGTAATGTCTGTATTAGTATTTTCATCTTAGCACAACTTTTAACTTGAGCATTTTGTATGTAAATTCCTGATATTGGCTGCCTATTGAATTAAAAATTACATGGGCTTCAGACAAATTTTGAAGGTTTATGGTAGAAATTTAGCCAAAAAGATACCGGTATGAAAGGAAAAATCATTACAGTGAAGATGGCTTTAAATTCTCCATAAAAGTACATATATTGACCCTTGGGTCATGAAATTAAAAGATAACGCATATTAATGATTGTATCTTTTTATTGTTCATTGTCATACAAATGTTAGAAATGAGTTTTAAGAGCCTAAAATTGATAGCAAAACAGCACCATCAACATCATCAACATTACATAAAAAATTAAACATGTACATCCACATGTGCATGAGCACAAATTATCATCATTCTCATACATTAAATTTGGCATAGATAAATCAGAAAAGAGGAGAAATATTCTCAACAGCAGCTGTCAGTATAACACAGTATGGCAGACACATATATACATATATACTGTTACATCAAACAGTCCAAAGATAAACTCCACTGGAGTAAACAGTCATTTCACAAGATTTGAAAAACCATCATCACTAAAAAATCAACCACCTTTTAACACAAAACAAAAGCAAACATCAGCTGTAAATCAAAATCAAAGCAGGACAATCTTCAAATAAGTGAGAGCCTTTGCTTTTACTACTTGTCCATCAATGTGATGAGACAATAAAGACACCCGCCATCGATGAGCAGGCTGGAAACATATTTCCTACATAGTGAGGGACAGTGCAGCTCCCTCAGGTCTTAGTGTCTGTGTATAGGTCTCTACCAGGGCCTCCACACAGGGCCCCTGCTGCTGCTGCTACTGCTGCTGTCCCGCAGTGTGGTGGTCCTGATAGTGGAGGTGGGTGGAGAGGAGCTGCCAGCTCTCTGGACCTGATGGAGCTGCTGCTCCTGCTGCTGGAGGCCCTGCAGAGGTGTGACAGAGGCCTCTGTGTTGAATCCTGCAGAGAGGAAGTGCACAGAGTCCCTCCAGCAGTGAGAGAAGCCCTGGTTGTAGTCGCTCTGACAGAGGCCTGGCTGCAGCTGCTGCCTCAGGAAGCTCACGGTCATCTCCAGAATGTCGGCTTTCTCCAGCTTAGAGTTGGGCTCCTGCTTGTGAAACTCCTTCTCCAAAATAATCTTGAGCTGCTCGATGCAGCTGTTGATGCGATCTCTGCGCATTTTCTCCACGATTGGTTTTCTCAACTGGGAAAGGGGAGACAGGTAGGCAAGCTCATGATTCATATTCAGCAATAAACATTTAGACATTTTGTTCTTTATAAACTGATGCAAAAGCCTTCAAATCTCCTCCAGTACTCACTTTTATGTTATCCTTCTCAGAGATCCTGATGTGGTGAATAGAGGAGTAGTTGGTGGAGCAGGGAGCCATGTCTGTGCAGGTGAAGTGAGCAGCTTCTTCTAGACAGCAGTGTTAGCTCTGATGTCTCTGAAGGAGCTGCCCCTCATTTTATACTGAGACATTAGCATAACAAAGCCATGTGGCTCAGGCAGGGCTGGGGTTCCCACACTCTGACCAGTGGGACTCCCACCACAACAATGGAAGACACGTCAATAACTCACAGAGCGTTTATTTGTGTGAGGCATGTTTCCCAAGATAAGAAACAGATAATCAACACTTATCACTCGTCATCTGAGAATTTATCAGCAACTGAAGGTCTGAATTGAATTTTTTAGAAGTAAAAAAAGGGGAAATCAAACTCAGAAAAGTGAGCATCTTTAAAGCAGGTCACTGCAATTAAGGACCAAATGCTTCACAGCAATAAAACAATAGGCTGTAAGATGAAGGCTTTATTTTGTTTTCAAAGGTTTCCCTTCCTTTAAAATGCAATTTGGTACACAGTCAGGCGCATTTGGACATATGACGATGTTATTTCTTTGATCAAAGGCTAGTATTAGGGATGGGCTAAATAATGTTTGAATAAAGAAAATGGATACACTAAAAGAAAAAGCAAGGAGCAGTAAGTGAAATTACACAAGTCAAAAAGTGACTCTAACTGGCTGCAGGTAAAATATTTTTTCCCACCTGTTGCATCTAATCTGTTGCTTCTGATCTGTTGCTTCGCATTTTTCTTTACAGGCTTGAAAACGCCAGAGTTTCTCTAATCAGAAATACGGTGGGAAACAGTCTGCGGTGATCTGAGGGGAGACATGCTGATCAAAGGCTGCCGCCGACTCGCGCCCAGGTGTGAAAGCAGGCAAGCGGCGCACGCGCTCTGCTGCGGGAGTCGAACCGCGCGTGGTGCGGAAGCGCGGACGAAGCGCAACAAATAATCTCATAAGCACTTAATGCTGCACAGCATGACCTTTGATTAAGCTCGTCTCTCCCCTTATTAAGAGCGTTTTAACAGTGTTTCCACGTAAACTTCATTACACTCAAACAGTCACGTGGTACCAAAAACAGTCAATTGATTGTCCCAATTGTGTATTGGGAGTAAATTTACAGTAGATAATATTGGACACCCTTGTGTGGCCGCACATACATTCGCAAAATTATTTTTTTATAAATTTCATAAAAGAATCTTAATTTTAAAGAAATTGTGTTTTATCTTTGCATTGTCCATTTTTGTTTCCATTGGTCTTTATGTCAGACAGTGAACTGTAAGTGCAGTGACGTGGTGAAACAGATCACATCTGAATCATTTTCATTTCGCATATCAGGCACCTGATATGCGAAATACTGAAAAACTGTCTGCAACCTTTAATCATAAACTCTTGTCTTACTTCCCCTGAGGCTCTGCAGACCCGTTACAAATGAACTGTGTCAAATTAGAGTCAAGTTAATGGCATTATGAGCAGGCTGGCAGTGTGCCACTGAGGGCCTCCATCACTGGTTGGCCCCAGATGTGAAGCCAGCCTTGTGGGTGCAGTGTGAGTAGTCCCGTTTCCCCAGTTTCCCACCAGGCCCCAACATCAGGGTAAATGAGCTACAAAAGCCATGCCGCTCCTCAATGCTCCACTGGGAATTTTAATTGATCTTTTGTTGCGGGACAAACAGAAAGTCTGTGTCTCGGTCCATCTGGGAAAAATCAAGTCAACTGGCCTCGCTGCCTGGCACAGAGCGGTCTGTGTGGACTCTTTTAATTTAAGGTCTCAGACCCTCATCTACAATGCTAAAAGAAGTACTCGAAGTTTTAATGAAGTCAGAGGAGAAAT
The DNA here is from genome assembly GCA_029814665.1 of Acanthurus lineatus. Classification (NCBI taxonomy): domain Eukaryota; kingdom Metazoa; phylum Chordata; class Actinopteri; order Acanthuriformes; family Acanthuridae; genus Acanthurus; species Acanthurus lineatus. The sequence goes on along the minus strand of JAPZDV010000002.1, from coordinate 11,886,337 downwards.
GCCACAACAGAAACACTGCATGCTAAGTTCTCTGTCAACGAAAGTGTGTTACCTGAGTAAATGTTACGGAGAGCGCTGAGTATCCACACACTGTTTAACGTACACTAATAATATTAATACATTAAAAGGTATTTGACACCTTGTGATCAATGCATGAATAATAAAAGTCTACAAAGTTGGGGGTTCTGAAACAATGAAAATCCAATTAATTGTATCAACAGCTTTGATCTTTTCCATACTTTCAGATCAATTAAGGTCTTTTATGTAAAGAAGCAGATTAAGAGCAGATTTTTGTTATTGATTTTTGTGTGCATTATTTCATGCTTTAAATTTCCATCAGGGTAAATGCATCACATTTTTGAGTAGAAGAATCTTGTCTAATACTTTTCTACAAACAGCTGGACTTGTTTTCCTGCTCTGTATTTGCATACTGTGGTTTTTCTCAGGAAAAATCTCTTTTATTTTTTGTTTGTGTCTTTCTTGTCAAGTTTGCAGCATTTGAAAAACACAGTATCTGTCAAGTCATGTCCATACGTGGCTTTATTATTTGTCCCCTCCATTGATTTCATTGTCGACATGTTTGTGTGAATCTGTGGCTCCTCTGAAAGGTTAGTGTTCACTACATGGTTGCTGGGGGTCTTTGTCTACAAGTGTGTGTGAAGACGAGTTCCCCTCCCACCAGCAGCCTGAGAGCTCTGAATTCCTGCCATAAAGTCTCGGCCATCGCTCAGACCTGCGGCGGCGCAGAGCGGCTTCCCGTCAGCCATCTCTCTGTGAGTGTGGTATCTCCCGTTTCCCACACTCTGTGCCTATTCATTGGACCCAGGAAGAGAACAAAAGAAGTGTGTCTTGTTACACATCACATTAGCTACGGTGTTTGATCTCCTGTTGAAGGGGGAGGGGAGGCAGCTTCAGCCAGACCATCTGGCCTGGCCAAGTAGACCCTGAGAAAGTCCCAGGCATGCCACATTCTCCACAACTTCTGCACACACAAATACTTGTGAAAGACTTTTGTGGCACTTGAGACATAATTCAAGCACTAGACAGCATGCCATGACCACCACAACCGAAGTAGGCCATGTGAGGCGCGGGGGGTGGCTTCATAGCCCAGATTTTAAGGATTTTGAGCACCTGTGCACCAGCAAGGTCAGATAAGATTAATTTTTAATGACCGTTTTGGGAAATACTGCAAGACAAAGAATGATATGGCAGAAAAACAATCTGCAACCACCTGCAGCTGAGTCAACAGTTTCTCATTAATTTATAAATTAATATTTTTAAACATTTTAAATGGATGTTTTAAACTAATTTGTTGACTTGAATCTGGTCACTTCCAAAAATCACACTAATAAAAATAATAAACCCTCTGCAAAATTCAGTGCATGTCAAAATAAACATTCACAGTCATGGACTACAGTAAGTCTATGATTTAAATGCAGTTTAATCGTGTGGCTCTACTATTTAATTCTACTAGTTACATTAAGAATGAACCTTAAACCCGATGTTTCCTTTGCATTGGTACTAGAAGTAATCTGATTTTGTTCTATGCAAAGGTATAATGCAGAATTACACAGTCTTTAATCTTGTAAATTCAATCTAAAACCATTTTTTTTAAATGATGAGCAACTTATTGGGAGTTGTAATGCACAATGCAAAGTGTGTAGACTCGTGCAGCAGCTGAAGCCTAAATGCAATAGAGTTTTTGTCCAGAGTTATAAGCTGTGATAACCGGACTAAGCAGTACTCATAAAAGCTGCAGGAGGAATATCCATGATTTCTATGTTGATGTTCCCACATGAAAGGCACAACAGTGAAGCTGCTGTTGGTTTAATTCTTTACTCATCAACTTTCTGTGACTGAATTCCAGTATGAAGTCATAAATAAAGTAATTTCCAAACCTAACTAAGACCCAATTTTCTTTTCTACACTGAAGTGTATTGACTGATCATACAGTGTTGGACCTAAAACTCAAACAACAGTTTCTATGTGTGTTAATTTGTCTACTTTGTTTTCTGACATTCAGCACTGCAAGTTTTCTGAAAAAGTAAAAACACAGCTATTGTTTATGTTTTCAAAACTTCATGTGAAGTTTTTCTTTATTTTATTCAATGGCGAACTTCTCAAGGAAGCAGTTTAACAGTTTCTTTTTCAAAAGATTAATATCAACATAAAAATGCCTTTATGAAAGGTTTTCATTTGAAGATGAAAAAACATCAATAATGAGCATCACAGCTGAACAGTGAACAGACACGAGTCCAACAGTGACACTCCTTCACACGTAGGCCAAAAAAATGGTTACACACAGTCAACATTAAGTATAATCATAATACGATTTACAGTTAAAGTGGATCCATGGGATCCAATATTGGGATGTTGTTCAATCATCAACATTAAGCTGAAGAAATGTATCAGTGATACTCAGTATCAAAGATAGACAGTGGTTTTTAACACATAAATCAAACAGTGTCCCAGACACTAAAAACTTAAACCCAATGTGGGTGTTACAATAAGATAACCAAAGGACGTTTGCAATGCAAACAATAATACAGAAGTTGTATTTCCCCACAGGAACAATGAACACAATCACAGAGTAAACACTCTAAATTATAAAGTTCATGGCATGTATACACATAGTGTACATATTCAGTAAAACCTGAATCATTTCAGTCCTTCCAAAGGAATACTGGCACAATGTGCCCATTTCGTCTCAAGTATAAAACTCAACAGTATTGAATCTCCTGCCAAAGCAAAAGGAAGCAGACTTCAGTGAGTCTTCAACTTTCTGTCCATGACATTCACAGACGTAGTTCTCTTCCTCTGTGTGTCGAGGCTGTCTCCATCCTACCAAGGCCTCCACAGAGCACCACCGGCTTGGCTTACACCTTTGATGGAGTTGGCCTGATGTAGTGGAGAGCCAGGAGGGGAGAGGGTGGAGGGACTGTGGCTGGTCCTGCTGGACCCCTGCAGACCCTGGAAGTGGCTGAGCAGCCGTCTGTGGGCTTGAGTCTGGACCTCGCAGTGAGACAGGAAGCTGACAGCCTCCTGCACACACCTGGAGTAACCATCGCTGGCTGTCATCAGGCTGGAGGTCAAGCTGGCCTGCTGCTTCTGCTGCTGCCAGCCTCTCAGGTAGGACACGGCCATCTCCAAGATGTCCGCCTTCTCCTGCTTTGAGTCGGGCTGCTGCCTGAGGAACTCAGGACCCAGCAGGGATTTTAGCTGCTCAATGCTGGTGTTGATGCGATCTCTGCGCAGTTTCTCCACCATCGGCTTTCTCAGCTGAAGAAAATACAAGGAAAAAATCATTTAGATAAAACAGTCTACTTTTTAAAAACACATAAAAAGACAAATCTACAAGAGAGATGAGCAACTGTAAGAGAAATCAATTTACCTTATGAGCAGGAGTCAGGTGTTCCTTAGAAAAGCTTGCTTGTCCAAAAACATTGGGTGCCATAGCTGTAGAGTCAGAGTGTTCCTGCTTGTTCAAAGAGCCAGTTGAATCTGAGCTGCTTTCTCCCCTGCCACTGCCCTGTATTTATACACCCAAATCTCCATATGAATGTGTGGGTCTTGGGCTTGTTGGAGTTTCTCACAGTCCCTGGGCCAATAGGAGCGGTGGGAAGGGCTTTGAGGAACGCAGGGCTGCCACATGCTCAATGAAGTGTTTAGAGCCGTGGGGACAATGAGTGTGTCTCCGGGGAGCAGGTGGAGGAATACACTGCAAGAGAAAGAGCCCGAGTGGGGCGGCGGGGAGTGAGGAGGTGGGGGTGTAGCTGGGAGACTGACCCGTTGCTTGTGTTGATATGGGAAAGTGGTGACCCCAGAGGGAAGCATGCCGCTGTCTCATGTCATCTCCACCGCCACGAAATTGAGCACAAAGTGCCTCTGCCACCAGGCACACGTGGGTGTTACAGAGGGCCAAGCATTAGAAAAGGCCAACATGCAGCCACTTCCACCAGTTTGACACGGCAGACTTGCCTCATGGTGCTGTGCAACAGTTGAGACGTCTCAGAGTTGAATAGAAAAAGAGCTGCAAGTTTTTTGGAGCTCAAATAAAATGTACTTGATGAAGAAAAGAGAATGTGTGGCCCCAACACCAAAGGAGTGTGTTAATTAAGCCAAGGAAACCTGTTTTTTATTCATTTCCTTAATAGAAACCATGGTCGGTTCTTCATCTGTCATGTTTAGAACAATATTGGTACTTTCACAAGATGTTTTCTTGTGTAAAAGGCCATTTAAGCTGGCATAACATTGGTCTCACTTGCAGATTTACATTAAAGAAATACAAATAAAGTGTTCTTTTAATTATCTGGATATTCTGTTTGCATGTTTGCAGCCCTTTTTTAATCTTCCTGGTTGTGTTTGTTGGCCTGTCTGACTTTATTGTAGAAAAAGTATGTAAAGTATAAAGTATTCCCATGTTTTTATGAGTATAATGTTATCATAATGGATAAAAGTGATGACAAAACTGAATGAGAGGCACATTTTAATAACATAGAAAATAGAATGCAGAATGAAAGTTGCTCCTTCAACAAGTACGATTAAACCGTTTTTTTAGAATAAAAATGTAAGTCAGTTGCTTACTCTTTCAGGAAATATTAAATTTAATAGAGAAAAATGTAAGATTTACAGACATTTTCGGGTGCCTTAAATCATCGCAATACCATATAATATTAAAATGTTTTGAGACAGTTTTTAGTCAAATCTGCTTGATTCTTGTGCTGGATATTTTGCTGGAAAAAGGACTGAGTGGCCACACTTTTAATGTTTGATGTGTCCACTTAAATTTGATGGTGGATGAACATGATCTGAACTGTTAAGAGGAGAAAACTGCTGTAACTGTAAACATCCTGAGAGTCTCCACACTCCCAGCACATGTTCACACATCAGGCAAAACCCCCCACTTACTCACACAGACCGCCACACTCTTATTCACTTTCCCTCCCACACACACACATACACACACACATACACACACACTCACAGCTGGCTGACCTGCCTGCCGCTGGCCACGTCTCAGTCACACGCTCCCTTCCTGCCTGTGTGGAACGTGGGAGCCGCTGTGGTCCCAGGCTTCCCACACTTCAGTGTTAATGACACTGAGGCCGGCTGCACAAAGGAAGTGTGCCCCATCGAACAAAGATTGAGTGACCAACCTCCCTCCCAACACACACACACACACACACAGAAACACAGTGCTGTCAACAGGGCTTCCAGGCACACCATCTGGACGGATCGTACTCTATTGTCAGCCAATCAAGCATGGGAGACACTCACCGTGAGAATTGGAGAGGCTGAAATAGAGACAGAAAGTTAAATAAAAAGAATAGGGTGTGTGTGTGTGTTCGCATGTGTAGGTTTGTGTGTGTGGGAAGGGTGGGAAACTTGTGGATAGTTTGATCAAGTTTGTCTTCAAGGTTTGTTATGGGAAGGGTCTAAAAATCACAAGTTTCTTAAAATAAAAGAGTTGTAAGAAGTGGGTTTAGAGAAAAATCACACATTGAAGATAAAACTATAATAACAATATAAGAAACTTTATCACAACCATAGCCAGTATAATTATACTATAAGTAAAATAATTGTTACTGTTGATTACATCTATGGTGATTTTAGGTGATCTTTGAAGGGGAAAACTTCTTCTTTATTTCTCCAGGTTTTAGAGTAAAAAGAGGGAGCCCAGGTCTGATGCCGTCCACCTTGACCTGTCCACTATGATGTTAAATGGACATACTTCTCCCTCAGGCATGCATTTTTCCTCCATGTTCCCACCACATATCATTCCCAGTCGAAACAATAACCAGAATATCTCAGCACATCAGCAAAGAGACCAGAGGCCAGCGAAGGGCCCCTCCCACCTGTTTGTTTGGACTGGGGCCATTGTAACCCATGAATTCAACTAATTCATTCACATCCTATTGTCATAACGCTGCTTTGTGATTGGCCAAACACTGTGAGAACCAGCATCACATTAAAATCGATGGGAGAGTTGGCATAAGTATATAAAGGAAAGAGGTCTCAGTGGTTAAAATCATAACCCCGAACGCATCGGGTACCCGACACATACCAGGACCTGGAACCGTTAGACTCATATTCACCATGATGGATCAGCACACAACGTAAGTCAGATACAGAAAACTCTTCTGTAGAAGTTAACTTGGTTTATCCACAGTTTGTTGCTTTTCCTTGAACTTCTGTCTTATTCAAAGTCACTCTGGGGTCACTGGAAAGCTTTAGTGCTTTGGTTTTGTTAGGTCTGTTGTTCGGCCTGTTGTTCTTAACACTTAAACATTGGGGTTGGGGTCAATATGGATTGAAATGTATGTTTTTCCAGTTTAGTAAGTTGTGTGACCTAGTCCTTTAATCATGCTTAAACTTACAGATTTCTGTTAACAGCACAGTTCTGTTACTCAGCACTAATCTGATGTTTCTCTTCCTCCTTTTACTCAGCATGTGCAAGATGATGCTTTTGGAGAGGAAGTGCTTGGACAGAGCAGTGAGGCTTCGCACAGCACTGGAGAGTCAACTCAACTCTGGGGTGTCCAGCTCCGATGTGTGGGACAAGACGGTCTCTTTCTTCACAGTGAAGAAGGCCTTGATTTTCCATAACGGCTACACTAAATCCTCCAGAGAGGCCATGCGGCTGCTCCCCTCACCGGCTGAAGATGTGGTGCCGCTGTGCTGCCAGTAAGAAGTGGACAAGAATATGAATAGAACATGGACTGATAGGAGAATGATAACTACAAACTCCAGTGGAAACATTATTTCAGATGAAAAAAAAGGACTGCAAATCAAAGATTTAATTTTTGTTTTGTTTTACTATTGGGTATAAAAGATGTAAAACAAGTGATTTATAACCATTTACACTGTGATTTCACAGGTCTACTAGTGGGCCTTAAAATGTGCATTTTATGCCGTGAGCCTTAGTGTTCCTTGCAACTGGTCACCTGAAGACCATGCTTTCAAGGATTTTTTGGAACTAAAAGCCATATTCCTTTGTATAAAGGGGAAATGTGTATGCCAATGCATACTTTATTTTGTAAACATTTTTGTTTGACATTTGAATGATATAATTTTTAGCTGCAATGTGTAAATGTCTTGCTGAAAGCCATAAGTAAAACGTGCAATATGTGCTTTCATATGAAAGTTGTTATTAAACTGATATTGATATTTTAAAGTCTACGGTATGAGTTGTGAATAATTTTCTAGGCCACTGCAGTTTTTCTATTAGTTTTTGTTTGATACACACTCTACTGAAGTGATAATTTGCATCTCTTACATGTCTTACTGAACATCACCCCCTAGTGGCCTTTATATGGCTACACCTCAGCTATGATCTACATAGATAACAGATTCTTTTACCAAGAATTTCTGTTCTCAACACTTTAGATTTACAGATGAATGTTTCTATTATGATTTTTGGCCCAAAAGTCCTTTCAGGTTTTTGTTCTCATTTCATCAGAGTGTGAAACTGTGTGAGGACATGTCAGTTAATTTTCCTGAACACATCGCAAATAAAGAAAAAAGTGCATTATTGCACATATATATTTTGCACCAAGTTCTATTTTTGATCCATATAGAGAATGACAAAAAACCCATCTACATCGATTTTTATCTCTTGTACTCTAACTTGGCTTTTCTCTCCTGGAAAAATGAGAAAAGTGAGCAGTGCAGAGTTTACAGACAGAGCTGATTAAAGAGACCAGCAGAGAAAAACCGGCCATCACAATGAAAGGCACCCAAGTTCACACTGCACTGCTATGTTTTACTCTGCTACATTAAGAGACTCTAAAGATCAAACATGTACTGCCTAATATAATAAAAATTTTATTTGAATGCAAAGATAGAACATTTTGACACACAGATGTTGAACTTGTTCTTTCTGTGCCTCTTGATAGCTTTTAAAAGCAATAACAGAGGTCGTTTTTACAGAAAGCATTTCTCAGAGTGGAGAGAGAGCACAGATGTGACTGATAACTTAAACGACAGCTCTGCTCTTTTCAAGTGTCCAGTAGGCCAAGAGGAACAGTACCAGGATCCTGAAACTGAAGCAGCTAAATGGGATTCAGCCATCATTCATTTCTTGATGACTTTTCTACATGTTGAAATGGCCTTGGCTGAGCTGAACATAAATGTGCTGTTTTAAAAAGTGATGCATCTTTTTTAAGAGCTGGAACAGAAGAGGTTTCCATACTGGATCACGTTTGGAATTATTACGGCTTTATTAATCATAGGCTAAATTCAAAAAGCAGACATTCAGCAACAGTTGAACATTGTAGCAGCGGGAATAGGCGAATTTACAATAAACTGGGCAAACTCCACACCATGCAGCTCTCGAGTACAAGGGCGCCACTTTAATGGGATGTAACTTGAAGAGTTAACTTGAAGCACTTTGTCCTCCAGAAATCTGTTCTTGGGATTGACACAAGAGTGTTGCCAGTGATTTTGGGGAAAAACCAAAATCTAAATGAATGAGTGCAAAGAGGCCCAAGAAATAAAGAAACTGCTGGGGAAGAAAACAATTATTTCAAGAAAAAAGTGTTTAAGGATAAACGTAATGTAGGTCTGTTTTATTATTAATTTAGACAAGTCTAATACTTCATTGCAACAGATGAAATCTTCCACAAATCTCAAGTTCACTTTGTCACAAAGGCATAGCTTTATGGGAAAAAAATAAAACAAACTTTTATTAATCGTTCTTTTCCTCAGTCTGCTTCAGAGGGTTGATAAAAGAAACCTTACACATACACACAAATCAAAAAACTTTTGTTCTGTCCATCACTCAAATTCCAGTTAGAACCTACATGGAGACCAAACAGCAAAAGTCCAGGAGGAAAAGGACAGGTCAGCTCGCCCTTCAGCCATTTTAAAAAACTCACCAAAAACAACTTCAACCAAACAAACAAAAATGAAAACAAGATAAAATCAAACTGCCACTCTTAACACATGGTGGGTCAAATCCCAAAACATTTTTGTTACCTTAACATTGCACCCCAATATAAGAGGAGGGTGGGTGGGGTTTGAAAGCCAAAAAGATTTCCACTCTAAAACAGAATTCACAAGGTAATCAACCAGAATATTATTGGTTTTCAACATTAATAATTAAATCCGTCCCATCTCTTGTGACAATCTGCGATGTCCTTAAAAGTCATAACAATAGATAAGCTCCAGGTTTGCCGCAGTAACAGTCATGAACCAGAAAATACACAGAACATTTCTGGTTTTATGATTAGCAGAAGATCATCTGTCTCAGGCTTAGTGAGAAACCCAATCATGTCCTCGACTCTCGACTGCCAGGGTCTGAATCACAGGGGCAGAGTGTAAATTCTGTTTTAGTGTGTTACCCCACCCTTGAACAGCTTTGTGTTTTTGTGTTAAACCGTACAGAGATGTCGCCAAAAGTGGATGATTTTCTTAGACTACACATAGATTCTGCTTAAAGTTAATTTCAAGATGTCTTATGTGGGAGGGAAGTGAGTACGAAGCATGGTGTATATTTTGTGTCTGTCTTAGCATGAGTGTCAGTGTGTAAAAACAGAAAATCTTTTGTTTCAGTTGGTAGGTGTCCCGACGATATTTGCAGGGCGCTTGTGTGTTCGAGGGGTGTGGGTTGAGGTTGGCCATCAGGGCAAAGAGTTCAACAAATCCTGCAGGAAGATTTCTGGGTCTGCGATTTCAGAGAGGAGACCTGAGAGAGAAACAAAGTTTTAGAATAAAATCACTTACATCAGGCAAGAATTTAACGCAGTAAACCTGTGTTAGTTAGGTCGATGTAAATTTGTCCCAGCTCTGAAATTAATTTACACTTGAATATAATCTCCAAAGCCCAAAGCTTAAGTATTTCTTAAAAAAAAGGGCCATTATAAAAGAGATCAGGAGTGTATGTTTACCTACCTACAACATCAAAGAACTCTGACAAGGACTCGGCGGGCATGAGTTCATCCTGGAAGGCCCTGAGCACGCGCTCTGATGCCTCGTAGATGGGCATGTCATTGTGACGGACATATTCTGCCAGCGAGAAGGACCAGCCCCCCTCTGTGTTGCTGGTGGGTACTTTCTGTGTGGCCAAAGAGAAGAAATGGGAGAAGAAAAGGGCAGGGAAGTCAGTTATTGAAGCTTTAGTTGCCAAACTGGACACAAATGTTTAATTATCTACGATCCCAAGTGGTATGTCCAGCTGATTTTCATTAATTTTACTGTTCATCAAACCTTTGCTCAGAAGGTAGGGCTGATATTTTTAGTACATGCACTATAAAAGCAGTGAAAAATACATTGAACACTCTGTGACTTTACTAAGATAACAGTGGTGTGACAAAAGAATAGGTTAATCTACAAAGCAAAATATTGCTGGTTTGTTAAATATCTGAACATTTGTATGCATCTTAAAATGCACAACATTTCTGAAATCATACAGCATTTACCCTGAACATGTCGTAGACAAGATCCACCAGGCCCCAGAAGAGGAGAGGAGAGCGATAGACTGCATATTCCTTTGGTGCTTTATCTGTGAGTCTACAAACAAAGAGAAGATGATGATGATGGCGGGTGTTTGTTGCAGGATTAATTGTATTTTGCATTTGATAATAAACACCTAAATGTTGAACTCAGCTCTCAGTATAGCCCTCTTCACTTGCCTTTGATTTACAACAATTAGTATAGTAATATTAGTAAAGCTCCCGCTTAACAGCTTTTCCAAATTTGGAAACTTGCAGTGCATCTTCTATGAAGGAGTAAAATGCATTTGACTGTTGAAACTGTATTTCTATTTCTGTTGGTGGTTATCATTAAACTCCAAAAATGAACAAAATCATCACTTGATGAAGCCCCGTTAACAACTTGATAAGTACAGAGGGGATGTAACTTATATAATTTAACAATATTGCTGCACAAGCCCTGCATCAGTTGTGAAATAAAGACAGACAAAAAAGTAGAAAACAGACTGAGTGTCATACTTGTTTGTGCAGACTGCCGAGACCTTGCGGGCATGTGCATTGACCAGGAGTCTCCGTAGGAAGTATATCCGTGAAGTCCTCCAGCGTTCAGGTGGCATGATGTGCATTGCCAAAATGGTGAAATAGTGCGGTCCTTCAACTTCATATGAGCTCTCCACCCATTTCTCACATGGCTGTTCCTGGAAACTCTGCAGGTTCTTCTCCTCCCGGGATGTAGCCCTTGTTCTGCAGTGACACAGTTTGCAAAGCAAAGTGAGATGACGGCAAAAACACAAGCAAAACCAGATTATTGTTGGTCAAAGAGGCTGATTTAAGGTCCATCTGTCAACCTCATCCTTGGTACAGGTTGATTGTCTAATGAGTAATTTCTGTGGTCATAAATTTTCCATCAAAAGGTGCATACGTGTTGAGGACGTAGAGCACAGTGTGGATGATGTAGGGGATAAGGTGGATGTTGCTCTCTCGTCCTCCTCCTCCTGTGTCCACACTGAACGACTGTTCAGTAGCAAAGCGAAGGAACAGCAGTTTGGTGTCATGGATGTTTAGTTGGTATGTGGGCTCCCGCTGGCCTGTGCACTCCTGCAGATATGTGTTGTGCCTGTGCAGCAGAGAAAAATCAAGTTGGGAATGATTCACTGTGTACAACACAAACTTTGCTTACTGTGTGTGTGTGTGTGTGTGTGCTAATGCATGATTTTACCTTGCTAGGCACGTAGCAAAGGCTGATTCTGGCACATGTGGCCCCCACACAGGAAGCAGCCCATTGCACTTGGTGTTGGCGTTCTGGAGAGCAGCACTCTCCCACTCCTCTCGCCCACGAGCCAGCCTGCCATGGGGAGAGAACAATAAAAAAAGATCTGGTTAGAATAATAATAATAAAAAAAGTGAGGTTAAAGGTAAAAAATTTAAAGCCACTTTTAACTCTGGCAGCTATATGATGGTGTCTGCTGCTACCTGACAGCTGCCAGATGGCAGTCATAGTGGACTATGTTAAAGTGCGACACAGTGCTGTAGCCCTGCTGCTTGCGAGGCTTGTTTTCGAAGTCCTCCAAGGCCACACGCTTTGTGAAAGTGTAAATACCCAGGACTTTGGTTGGCTAGAGAGACAAGAGCAAAAATGTCAATTCACAAAACCACAATTTTGTCCAGTAAACAAGAGAGTTGCCCTGTAACACTCTGTACTGAGGGTTTCAGAATGCTACACCTGATGTATAATTTAATCTGCTTCCATTTAACTATGAACACAACACATGTAAAGTAAGGGCCAAACAGGTATGAAGACATTTTTAAGTTTTAAGTACTGGATAAGACAAAAATTCTCACTTCTATGAAGATACATTTTATATTATGACAGCTGTGTCTCACTGTATCATTACACAATATCTCGAGTTATGTACCTGGAACTTGTAACCCTCTCTACAGATACAGCAGGTCAGGCCTGGCTCCTCTATTAACTCCTCCATTTGCTTCAATAGTGAGGTCTTGGTCACCACCTGACCCTTTTCATTGGTCTGAAAGGGGAACACATAAACCAAACATTACACAAATATCAACAGTACAACAATATGACAAAATCACAGACACAAATTAACAGTGTTTATACAAAGTGAAGAGAAAGGAATTTGAGGGAAAAAAGGTAAAAGTTAGAAAAAGAGTACCGTCATGCCCAGGGTTCCCAGGGCTTTCTGTCTCATGGCCATAGCCATACGCTTCTTCTCAGCTCTGGTCTCCCTGCGGGCTGCTTCAATCTTCAGGTTGACATCACTGTGCTCCCTCAGTGCCTCCAGAAGGTTTTCTGCCAGCGTGCCGATGCCTTCGTCACTGGATACCTGCTCCAGCTTGTGCAAGTTGGTTATTGAATCTGTGCCTATCAGCACCTGGACAGAAGACAAGAAGACATCCAGTCATTTTTGGGAGGGCTATATGTTTACAAAAGAATCACTGATGCTAAATTGGTACACTGAGTCAAATATTTCACTGGTTTTCCAATGAGTACTTGTAATTGTCCAGAGTAATCGGTGTCACACTGCTGGTCATTAGGTGGCTCAAGTGGAGTATTTCAATGCTCAATTAAAATACCTGTGTGGGGGGATGCTGGGTAGCCAAACCACGGAGCAATCTGAGGATGAATGGTAGAGCTGGTCTGGAGAGGAACTTCTTCCAGACATCTGCATCAAGACTAAGGAGGGTAGTTTGGAAAAAGATTAAAATAGCAATTTTACTGAATTTCATTCAATTTTATTAAACAAAAGTTTGGTGGACTATCTTTGGACACATGACCTACTTTTTGGCGTTTGGGATATGTTTCTTCATGTAGTCCAGTGCACTCTGTGTGATTCCTTTCTGGAGGATAAGATCTTTCAGCTGATGGCCATTGCTGTTATTTTTGATTCCAGCGGCGATTTTGCAGAAGCAATCCAAAAACACTTTGTCATCTGCACTATGCTCCTCATCATATCTTAAAAAACAAAGCCAGGGGTCAGTTCCGCTTAAACACAAACAGTAGTACTTAACATTCTTAAAATATAGTTCTCAGAGTGGCACAGAGCCATCTGGTACTTTGAAAACTCCATGTAATGACTGAAAACTTTTTGTGATGACTGAAAATGTTTTCATTCATTTTTAAGATTTGAACATTAGCTATTGTAAAAAATCAATTTTGTGTTAATTTGTGAGTGAAAGTTGAGTGATGCTCACTTGTCAAAGCTGCAACATGGTTTAAAGCGTTCTACCAAGATCCTCATCTTCTCTAGTTCACCAAAGGACAGGTATGGGATGATGCGCAGCAGACCTTGCAGCACGCTGGGATTGGAACGCACGAATGGGGTGTTGATCTGATCCAACAACATCACCAGTTGATCTTTGTCTCCTGTTAGCAGCAGGTTTCCCTGTAAAGACAGACAAATTCCTGCTCAAATCAAACTGTTTAAAGAATTAAATTTTTTCCATTACAGTGTCTAAAAACTCTCTGTGTCACCTTTGCTCAGAAGGACAGATCTAGCTTAATTTCTTACCTTGTCCTCTGAAATCTCAGCATTGGCTTCATCCAGAATGATCTCCATGATGCTTAGAACTTGCTCAGCTATGGAGGCTCCACCGCTGTCTTTGCTCTCCTGTTCTGCCACCAGAGCCTGGAGGGAGAAGGATATCAAAACTAAGTTTTCTAAAACACTCAGCAAAATAACTGAATTTGTATTACACAAGCCTGATAAAGAACAGCCTTTAAGCTTAACCCTTGGATAAGATCACATAACACAACTTTACACAATTCCTTTAGCACTCACCAGATTAAGAGTTCCAAGCATGACGTTGAGTGTGTTCATCTCTGGTTTGACAAGCTGCTGCCTATTGATCTTCACTTTCACACAATAACTGAACAACTTCAGCAAAACCTGTAAGTGAGACGGATACACACTTGGTAACTCAGTGGAACTCAGAAATTTAAAAATTTAAAAATGTGTGTCTGTAAGCTTTGAATGTCAGAGGAGAAACTTTTTATTGTAACAGTACTTTTGGCCTTAAAATGTTGGCTTACAGTGAGCAGATGTCTTCCTTGTTTAAAGTCTTTGATTCCTGACAGACGGTTGAGCATACACTCCAGTCCTCCACACTGTGCCATGACTCCTGCCATCTTGTACACCTCTTCATCATCTTCCTCCTCATCTGTAATAAGGTCAACAAAACTTTTTTTTCTTCACTTGTGATGAGATGCTGCACATTCATCTTTCAGGCTCAAGCCTGCATTTAAACAGATGCTTAAAATGGCTAAGAGGATGCCTCTGAGGCTTATGGCTCACACACTGATGAACAGGCTTAACAAATGTGATGTTAAAGATGAAACAATTAGATTGATATAAATGAGCAAGCTATGCTGGACTTAAAATTACTAACATACTGCAAATAAACAGCAAATCTAACCTGTGGTGGAGTCCAGTGACTCTATGAACTCCTCTGTGGCATCTCCAAGCAGACCTCTCATTCGATAGATGATTCTCATTGGCTCACCCTTAAAAAACAAGAGTTAACAAGTTTAATGACTAACTAATTTAATGAAAATGTGCACAACTAAAATGCTTTTTAAGGATGACTCATTCACTGTAAAACCTACAAGGACTCTCACCTCATTTGTGGGGCACCAGACCTTCTTGTAGACCTCTGCTACTGACAGATCCAAGCTAATGATTTTGTTGTTAACAAGAAGCTGAGGATATCAAAGTGATGTCAGTGGAATTCATTGCAACAGCCCAACATTTAGAATTAGATAAGAAATGTGAAAACTTTTATAAAAGCACTAAAACAAGAAACCATGTTTTATTTTTGCAGGTTAAGGAAGTTAAGTGGCTGAAAGGCATATGAAACATATTTATGTTTACCTCCATGCCACTGTCATCTTCAAGCAGCGCTACTAGGTCGCAGTCTTGGCAGATCTTGTTCTTGATGTCCCTCATTAAAGGGCCGATGCCAGGCTCGTTGCTGCTGTAGGGGTTTCCTGGCATGCGGCCCTGCAGGAAGTCCTCCTGCTGAGGATCCTTCTCCAGGGTTACAAAGAACTCTGTCACCTCATTCTCCTCCTAAACACAAAAGAGGAGACAAAAGATTCTGATGAAGACAGACTCAAATCATTGCTTTAAGAAATTATTCTGTGTACCGGGATAAAGGTGACTCACAGGATAGATGATGCTGCACAGTCTCTCAAAAATGAACACGGGTGTTCTGTAGTCATCCAGGTTGTACCGCTTTGCAGTCTCTATGCACACTGCCATGAAGGCTTTGGTTTCAGACTCAGTACCTACAAACAGCATAACAAGGGTTACAATGATGTTTTAAAACACAGTATGCAATAGACAACAAACTTTACTAAATTACTTAATTTCACAATATTTTTCTTATGTAGAAAAAGTAGATTTAAAGTTTATGATTTATGACTGTTACTTAAAATATGGAAACATTAGTGAATGTTTTCATTAAAATCAATTACATTTTTTTCCAAAAATGAATTGACCAGAGCAGATTAATAAGTATAAAAACAGCGACTGCTGACACCAAAATTAAGCAGTGGAGCCACCATTTATATTTTATGTCTTTTCAGCTTGATTTGGTGCAGACCTGTCGTCATGTCCTCCAGCATCTCTAGCAGCATGTCCTGAGTCTCATCGATGAGCTTGGTGCGCTGCACTACCAGTTTTCTCAGACACAGATAGCCGTTGAGCACTGTTCCAACCAACCTACTTTTAAAATGTCGCTTGATGGACTCCACCTCCACAAAAGAGGAGAGCAGTCCTGCAGTGGCAGAAAATAGACAAATCATTCAAATATTCAAGAAAAGGCAAATACACTATGAAAAATCACTCGACCTGAAGTTAACCTACAATACAAAAATCTTCTGTTTCATATAAACCATCATAGCGTTGAAAGTTGCATCTAATCCTGCTGTGCCGACAGTGTCATGTCTAACTTCATAAAAAAAGGACCAAAACTAGCGTACCAGTCAAGCTCTTAAGAGCGTAGCCTTGCTGCAAGTCTGTGCTCAGTGTGGCCTCCTCCAGAGCCAGCAGATTGGCGATTTCCTGCAGAGGGTTTTAAACAGAGTGTTGAAAGATTCCGTTATATTTCTGTATTGACATACTGCCACATTCATTATCAGAATGGAAACCAAACATTTGAAATGTAATAAAAGAACAAAAAAGTTCATATTTAAAGCTCAGATTTTCATCAATTTCAATTAACTTAAAGACACCAAATCAAGGAAAATAGTGGCAAACACAAAGCATATTTCATGGTGTATCTAATTGTAAAATTATATTCTTTTGAATTTAGGGCCATTACCTTGGTGATTAAGTTACCAATGTAGGGCAGGACTCCACGGGCTGCCAGGTAAACCTTCCAGTGTGTTGGCTTGATCAGCTTTTGGTACAGACCCAGGTACTCCACCGCACACTCTCCAGCTACACT
Organism: Acanthurus lineatus; assembly: GCA_029814665.1. Classification (NCBI taxonomy): domain Eukaryota; kingdom Metazoa; phylum Chordata; class Actinopteri; order Acanthuriformes; family Acanthuridae; genus Acanthurus; species Acanthurus lineatus. The sequence continues at coordinate 11,869,436 of JAPZDV010000002.1, read as the reverse complement.
CAGCTCATCTAGATAACTGACCGACACACATATCAAGAGTCATTCCAGGTTCACAGTTTGGCTCGGAGTGCTTAAACAGATTTCGAGTTTCCACACCACATTTCTTTTTCTTCATATTACTCAAAATCTGTGTTACTGGTAACATTTTTACCAAAGTATACATCCACAAAAGTACTCTATATCTAAACTTTTATTAGATCTAGTAATAATTTATGAATCCCTAATGATGCATCATGTGGTGCTTGTTTGACTCATTGGTTTGCTGTTTGTGGCTCATACCTGGTAAGCAGGTCCAGGACTTGTTGTTTGCGGCTGGGTATTGTGGTTAGGGCCTCCACAATAGTGCAAGCTGCCTGTCTGGCGGCCTGTGTGGCAGGTGTGAAAAGAACCTGCAACAAACAGAGCTTCAGCTATCACTTGCTCCTAATTTGATCTCTATCAAAATATTCCAATGACACTACAAATAACAACAGACAGAGCACTGGAAAAACTTGCAATTTATATACATATTTTTTGTACCTGTCGCAGCCAGTTGTTGTGACTTAGTTTGAGCAGGCGAGGGAAGAGGCCTTCACCTTTCCTGGACCTCATGAACTGCTTCCACTTCCACACATACTTCTCCAACAGGTACTGCTTTCTCAACTCAGCCTTCCCTTGAGGCTTTGAAACAACCTCCTGGCCTGTGGTTAGATGTAAAGCACACAGTGAAATGCTCATAATCACGTTTCATTATATCACTAAAAAGTAAGACAAACACGGTGCTACAATAATACATTCTATTTGTTTAGACACAGTACTTACCTCTTGCTGGGAGACACTTTTTCCAGGCCTCGTAAGATGCTTTGGGGTCCTTCTTAAGCCAGAGTTGGGCCTGGGCATGGATTTCATTACTGTAGGGCCTGACTGTGGTAAGGGATTCAACGGCCGCATCCTATAATCAATAGCAAACACACACACGCACACACTTGTGTTAAGGGAATATGATAAAACCAAGTTGTACCTGACCGATTCTGCATATAATACTAACATTTACCCTGCTAGTGTTTTAAATGAAAAAAAACAACAACATATTTTTCATATTATTTAATTTAAAGGACAAGTAGATTTCCTTTGTGAAGATTTCCTTGCAAAACAGAATCCGTTTTTTTTCTGTTTGATTAAAAAAACTGCTGAGAAAGTTGTTCACCCTACTATGACCTTGTAAACTACACTGCACCACTACAATTTTCTTAAAGACAATCAGAAAACCACAAAAGCAAGAGCTGAACTGAAAAGACTTGATGTATTTACCTTGTTTTTCTTGCTTGTGGGAGCAGGGGGCTTGATCAGCTTCTGTAGGATTCTTAGGCACATTAGAGTGATGTTTTCCACAACCACAGGTGTCTTTATATTCACTGACATGAGGAACAGACTCAGGGCTACAATGAGGAAAAAATAGAAATAAAAAGTCAGGCTGAATGTCTCTCTCAGTCCAGTCACAACCAGAAAACTGGTCTGATGGATGATGTGTAGGCTTTGTTGTAATGCATCATGTGGTTACTAACTAGACCCATATTTTACACAGAAGAACACAGAATAACAACAATTTACGTACAAATGAGACTATATGACAAGTAGATCGTCAGAGGTGAGTTAGATCTGATCAGTTCAAATTTGAAAAAGTTAGTCAGACTAAAACATAAGATATTTCCTATGAAATTAGTTCTCACAGGCTGATAATCTGAAACAGGGCTTAATTACCAGTTTTAAGACCTGAGGTCAGGAAATCAGGCTTACCACAACGCAACCGTAACTCCCAGCATCCTCCCTCTTTTGAAATTGAGTCTGTCAGCAGCAGCATTTCATACTGCAGATTACTAACCTGATGGAAAAACAGAAACATCATCTGATTTAAAAATCTGTAATTCTTTAACAAGTTAAGCTTCTCAATCCAGCAGCCTCTCTGTTAAGAGAGAAGTAGAGTTTGGTATTTCTGGGAAATGGTATTTCTGCAGATATCTCTCTTGATGTTTTTCTTCTTAATTTCCAAAACTTCAGGTAGAACATGTAAGAGGACATACCAGGTCAGGATTGGCCCAGTGGCCTTTGAGCGCAGCCGACACCTTGGCAATAATGAGATCATTCATCTGTTGTGTGGCCTCTGGATGATCTCTGATGGAGGAAAAGATGGGTAAAAATAAGAGACAGGATGATATTAAATACCAACACAATTTATTGTATATGCACCCAGTTAAGTGTAAAAAGCAAAAAATAAACTTGGGGTTGTGTCCTTAGACTGTTATCCCATTGTTAGATGGTCTTGCATCAAGAAACCATGTTTTTATCAAAACACCCTACTGGTGTGCTGATCTTACTGTGCCTTATGAAAGGAAACTATACTTGCTCTTAAACCTGGCAGTGTTAATTACATCCTTTGTCCTGTTCAACTTACTGAATGCATTAAAGCTACTCAATTCTTCTGCTTAACTATACTGGGGGGGGCAGACATACCTGGTGAGGAGACAGACCAGCTGGCGCACCTCTTCTCTCATGGCTGCTGTGCCTCTCCGCAAGTTATACTCAAACAACTCACGGATGAGACCCTGGAGGACCAGGATCTGTCGGAGGGCTGGGTTAGTGGCCAGTGCACGGAGCAGTGTGATACAGTGACCTGTGACAGCCGAGGCACAGCCATAACACTTGGTTGAAGAGGTGTGGCCGCAGCCCAGGACAGAGAGGGCACGATATTGACTGGCGGTGAAGGTGGGCTGATGGCTGCTGCTGCTGCGAGATGACTTGGTGGCAGCTTCTCTCTGCTGCAGATCATACTCCAGGAGCTCTTTACGAGAAGCAAGAACTTTCTGTAAACACAAAGAAAAGGCCCAAGTTTAACATGAGCAGGGAAAAAACATTGTAGCAGGTAATAGAAAAATTCACAATTTTTTCTTTGTAACCTGTATGATCTTTGAGAGTTCATCAAATGATGTCTTGCAGTCTCCGCTGTACTCTTGAGCCAACTGCTGAATGTATCTGTTGACATTAGCAGAGGATGTTCCAAGTCCTGCACCTGCTCCAGTGTCGTCCTGCGAGAAAGATAGGAAAAAGAGGAAATAATATCATGTGAAAATACTGTAGAAATAAAAGAATAAACAGATTTCAATAAACGTTACTTTGGAAATAAGAAAATCTACAAAAGTTTACAAAAATGATCACTATGACAACCTAAAGTCAGACCTTTGGCAGATCTGCTTGAGGGATTTATAAAAGGAGATATTGTATTACTATTGTACAGCTGCTATTATAGTCTTTCAGATGTCCACAATTGTTAAAAATAATGATTCAGGATAAACTCATCTAAATTTTCTAAGTATATGTGAGATGTATCATTACAAACATCAGATATATTAAGTAATGAGCAAATGTGATCAAAGAGACTCTCTTGACCTTTCTCATGCCTTGATTTATTGTGCAACATCTAGTTTTACATGCTAAAAAATACAACTCAAAAAATAAAGAAACAAAATATTCTATCCATGCCCATCTTGAGACTGACCTGTGGTTTCTCTGGTGCTGCCTCATTGACTTTAGACAGGAGACTCTCCAGCTGGGGCCGGTGGCCCATCAGCTGGTGGTACACGCGGTCAGCTTTGTCCAGCAGAGTATTGATGTTGGTCACAGCCTACAGGAAGAAAAAATTAGGGAGTAGAGACATAGACTTTGTTCAGGAAAAAATATTTCTTTCATCTGTTTCTGGTCCATAACTTACCTTGTAAGCTAATTTGTTGAAATGGCAAACCCTCTTTTCTTTTTAATGGTATTTCCTGAAGACTGAAAACTTACCTTTTTCCTGTCTTCCTCATTTTCAATGGGATCCACAGCACAGCATGGTTTGGCATATAACATGAAGTCAAATCGGGCATATTTGCAGAAACCACAGGCGTTGCACAGGAAGGGGTCTTTTTCATCATAGTTGATAGACCTGATAGAAAACAACCATTGATTTAAAATCAATCAACTTCAATGACTTTAATAATTTACACAATTTTCTTAATATTTTAATACTTGCAGAAAAGACCACTACTACTTACCTGCATTTGTGGCACTGATACACATTCTCACCACAGTTGCCACACACCCCAGGGTTGGCTGGCACAGAGGCACTGCAGCGTGGACACTGCAGGGTCTCAGTGGAGGCCTGGTAGTTCTCATAAAAGTCAGAGAACTCGATCATTAGGTTGGATGCGACGATGGGTAGAGGAAGGTCGATCTTTGCCTCTGTTTGTCCTGGGGTCAGCTGAACTTTCTTTGCTTTGTGCCAACGAGCAGGCCTGAAAAAAGACAGTAAAGATACTTAATACTGTCAAGTGTTGGAGAGTGAGACTGTGGCAAGGGGCCATTATAGTATCATTGCATCTTGTCACAGTTTTGCTAGAGTATGTATGAATATGTGATAGTTGAAAGGGAAGAAGACAGAGAAAGATAAGCAGCTTGTTCTTTGAACCTACTTGTTCTTCAGCTCCACAATAGCCTGTACAGTCCTGTTGTTGTAGTAGAGGTTGATGGTGCGAACCATTTTGGTGCGTTTGAGGTCACCGATCTTCACCGTGACCTTGCTGATGGTGTGGCTGCCAATGAGCTTAACAACTTGCTGTGTGGTGGTGTAGCGAGTGTCCACTTTGATTGATGACAGTTTTATGTTCTGTAGAACAAACAGGACAATGTTTAAAAAAATATTAGTCTGTGCTTATGTCAGTGGGGTTTAACACGGGGCCTTCTTACAACTCACCCATAACCTGTTCATATACTGATTGATAGTGTACAATTATGTCATAGATTGCATTACAAATAACAGGAGTATGCATCTAAAGCCTGCCACACTTTACATTAGCTGTTCAAATTACAAATCCAAAACCCTATTATACTCTAACTGACCACTGCAAAAGCCATGCAAACGTACAAAGAAAAAACTTAGATTTTTTTGTTGTTGGCTGAACTTCTAGTATACTTTCTGGCAAGAGACTGAGAAGCTGTGTTGTTCATACCGAGAAGGGAACTTCTGGATTGTTGCACACCAAGCAGGGGTCACTCTCCAGATAAAATCCATCAAACTCCACTAGCCCTGACAGTGTGCTGCAGGAGAATATCAAATCATTACATTTTTTATATAAATCATGGCCACGACTCGAAATTTCTAATTCCTTGCTAATACACTGCACATTTGTGTGGACATACTTGTAGATGTTTGAGTTGGGGTGATTTGTCAGGATATGGTTCTGTGCCCTCAAGATTTCCACAGCTTTCTGGGAATATTCCTTCAACTGAAACAGAGCAAGGAGACAATTAAACCAAATAAACAAAGAGTGGCTTATCAAATGCAAAATAAATAAATAAGCAAATAGATAAATTAATTAATAAATACTTAAACACTTAAAATAAATAAAAAACAAAAACAATCACTGTAAGGAAAATATATAACAATTTCATAACAATTACTACAATGAAGTCAGTACAACCATTGTCTAGTCGGTCTTCAAACAAACCTTTTTCTCTGTCTGAGGGGTTTTGAGTGAGAAGTATCCAAGCAGGTCAACAAACTGCGCAGCTTTGCGGCCATATGCAGGAAGCTCAGGCCAGATGGCCCAAGTCAGCTCCAGCAGCAGCTCCTGCTGAGATTTACTGGAGTTCCTACAGAAAAATTCATGTCAGCCACAGGCAAAGAATTTGATTTAATTATTAATTTATAATTTAATTCCCACACTATCCATTGTTTGTTCATACAACACTGTGCTCAATCACTTAAGTTTTAAAAATAGCTTCAGCAGTCTTAATTAGAGAAGCACTGAAAGAGGCCAGCTTGTGAAAACTTGGCTTTCCTTGGATTTGAGTTTGGACCTAAAATGAGGTGGCTGTCGATATCTAAATTCTTAGCTGTCCACAGTACCTGTAAATATGAAGTGCCAAGCAGTGGGCTTGCCAGCGCACAGCAGATGAGTTTGACTCCAGCAGGAAGCATCTCAAGAACTGGATGAGGGTCTCTTTGTCTGCAAACTTGTTAAGCTGACTCACTAGAGCCATACACAGCTGATCCTCCTGGCTGCCAACTCCATCACCTGTGGACAATTTACAAAGTTACAGCCCAGTCAAAGCACCTTATTGTTTTTTAAACCCAAACGCCATGTCAAGTTAATTAGGTGTCTTAAGCCTATTTCTGCAGTCAATGTTTTACATTTAAATGAGATTTAGTTTGGAGTATGAGAAAGTGTGTGCCACTGCCCCACCTTCTTTGTCCTTCTCCTTGTCCTCTTTTTTGCTCTTTTTACTTGAGGACTTGCTCTGAGAAGACTGAGAAGCTCCTGTCTGCCCAGTACTACCGGAGCCTCCTGCTGAGAACGAGGAAGAGGAGGAGGAAGAGCTGGCCAGAACCTTACTGCCACAAAGGGCACAGGAGAGCAGCTGCAAAAGAACTGGGGAAACACCCTCATCCACCAGGAAGCTGACTTGAAGCAGGAAGTACAACACAGCTGGACAGAGAGGAGAAACAGAAGGGAGGAGTGAACAAAAAGAAAATAACAATACAACTGGCTGTAAAAGTTTGCTTTACTCCAATTATAAAAGCTGATGTGAAACAACTTACAGTCATCCTTCATGCAGAACTTCTGCCAGTTGATCGTCCTCTGAGTGGCAATTTCTGCACAAGCTTTCAGGTGTTCCATCTGCACAAAGAGAAGCATGTATCATTTGAGCAAAGAAAGTCATGAAAAGCTTAGTCCCCATAGCAGCTGAATGCATTAACGGAGAGCTAAGAAACAGAATATCAACAAGAATTATTCAAATAGGAACAATGAAATATACGCACAGAATATATGAGTTACCCAAAATTTAACAATAATTATAAAATAAACATGATTTATAGTCACTAAGCAGTATACAAAAAAAGCTCTGTAAGAGTCTTAATGTAATTGTTCAGAGGACACTCACCAGACTGATGAGTGTGTCATACTGTAGAGCTGAGCCAGATGTGGCTGTGACCACACCAGCCCGGAGGAAGATGCCCTGTTCCTCCAGAAGCTTCTTGATGCTGCGCACGTGGGAGTCAAGAGTGTGCAGATCCCGCAGCTGACGATATTTTTCTTTTGAGCCACAGATAAACAGCAAAAGCTTTCTGACCTGCCTCCTGACGAATGGCGTTTGTTGTATCATAAGATACTGTGGAAATGAGGAAAGCAGAATTCAGAGGTTGTGAATATGTCTTTTGTGCAAACACAGGCTGAGCAGTAAAATCACAGTAATATGCTCAATCACTCACTTCTGATAGATAGTAGAACCAGGAATGGTCAAAGACAGGAGGTGGAATGCGTGGGTTGGTGTCAGCAATCTTCTTGATCTGATATGGCAGCCGGAGCACCATTTCAGTCAATAGCTGGGAATAGGCTTCAAACACATCAGCAGCATGTCCCTAATGAGAGAAGCAAAACAGTGAGCTCACAAAGACAGTTCTTATGCAGAAGTCAATTTTTCAGGTTTTAAAGAGTGAGACTTTTTTGTTGTTGTTGATACCTTGACATATTGGCGTAGGAAGAAAGGGCTCATGTCTGGTGGCGAGGAGGCTGTGTGTGGGCGGAGAAGCTGGCTGGTGGCCACAGGCTCCTCTTCACCCTGTTGGCTCTTCCAGAACTCCAGAAGTGATTTGAGCACATGGAGACAATAATCAATAGCACCAAGGCTGAGCAAGGCGGTTGCTGTGGCGTTCGAAATAAGTGAGGATGACTGAAAGAGAGAAAGAGGGTTGCTGTTTTGAATATGGTGCCACACATTTAAAAAAAAAAAAAAAAAACGGTGTTGTCATTTCTGTATGCAGTAAACATCTAAATGACAGCCTCGCAGCAATAACTGCATAAAGAAAAGGAAGAGGATGTACCTCAGAAGAGGACTTGGAGCCAGACTTGGTTCGAGACATGAAGACACTGAGTAGTCGCATGATAACCAGGTGAACTTCATTAATGGAGCTGCGCTCATTCTTTTTGGACACGTCCTGCAGACAAATAAAAAATGAATAACAATTTAGAGAAGTCAAACTATGGCAGTTTTAAGCCCATATACTGCCCATATTTCTATACTGTGGTTACCTTCTTGTGTATGCCAAGCTCAGCAATGAGCTGTGCTAGCAGGTCATCTAAGGCTCCCTTATCCTTTTCATCCTCACCATCCAGGTCAGAGGTCAGCATGAGGATAACCTGCATGTAAGGGATGGCTTGGACTCCACCTACATTATGGAGCTGAGAAAGGTGCTGAAGCAAGCGCTCCAGTAGCATAAGACGAACCATGTGTAGCCTGTCAAGAAACACACACGAACACAAAAAAAGTTAAAACAAAACAAGAAACAAAACAGATGTTTGTAGTAAACAGAGCTTGAAGCTTGAAGCTTTCTTTTCAATTTAAACTTCTGCTTCACATTCAGAATGTCTGACCTGTTACTTGTGTGGATGTCTCCCTCTGTCTCGCCTTCTCCCTCGGAGCCTTCACCTTCCTGCTGAGCTGTGGTGGTGCTGATGGCACCGGTGCTGGAGCTGACACTGCCTGGACCTGCAGGGTGGCCCTCCACTGCTGTGTCTCCATATGCACTACTGCGTCCTGACACTGTACACACACACATGTATGCACAAATGCAATTGAACATACTGGACACATGGTGTAAGCATTGAGGTATTTTTTTCTAAATGAAAAAAGGAGTGCTTTGTAAGTTATGTTTTTAAACAGTTATCACCTCAAAATTACAAAAATGGAACTTCAAAAGTTATATTATGTTTACATTAGACTGACTTTATATGAAGGTATGGCAAATGAAAAAAGGTGACAAGGAACTATGTTTGTGATCTGTAATCTAAAAAAAAAAAAGGGTGGAGTTTTATCAGTAAACTGCCATTATATTTGTTTGATGGCCAACACAGTCGAGTTTAATACCCATTAAACTGTTTCAAAATCACTCAGCAAAGACCTTTAAAGACTCACTTCTACATATCTTATAAATACTATATGATTTATTGTTTTGCATGTATATGTAACATTTCAAATATTAGGAAATTTATTTGCTTGTGTTGCTCTTCTGAAATGACCCACCACTATGCTCTCCTGCTACAGAGTCGATTGCAGAGCCTCCACTCTCTGACCCCACACTGCCGCCATGCTCAGCTGGGGAGGTCCGCAGTGTGGAGCCATCAGTAGCAGCTGTGCTGCCCTCATCATCTGACGCCGGGGCTGAAATCATAGCAATAGCTGTAACAGTAAATACACCACGGTCATCTGGCCAGGATACATGATTTCAGTTCATACTTGTGCACCAACAATGCAATAAAGCATGCAGTAAGATCAAACACTTCAACCTGCCATTTAGTTTTTTGTATTGCGACAGACCAGAAAGAGGATAAACAACCACTTAAATTTCAAAATACTGAACTAAGACAACAAGATGACCCACAGATAAACTCAAAGAGTAATGTGAAAAAAATATTAATATTTGCAAAATATGCTGTGAGATTTTGGCATTATTAATTTAAAATTGTAGCTAAGAAAAAAATATTTGAGTGTCTTATGTTAATGATTTATTAGCATCTACACTGCAGATAAAAACCCTAACTTCTTACTACCACATACTACCACAGAGGTGGTCTTGTTACCTGATGCGGTGGTGTCTGAAAGAGTGCCAGCGTCTAGTGAGGAGGAACTTGGGGCCTGACCAGACAGGCCAAGGCTCTGAAGCCCAAGAGCACTGCTGCTACTGCCTAAAAACGTCAAAAATATGTATAGTCTGTTAGCAGCACTCACTCAAAATTTTAATCTAATAAAAGTGACGCTTTTACTGATAAAGATTTAGTCAATAATTTCAGGTTTAAATAAATGATGAATAAATAAAATAAAATGAAATAAAACTGGCGCATTATTGTCAAAATGATAATCA
>JAPZDV010000002.1:11783076-11859402 GCA_029814665.1 Acanthurus lineatus | reverse complement strand
ATCACAATTTTTTTGACCAATATTAAGATCACTATTATTGATGATAATTACTTGGTAGTTGTTAAAATAACTCTTTTTGTATGTATAAGATTTGATTTGTCTTGCACTTTCACTTCCAAATAAACAGGGGACAGCAATTTTTCCTTTTTGCCTGTCTGCTTTCTGCTGTTACATTTCTCTTCTGAACTGTTGCTGAGTGCCTGTTTAGCACCATGACCCTAAAAGTAAAAACTGCGATTAGTTTAGGAAGCTCTTGATTTGATATGCAGCAGAGTTTTCTATGAGAGCAGCACGCATTTAAATGTTAAGATTGCAGTAAATGTTCGTATTATTGTGGGAAGCCAAAGTGTTAATGACTGTTATTTGTTTTACTGTGCAGCTTTACTTAGGGAGAGGGCAGTCTTGGCTAAAACAGAATAATTGCCTCATCTTTCCTGGCTACTGACCTTGTTGATCCTGCTGAAGGCTTAGAGCAATAGCCAACTCCACCATAGTTTCATCATCTGCATCAGGAGGAATATCTAGCATTGGGGGGAAACCCTCAGCTCCAGCCAGCAGAGCCTCCAGGGGAGATGGATTTCCATTATTGACATTCTCAGCTGTCTCTAGGACCATGGACTCTGACTGAAAGATACAGAACACAAAGGTGTTATTTATTTTACATGCATCTTAAGGTTAAGCTAAATTGAATATGACTTTTCAATTCTTTTACATCACCTCTCCACTTAAACTGTACACTTATTTGAAAATATGTAAATTCCAAAAAAAACCCCAATAAAATTCTTTGTATTCTTAAATCAATCATGTTTTCTTCCTGTGCTTTTATATTTCAAGTGATGTTTTTTTTTTCCATATGTGAGGGATGTGTGGACACTTTCTTAACAGGAGCGTGTTTCCTCTCACAATAACCCCTTGGACACAGCCTGTTCAAGAAGGGAATACTGAGCTGTTATACTACCACTCCGTAACAGCACAAGTAGAAACAGCACCGTATCGACATCTGTGTGTAAAGACAAGTCAGCAGACCAGAACTGTGGCAATATGTCTGGACAAAATTTTAGGTGGGCAACCCACCAGTGAGAAATTTAAGAAGCGTCTATTGGCTAGCAGTACTTAGCAGCAAACATGAAAAAGAAGCACAATAACTGAAAGTTGGGAAGACAATGAAGTCAAGGAATTATGTTGCTGTTTTTTCAGTCAGTGTAAAAAAAGAAAAAAAAAACACAAAGGCAACACCCATTGTGGTGGTATTGTGTGATCTCTATGTAGAAAGGGCTAATGCTAACAATACAGGTGTATTGCTCACCACCATTTCGAAGTCCCCATGGTCCACTTCACTCTGCTCCTGGCTCTCCTGTCTACCCTCTTCTCCTCCAGTGAGCACAGACGACTGCATTTTGTCATCTGCATCATCGTCATCATCATCATCCTTGTCTCCTAGGAAAAGAAAATCAGCCAACAAAAATTTTGACAACTGAATCTACAGATAGTCATATGAGCTTCAGAACAGGTTTCAGTTTTTTTTTTGGACACTGCTTGTCCTTAGACCATGTTATAATAATTTTATATTAGCTCCACTCATTGGTGCTATATGTAATATTTCAGCACCAAATACAGCCCAATTTTGGTCTGGGGGTCAAAGGGGTATTTTGTACTTTACTGACAGTGTTGATGTCTTATTTAAACTGGTAGTTCAAGAGTGTATAATGGCAACATTATGGTTGACTAAAGCCTGGCTCACACTACATGATTCTCAGGCTGATTTTAGCCCGATTTGGCCCTCCCAACAATCAGCAGAGAAATCGGGTCTGAGACCAAGATTGGCCCCGATGTTCAGCCCAGATTATTTTCTAGTGTGAGCGGGTGATGGATCAATCTTAAGCCCGATGATCGGCCCTCCCGACATCGGAGCCGTTCCGATAATTTTCAAACATGTTTAATATTTATCGGGATGATTACGCCACTCATTTTTGTTGAGGATGACAATAGCCAATCAGAGAGAGCCGCCTACGAGGGACCAGAAATGATCATTGGAAGTTATCAGAGACGAAAATGGCGACCAAGAAGGAGCAGGGTGTATGGGTGCGCTGGTGAGCGGAGATGGAGAACATTCTTGTCAACCTGTGGCAAGACCACGAATGTCTGTACAACGTGTCCTGCAAGGATTAAAATGTAAAAAAACGTAAAAAACAGATTAAAAACCACACTAGTCTCCATTTTTTGTGCTTGTGAGATGACGTAGGATCACGTGGTGCGTCGCTTTCTCTGGTCCAATAATCTTGATAAAATCCTGTAGTGTGTGCTGGTCATGATTTTCAAATCTTGTAGTGTGCGTGTTTAAGATTTAAGAGAAGATAATCTGTGAAGATTCTCCTTATGTGTGTGATACAACCCAATTTCAGAATCAAAATCCTGTAGTATGAGCCAGGCATAAAACACAGGAAAGAAACTGCTTGAATGAAAACCTGGAAACCAAGAAAACTGGACACTAGACTGGAAATGAGCTACAGTGAATTAAATCATACTTTTTACCCACACCTGAACAAAGTTAACAGAGTTTAATGGAACTGTGCTGTGAGTGATGCTAAACCGTCACATGCATCTCCTTTAGCTGCCTTCTAATGAAGCCTCATGCACAGCTGTATACACAGCCTGTGCAAACTTACCCATTGGTGTGTTGGAGCGTGGGGGAGATGGAAGGGTCACATGTCGCCGTTTGTTTCTTGGTCGGAGCACTCTGATCAAAGCCTGCTTGCAAGCAAAGCTCACTGCTGTGTCCTAAAGTTGGTTAAAAATACAGAATGGTTATCTGATTAAATTCTGTTTATATTGCCTTTTACTATAGCATCCCATGTACAGTGTCCCCTCAGTTATGAGATATAATTATGCCAGGTAATTTCCCAAATCCTTGAAATCCCAAGTCTTGTACAGCTCTGAATAAATAAATGTGTTAAAATAAAAAAATAAAAAGAATGTAACCAAAAAAAAAAAAACAGAAAAACTTAACAGCAATGACGATTAGTTTTTTTCCCGAGTTCGGAAATTCTGTAGGAATATTTGTCAGTATTACTTGTCATTGTGTATTTGTTAAATTTCTTATCTAATTGGCTATTTTTTTATCAATGCCAACTAAATTATATGTCTAGTGATTATCACAAATAATATACTTACTGGGCACAATAACATTTGCATGTAGATTTTTGAGGCTACATTGATGTAATCCAATTCACATGTGCAGTATGCATGGATGATGTCCACCAAGGCATTCACTGTTGCTTCCACATGAGTTAAGCCTTAGATAGAGAAGAAAATCACACCCATAATTTTTAGCTACTTGTAGAGTGATAAAGTCAAACAATTACTTCTAGACTCTATACATGATGTGTAAATCTAGATAAATGTGAAACAACAACCATCCATGTTCATGTTCACATTAGTTCTAACTTATGTAAACATTTTCACATGCAGTCAAGGTACTTGAACAATTTCAGGATCCTGAAGCTTGGACTTACCAGGCAGGCAAGCAGGAGCAAGAAAGGCATTCTTTGGTTTTAGGGCATGGAGTTTCCAGAAGTTGTTCATCAGTTGTGTGATGAAATTACAGCTTTCACCATCCACATGTTTTTGCCCATCCTCTGTCATTTCTGGGTTAAGAGGAGAAAAATAGAAATTAGTCTCTTTTGAGACTTTATGCAATTTAGCTCCAAAGACATTTAGAAACTCAATTGAACCAACAAATGTTGAGATTAATTTCTTTTGACATGTCTGTAAATCATACAGGGAAACACCTTGCACATCTGTTTCTTAAGAAAGGTATGTAGGAGAAGTAAGAGCAAATCCAAAATGATATGGAGACTCTTAAACACTGTCTAATTTGCTAGAATACTTTTATTAGCATTAACATTTCAGTTCTAGACCTTCATCAGGTTTGCCTGATGAACGTCTAGCAACATTTCAGTTTTCAGGTCTAGCACTGGAAAATTGCAGCAATAAAAGTATGTATACTTTATAATAAAAGAGAGTCTACATATAATGTCTATAAATATGATTACAGACAATATAATCATGCAACCATATAATCATTGGCCATAAAGAGCTATTTCTTAGTCTTGTGTAACAATAGTCACTAATCACAATAGTCTCTTACCAGAATCATGATGTAATGATTTTGTTTCTGTGAAATGCACTAAGTTGTTGGGTCTCATGATTGCAATGGAGCGGGCAGTGATCACGAGTCTCTGGAAGACATCAGGATCAAGCTCTCTTCCCTCACGGCTGCAGCTGTTCAGACACTGCACTGCATTACTCAGCAAGGACTGGTCCTGATGAGAGGAGACAGATAGGTGTCGCATTTTACTAGTTTATGTTTTTCAGTTTATTAGTTACTGATATAAAGGACAAGCACAACATAATTTTTATAAGGAACCTAAAAGCTTAGAATTCACTGCTAATACCATAACATACTACAGAGGATATGGCTTTTGGACAAACTGCAGTGTACTTCTGTATTTAAAAGATATACTGTTGATCAGTGAAAAAACAAAATAACAACCGTTTCTGGCCAAGTCTGACCATTAGTGTTTTTTTTTTAGTTTTTTACCTTGTGGTTGTGGTAGGCAGTTCGACTAGTGTGCAGGCTAGCAAGAAGCCCCTTGGTCTGCTGCTGCACACCTGCAGGAGTTGGCATGGACAAAAGTAGAGTGGCCAACTCCAGAGCTGCAGTCTTATTCTTTTCCTAAAAAAAATTAAAGACATCAAGTCAGGAATGCTTTTTTAAGTTTAGCATGTTTTACACAGGACTTTTCATTCAAGTGTGTTGACACTTAAAGAGTAAGATCTTTTTTTTTTACCTTTTCACTGGATGAGCCTACAGCAAAGCAGCTTTCCAAAGCTTCGAGGGAGCTGACTACCAACCTGAAATTAAGAAAGAGGATCAGAGCACTTCTTCAACTGCACATTTCACCTTAAATTAGCCAAACAAACAGAAAAAACAGCAAATCTCAAGCTACTGAAGTCTGTGCTGATCTAAATCCCAAAACAACACTGAATGCACAAATAAAAGCTGTCAGGAAAAAAAAATAGTTGTACAAGTGTGGAAAAGGTGCATGGCATGATCACAGTTTCAGGCATGAACACACAAACTTGCACACATGCACAAAACCACACAAACAAGCAGAGAAAGGGCAGTTACTAACCGGTCCAAGGTTGATAAGGACTCAGTTTCACAACTTTTTATTGTATTTTTGGGAGCAAAAGAAAAAGAAAAAAAACACAAAGTGTGAGGATCACAGAAAGAAACAAGTGAAATTAAATGATTCAGTTGAACATAAGAGAAGCATGCAAGAAAAGATGACATCACGATAGCCATGCACTAAATACTCCGAAGAGAACCCAAATATCAATTTTATATCTTTAGGCTTGTTAACTACTGCTAAATAGCTTAACAGTCTCACACATAGCATGTATACATTAAGAGTGAGTGATAGGGATAAAATCTCGCACACATATCACAATATTTTTCATTTATTACAACAACTGCTCATTTAATTATATAAAAATATTAATGTTTTGGCTAATCCACCAAAATAAATCATTATCATATCAATCTATTTCATCACATTTATGCAAAATCACGAGAATCCAATATTATCATGAAAAAGAACTGCTTACTGATTTGTCTACATAGCTCTTATATAACCACAGGTACTGAAAAGATAGACAGGGCCACTGGAGAGTAAAAGAGATGGTCACACTATCTCAGATCATAAGTATGGTTAACTGAACTAAAGAGGATTAAGAAGCATAAATGCCAGCAAAAACTCTCAGGGACCCTAATGTGGAAGCCCATACCTCTCCAGCACACTGCCGCTGGTGGTGGTTGGGGTGGCTATGTCTCCATCAGAAGTTCCATTGCCCTGGTTGAGGTTGGGACTGCAGACGTTGTTCACTGAAGCAGAGGAGAAGTCCTCTGGTGGATCTTCAGGCCAGCCAAACTGCTCCTTAGTTTTACCGTAGATCTTGATTGAATCAAGCATGGTGACTCCAGCTGGGTCAACAGATGCTCCAACTTTTAATGAACAAAAAGATGAAACTGCATCAGATAATGGCTCCTAAACATTTTACAGCAACTTCAAGTGATCTAAGTCAAAGTAGGAGTTTAGTGCAATTATATATCTCTTCCTTAAATACTCACACACACCATGTTAAACCTTTTACAGCTCAAAAGGGTTAATGACTGCATCAAATGTATTAGGCTCATTCATAATTTAACTGTGTTACAGTAAGTTTTTTTGTCATGGGACCAGTTAGGGAACCAATACTTTACTTCCACTGTTTAGAGGAAACGACAACAAGTGTTGAAATGAAGTTTCACAAAATAACATAGCCACAAGATTTTACTGCAAATTTCTACTGAATGCATACTGCATAAGTGACTAAAATGATTTCTTAAGCAACAGGTGAACCACATAGCTTGATATTTATATAGGTGCAAAAAAAGAAATTAACTCATTAACAACAAGGTTTTATCATGTCTTGCTCTTACTAAAGATGGAAAGCTTCTTGTCAGCCTGCAGGGCCTCCTCTCTGGTGAAGGGAAAGTCAAACCAGCGGGCTCTCGTCAGGTTTATCTGCATGGTGCGGCCAAAGACCTCCACATAGGAAGGAGCCCTCTCAATGGCCTGAGTGCCCACCTGCACCCGCATACCCGTCATCACCATTGAGCTGTTGTTGTTGACCGCTTCCACTGTAAATCCCCCGGGCTTAGAGGAAGATGGCAAAAGATGCTCAAGAGTACTTTCAAGTCCAGCAGAATGTATATTTTCATATACATAAATGTCTACATTTATAGTACAAAACAATATTTCAGTAATTCTAAATGCATGCTCTGAAGGGTTGAATACATTAAACCTTTAAAATTGGCACAACTAGACAGCACAATTTACAAAATGTTTACATAGTCATTTAACCAGTTTAAAAGAAAATTTTAACAGTCATCACTACCCAGTTATGAATAGCCACTACTCTGTGCCTTCATTTTAAAAATCATAAAGCAAACACAAGCATGGCTGATAGAAGCAATAAATTGCATAAAAAATTCACAGCAGTCTCTTTCACCTTTTCTAACAAAGAATTATTTTGTTAATAATCCTCTACCTTTGTGTTGGCCACATACATCCCAGTGGAGTTGAGCCTGTGTTTGATCTGCTGTCCATTGTAGACCTGGAGCAAGTCATTACCCCCAAACTCCACCTCTGTCAGTTGCTGGTTGTGTTCAAAGAAATCCACTGGGAATGTCACCTGACTTGAGGTCCGGGTGGCTAAAAATAAAATCAGTGCATTGAAATTTAGAAATGTTCCAGGCAGATAAAATATGTTATGTAAGTAATAAGTTTTTTGCAAAAAGATTTCCTCACTTTTCTATAAAAGCTTATATATCACTTGGTCTACTGTGTACTCTAAGGATGACACTGAGGAAGCAGCAGATGTGTTTACAGGCTGTAAAGTAAGTTGTGATAAAATAGCACCTGATGAATGCAGACTTTTAAAAACTAGGTCTTAGGCCAAAAACTCAGGTACACTTGAGAACAGACTAAAAATATTTTTGAGCTGAAGTTTGTGGGTTAGAGTTACTCTTTAAGTGTCAGTGGTTGTTTAACCAGTTTTTTTTTAGTGAAAAACAGCCATTGTCTTGGTGTGATTAACAAAACTGAATTCTCAGTGTGCGTGTTAATCATTTGTGTCACAATTAACTTGTTTACATAATTGTACTTAATTTAAACACATCACAAACTTCACTCAAACTTACTAGCAGCAGTAGCTTTGCGCTTCCGGACTGGTTTCATGATACTGATACCGCAGCTGGGCTGCAATGAGGGCTGAAGCCAGTAGGAGGTGTTATCCACATTAGCCATGTAGATTCGCAGACTTCCATCTTCACAGAGAAGAATCATGGTTGTACGCTGTTGTTCATTACTGGCAGTGTGTCGGATGGCTACCATATCTTGTATCTGGAGTAGAGAGAAAGAAAGAATGAATGTTAACTTTAGGAAACTGAAATGAAACTAAACTCAGGACATGACAAATCCACTGAGCGTGTGCTTACAGGTCCTCTCAGTGGATCCCAGAAAGTAGTATAAAGAGAACCACTACGAGTTCATGGAATCAGCAGCTGTCAGATTATGTGTCAATTTGTGACTAATTTAGGCCACAAGTTCAGTACAGTAAGTGGCTCTTACCTTAGCTTTGGCTGGCAGAGTTTTGATTTCTTGGATGAGGAAAGTGTCTGGCTTGACCATGATGACCAGTGGGATGCCTGTTGTCTGCTGCACACAGCACACCAGTCCCGGGTGGTTCATGACCTCAGACCACTGGCACAGAGCAGGTGACATCTTACTGCTGCTGCCATTAGAGCTGAAGAGAGCAGGAGGACAAGAAAGAGGTGGAAGCAATTTTAGCTCTATCACTTATCCATTAAATTTCTGACTCACTTTAGTATCATCAAGCACAGAGACAGTATATATGTAGATGGGTTTTACCCTTTGACATTGATGGGGAAGAGCCTCTGCACGTCAGTAGTGCTGCGGCTCACTGTGGCAGCAAAGGACTTTCCTTGGCTGTAGCTGAAGAAAAGCATCTGGAGCACATGGGAGTAATATACAGACACTCCACCCCCAGCTACTTGCCCATTGCTGTCCTGTAGTTACACAGAAAGTTTTCACCTTAAGATTGCTTTCTGTGATTTAGCATTTTTTGAGAAACCTCAAAACTCTGATTAAATTGTTAATAAAATCACATTATAATGTAGGTACACATCCCACCTACCTTTAAGTCTTCATGGGTTATCTCCAATACATTTGTAACATAGAAAGGGCCATGTTGGGCACTGCTGGATTCATCCATGAGCTGAGTGTACATGTAACCTGCTGAAGACATGATGGCGATAACATTCTTCCCCTCCTCATTGAAAAGGAAAGTAGCATCACGGATCTTGGAGCTTGGGAGCAGGAAGTAGTACATTGGACTCAGGGCATCAACTGACAAGTCATAAATCTGTTTAGCAAGGGAGACAAACAATAGACCAAAACACAAGTATCACCAAGTGTTTCTTCAACATACAAAAAGCAGTGTTATCATAGTTAAATGTTAAGCACCTGTGACTGTGTTCCAAAATCAACTGAATGGAAAAATTAAACTATAATATTTATGATAGGTCAATAGTAAAAAAGTGTCAATTCTCTGATATACCTTGACAAAGTCAGCAGTGATAATCGCAAGTTCAGTCTGTGAGCCTGGTAACCAGATGGCTTTGATGATGAAGTTGCCAGTTGCCAGTTGCGGGTGCAAAACCAGATGGTCTGACACAGAGCCTGTGCTGCTAAAAGTTAGTACATGACAGTCCTGTGAAAAAAACAAACAAACAAAAAAACAAAGACAAAAAGGTTAAATAATTCCAATTCCTAAATAGCGGTCATTTAAATACTTACAAATCCACTTATATCACATCAGTGTAAACATTTACTCAGAATTCTACAATGATGATGATTTGAGGTAATTTAGCTGAAGTCATTTCCCATGACCCAAATAGGTACATTATTTTTTGTATTTTTTCATTTGGAAAGGTCTTATTAGATTCTCTCAAAAAAGCAGGTTTTCTGACCTTAAGGCCACAAACAGCCAGGTAATCTTCATTACAAGGGTTGCCTGTGAGACTGAGGACAGTGAAAGGGACTGGAGCAGAAGCCAGACGAGTCAGTGTTAACTTCCTCTTGCTTGAGTCGGCCTGTTTCAGGAGAGTTGACAGCTGCAGAACTGTTATCTGTCAAGAGGGAATGGAGAGAAAAATGTGTTGGAACATTGGAAAATTGTTTGAGACTCAAATGTATCCCTACCTGACTGTAAACATGTTACATCTTCACTCATTTTTAACTAGAGCTTGTTCTATTACTGCATAACATTATCATAATTACAGGATTTTGTTTACTAATTTGTGAAGCTTACTTTTCCCTTTTCATGGCTGACTGCGAGGTGCTGGCGGCGACCGTGAGGTGAAGACAGGACACACATGGCAACACGTCTCAAGACATGTGCACTGATGAGTTGGCGTATAGTTTGTCCCTGGTCACCACTGTAGTTCATCCTCACATTCTCAAAAGCCCCTTCCTGAGAGCCAAGTGTGGGCACCTGGGGAAAAATAATTTATTTTATATATAATTTCTAATGAGTTATAACAATAACACAGCTTTTTTCTAGGAACACCAAACTGTACAGGTCTTCATACCATTAGCTGGTCTGTCATCTCAACAGTTTTGTCCTGAGTATGCAGTTCATTAAGGGCTTGCTGAGCTCGGCTGCTGCTTCCCACTGCGGAAGCCTGCTGGAAGTTAGTCTGGATGGCTTCCATTAGAAACATGAGCATCTCCAGTATGACTGCTGCAGTGGATGATCCCATCTGTTGTGGAGAGAGACAGCCACCAGTTGAGTGACACAACGCACAGTGCACTGCAAGGTAATCTTAAAATTCCTTTCAGTGAAATGACTGTAAGTCATTTGAGCGGTGGGCAGATGGCAACATGGACCTTATGATAAATCCAGAGGATATTAACATAATTCCTCTCACCACTTGTGCTAGCAACTCTTCTTGGCAGCCCTCGATGCTCTTACACACACTACTCTTTTTAGGTCTGTCTTCATCACCAGGTTTGCCATCACAGATGGTGACCTTGCCCTTGTCAGAAGGTGAAGCATTCTGATGGCGAATAGCGCTGTCAGGCATACGCAGTTCACTCTGGAACGCAGATGACTCCTTCATTGTGGAGCCCATGCCACTGCTGGGGCTGCGTTTGACCAAGGCCTGTGGATGATATGACAGAAAGTGAGAACAGCCAGATTGATATTTGCATGCATATTTAAGTGAGCATAGCCGCACGAGTTTTTCCACATATAAGCATGTCTTTTGTTAAACTTCTTTACAAATAGGATAACCTGGTTTTATTGTCACTCTGCTAGCTCCTCCATATTGTGGAGTATATACTTAGTCACAACAAAAGTCAGAGAGATTGTGTTGGATGGAGGTGCACTCTATCTAAACTGCCTGCAAAGGCAAACAAAAATAATGACTTCACAAGACTCTCAATACCACTAGAAAATTTTTAACCATACAGGAATTGCTGCATGCCAAAACCATATGCTTTTTCTTTGTAAACACTTTGAACAAAACTATTATGAGCAACTGTAATCACAAGACCAACACAAAACTCAAAATAAACAAACTGAAGGTAAAATGCTGTTGATGGTTTGTTTATCACCACATGCATGTGCAAAAATCCACAATATAATATTAACTAGGAAAGCTGGCCTTTTCAGTAAACAAAATATTGACAACAGACATTCATAACATGACTTCTCTCATTTTCTGGCCATTTGTATGGGCTAGCTATAACCCTGACCAAATGAAATGACTGGATGGAAGTCAATGGGGGAATGACTTGCAAGCCAAAGTTACCGCTGTTGTTCTCTTCCCATGATGACCTGAGGTATTCGGTCTCACCTGGCAGCTGCCATCCTCTTTGGCACCGCAGTCACAGAAGAAAGAGCCATATTTGGCATAGGAGATCTCATGGTCTTTGTGACAGACCTTGGCGCACACTGTGCACACACCTACCCCATCCACCATCTTACAGGTGTGACAGTGATACCTGCAGAAGAAGGACCAGGACAACCCTTTTTAAAGTGCTTAAGCAATTCAGTAATGATAGAATGTCTTCAACACATTTTAAAAGAAAGGGAACTACATGCTGTTATAAAAATTATAACCAAATTCCAGAGTTCATATAACAAAATTCTTAAGGGAGCTGCTTCCAGGTTGAGTAAGGACTGTAAAAAAAGAAAGTTTTAATACATTAGAGCATTTTAAGATGCTGGGAAATCGAAACTAACCCTTTTGTTAGTACTGAATGAATTTTCTAGTTAGGTTTACTATTATGAATCTAACAATTTAGCATTTATTGAAAAAAAATATATTTCTCATTTTTGTGTTTTGTTTCTTTATGGTGGTGGTTGAAATATGTTCTGTTTTTCATGGATTTTAACAACTGACAATATTTTAGTTTCATGTGTCTCTACAATATGTAGGATATCAAAAGAGTTTCCTCTTAAACTTAACGTAAGCAGTTCTTGCATAACAAATCTATTTTCAAACTTGAAAGCCTTGCAGTTTAAACCTAAACAGCTATGATCAAATGAAAAATCCTAAACCATGATCATAGACCATAATCTAAGGAATCTCATAATCTAAGAAATGGAACAACCTCTAAAACCTCTAGAATTAAAACTGCAATAAGAACAGTTAACTTTTCTTTACCAGTGCTGGTTCATGAATTCCTTCTGAGTGATAGTGAAGGTGCACAGTTTGTTGCAAAGAGAGTCTTCATCCTGTCAAAGATTACCAACATGTTAGAATTAGTATTTTTGTTTTGCAACTGATGAATCAATGACAAATTAATTCCATTAATTCCACAACTTGCTTATCATAATCATGTAATCAAGTGGTACAGACAAACAGCATATTTTCAGTTTCTTGCACATTACATCATGCATTTTAGTCTGTGTATATTACAAAACTTAGCTCACTGGGACTCTTCTTTGACATTAAGAAATGGGGAGACACCCAATACTTTATATATTAACAAGTAAGCCATGATGGCTCTGTTAACTTAACTAACTTGGTGTTTCATAACTTATGGTTTAACACCAACCTTTTTATTTTTCTTAAATCAGTGGAGGAATAACAAGCAGCATTACTGGCATCCTGATACAGAAAATGTTTAAAATGCTTTGAAATGTTACTATCAAGCTAAAAATCTATTATGTTACATTTGTTGTTTTTATTAACAAATAAAAATAACAAATATAACAGTGTCATGCCATCGACTAGTAACCAATACGTTCTATAAAGCTCAAGCAGAGCATTCCCCTTCTAAGGAAAACAGCTATAGAAGCTCCCTAGGGGTAGAGGAAAAGGGTTACATGTGAAAAGTAACATTCTGCTTTTTTGTATTGCCCAAGGGTCATTCATAAGGTTTTGTTTTATAACAGTTAATAAAATTAGGCTTCTGTATTAAGAATTTTTTTTTTTTAAAAGCTTAAAATTTAAGTCTACTTCATGAAGTTTAGCAACCTTGCTGCTTCCACAGCAATTTATGTTCAGGACTGTTGACTGCCAATTTACAAAACAAAGTTTTAAGGAAGATAGACATATAGGGATGAGCTCTCACAGAGTCCTCTGCTTGGGAATCATCCTCCTCTACTGCAAGTTCCTCCACCCAGTCTGAATCTACTTCCATGGCCTTCTCTTCTCCCTCCATTAGCAATGCTGAGGTGCCCTGGCCACTGCTTTGGCGCAAGGCATTCATAACATCAGCCAGATAGGAGATGATGTGGCACGAGCATTCCAGCATACTGGCGTGCTGAAAGCAAGGAATAAGTGCACTTAAATCAGTTACTTGAAAAACAATGTAGAAAAAGGAACCCAGACCTGATTTAAACATTACAAATGGGAATTAAATGTAAGGCCAGACGTTAAAATTAATTACACCTTAAGTAAAAATAAGGTGGTTCTATAAAGTGCTACAATATGCTGGTAAAGAAAAAAAGAAAAAAAGAAAAAATTACCTTTCCTTGGGTTAAGTTTGTGCTCACTTTTTCCACAACATTCTTCTGTGTTAAATATTTTTTGCTGCAGATAAGATAAAAGTGCAATTTTTAAGTAAATACTCAGGGTAATGGTGAACGGTTTAATTCACCCAATGACAAAGCACTGTTCGATCCATGATAACTAATACCAGAATTTTTTCATCAAGATTTTTTATCTAGTGACTTCACTCTACCTCTGAAAAAAGACATCAGTTTCCTGATGTTAATGAAATCACAGAAAAGCATGTTTGTGAAACTGATTTCTTACCATCTGGTCAGCCAGTCAATAGCTGCCCTATGCAGCTGCAGGTGGCCGGCACCCTGTCCCGCACTGGCAAGTGTGGCCATGATGACCATGAGCTCGGGGAAGCCTGTTCCATCACCATTAGCCAGCATGTCTGTCGCCATAGGAATGAGCGTGCTGAGGAGGACAGTGCATACTCCTTCGCCCACCTGGCTGTTGTCGCGTACAATATGAGTGGTGAGCAGCTGCAGAAGCTGTCGGTTTTCTTGCACTATTTCAAGCTGCTCTGAGTCCTTTGGTGGGGTGGCCGTCATGCGTGTCAGCCATGACTGCAGACGAGATGGCTCCACACAGGCCAGCTGGGCCAGCGAGCCACACAGACACAGTAGGCTGGGGTTTGGGCTCTTCTCCGCTGCGAACAACAGTGTCATTTTGATTAAAACTGATTTATTTGCTGGTTGCAGCTTTTAAGATTTCTGATATGATGACACTTTCAAAGCATCAGTGTGCTTCAAATGACATTACAACATTAGCCTCAGTTTTCTGTTACTTCTCAGCAGCAAGCTGTTGAGGAGAGACTATCTTAAAGTGTGAAGCTTTAACCCATTTCTATATTTTTGTCTCTAAAACCCTTCTTAAAGCAGGGTATTCACTCTGCCTGCATATGTGGCATTTTGCAATAGGACTTCACACTTTAATCATTACAAATGGTCAGACAACAGTTCATAGGAACCGGTCCATCTGAAGCATAACTCAACTTTCTGATACTTTTTTTTAACTTAACTGTTATTACAGTTGACTTACTGAGCTGGAAAAGCTTGGTGAAGAATTTCAGCACCCTGTTGCAAAACTTTGCAGATAGATTTTCATTTGCTGTCGCCATCATAATCTGGACGAGCTCCCCACTGAAAAAAAGAGCACAAAATAAGTAAGGTTGCCATGTAAATGTTTAATAATGCAGCCTGTTATCAATTGAGCAAATACCTGAATGAGAAGAACTCTTCCATGGCCTTGCGGACTTGACTGCTCTCAAGCTGCTTTTCAAGGTACTGAAGGCATTCCTCAAGGACAGACTCATCTAAACCACTAAAAAATAACAAAGATAATATAAATAACAATAATGAGCAGTGAGTAACTAAAGTGCAGTCTTGTAAACAAAAATATATTTAAAAGCTGTACTGAGTGGATTTATACTTTTTGGCACTACAAACACCTGTTCCACATCACACAATATTTTGATTTAACGTCAATATCAGATATAATTTTTTAATGCAGGTTTAATTCAATATAAGGCCACAAATGGCATACCTGTTGGGATCTGAGTGATTGGCAATGATGTTGTAACACCCGGTCACTAAACGCTCGTAGATGCGGGCCAGGAAAGCGTCTGACTCTGACGGTCCGAGGATGCGCTCCAGTGAGGTGCTGCTGATCTCAGCCACACTCTCTGTGCTACTCTCCAGAAGGAGGGGCAACAAAGTGCGCACAACTTGTGAAGGATTCAGCTCCTCTGTGCTGAGGTGACAAATATACAGTGATATTAACTTCTTATTAGAGCTTTCTCATGAATGAATACTATTGATCGCATACTATTGGTTATAGATGAAGTGATTTTTAATAAGACTGGATAAGTACTTACACAATGAGGTCACCAGTGAGGCGAACCAAAGAGAGTAGGATGTGTTTGAGAGAAGAGGCCAGAGGCAAAGACTGACAACTCAGTGTGCCAAGGTGAGCTGCTTGAATGGCACTGATGTAGCTCTCTGATGGAATGGTATCATTGGCAAATGCATTTCTCTGAAAAAAGACCAAACCCCAGGCTGTTAGTCTCATAATTGTTGGTGTAATGATATTTTTTAATGACATGTTCAATAGGGATGACATTTAAATGTTTTTGTAATTATGCTAAATATCTCTAAATATTTATGCTACACAAAGACTTATGTTTTAAGGTATAGCTTTCTGATACAATGACTATTTCACCAAGTTTAGAAACTGGAAGTATCATGTTTAAAATAAATGAGAAATTGCAGTTACACATAAATAATTAGGGTTGCTCCTAATACGGCTTAGCTTAAGTAAAAATCTGAGTGTGAGGATGTACCATTTTGAGGTCTTTTGTTTAGTGTGAAAAATGAGAGTTGACAATAAAATGGGTGGTACAAAAAATGTTAAATGTACACATCATCCTTCCAAACAGACACATAGCCAATGGCTTGGTACTAGCCAAATGTTAAAATAAAGACAAAAAACAAAATGTGAGGAGATTATAAAAGTCTCCAAAGAGGGATTAAGACAAACTGAACCATAAGCAACTATCTTATTCACATACCCATGAGCCAATGTTGGGGAACTCATTGGTGTGGATGCTGTTCCAAGTTTCACATATTGTTTGTACAGCCGATGGCAAGTTCTGCATAATACTTTGACCTGTGAATTCAGAAGAGTTCAGGTTAAAGCACTGAGTGTACAGAAAGTTGTGACAATAAGTATCCTGTTAAACTTTTTTCATGTGTAATCCCTTTACAAACCCAGCATGTTGGCCTTGCAGCGGGTGGAGCCAATGGACAGAACTGCAGCATATCCTTGCAGCTTGGCATCTGTAAGCTTGTTCTCCCCTTCTTCTGGAATGTTCATCAGTAGGTAAGACCTATTCACAACAAGTGTGGTTTTATTATTTGATTAAGATAAACAGATGCATGATTCACAGCTAGAGCCTTTATTTTTCTTGACAAAGTTTTAGGTGTGGCAGGTTCTCAGGTAAACACAGTTGGATAAATGTAGAAAACTAAAAAACACTCATATTTATTTTTTGTGTTACATTATTTGAAAATACAGTTTGTCTAGTGTATGTACTATATATAAGCACTCAATTCTTTATGGTTAAGAAAGTTGAGAAATTGGAATAAAAAATTATGCCCTTTAGTGGTTTCTGTTTATAAACCTTCTAATAATTGACTTTTCATTTTAAAGTCTTAAGGAAGGGCTGAGATCCAAAAGAGGAAAACTGGGAGAAACTTATCATGCACTAATGTGCTTTAGCCATGAGGTGATGCAAAAAAATAAACAAAATATGCAGCTATTTCAATAAAAGAATTTCAATATTTCAGCTTGGCAGACATGACACTTGGCCTACACAAGCTTGTTTGGTTTCAATGTTAAGCAAAGGAAGAGTGATCCCATTCTCACCTTG
Organism: Acanthurus lineatus; assembly: GCA_029814665.1. Taxonomy (NCBI): domain Eukaryota; kingdom Metazoa; phylum Chordata; class Actinopteri; order Acanthuriformes; family Acanthuridae; genus Acanthurus; species Acanthurus lineatus. The sequence goes on along the minus strand of JAPZDV010000002.1, from coordinate 11,842,273 downwards.
TGAAGGCTGTGTAAACATCAGTGAGCTGCAGTGTAGCGGGCAGTAGGTTCTTTGTGATCTCAGATGACTTGTGGGTATCTGCCTCGATGGCAACCTTGGACAAATGCTCATCCAGGGAAACCTGCACTTTAGAAATGACTGCATCCAGGGTATAGATGGCTTGTAGAGAGGGTAGCTGATGAAGTGGAAGGATGACGTTTGGGTCTACACTGGAGAATGTGGAAATCTGTAACAAAATCATGTTGTCAGAGAGTGACAGTTGCATTCAAAATTCAGTGACAGTTGCATTCAACAGTTGCATTCAAAATTCAGTCCAGGTGATGATCAATACACAGGCCAACAATAATTACACTGTAATCATTACCTGTCTCGCAATGTACTCCTCTGCAAGCTCTACATCGTATTTTACAGTGCTGCACTTGGCAGCTGTCATCTCAACCAGAGAGGCTGCTTGGTCTGCTTTCATGCCCTGCTTTACCAAGTGTTCCTGTCAGTGATGAAAATTAAAAATAATCAATTTAAGATATTACATACAGGATTAAAGAAACAATACGTTTTATTGTGTAAATCAGACAACTGACAGGCAAATCATTTCAGAAATGCAAACCTACAAAACCAGTTTAAACTGATTTGGAAAGACATTTGTGATTATGAATGAGTTTCAATAAAATCATTTTTGGTGATGAGTAGAATAATTTAAGCAGTGATTTCAGGTGTCAACAGACCTTGATCCAATTCACGTAGCTTGACACCCGGAGGCGTGAGGACCATCGTAGTGTGTGCAGGATGTCACTCTCACTAGGATTGCTGCAGCCTGTCTTTAGCTGCTCCATGTAGGCTTTCGAGGGTGGTAAAACACCCAGAATCCTCCACAGTATCAGGAAGTAATACTGAAGGGAGCATGCCTCCTGTGCAGGGTTTTAAACAGACATGCACTGTGTTATAATGAAGACTCAGTTCATGTTTGGTTCATGCAAGTTAAAACCTAACAGTTCCTATTTTTGCTTCACACTCCAAGGTTTTTGTAACAAACAAACAAACAAATGAAAGGCTTTTAATAAAGTACATTTGGCATATGCAGCCTTAGTCATGTATATTCACCATAGGCTTATCTATCCTGTTTACACAGTTCATGTTCATGGTTTGTTCCTGAGGCTTGTTCTCACCATAGGAGTGATGGGCTTGTTTTCCAGTCGTCTTGCAGTGTCAAACTCAGAGCCCGCAACCAGGAGTGAGATGAGCCATGCATACAGTTCGTCATATTTAACTGCTCCATTGAACAGCTTAGGAAAAACCTACCAACATATACGGAAAAATGTTTAAGTACAGTGAGGTACAGGGGTGGCACTTGTTAGTTTACTTACTTGAGGTCAGAGCCTCACCTTACTATCCAATCTGCTGATATCATCCTCAGATGCCTCAGGTGACAGAACACAGTAGAATTTGGGCTGAGCATTTGAATCTAGGAAGGAAAAATAATAACACCATTGCTACATCCTTTTCATAGATAAGAAATGAGACATAGTGGCAATATTAAATGTATTTGAGCCGCTGAGGTTCTACAAAAAAGGACCAGGCAACTGGTGACTTTTTGCATCTATTGTCATGCTTTAACCAGTACCTAAAAAGTTTATTTCCTCCACTGGTCTTACCTGCAGAACAGTGTTTGGCCCAGTTTTCCTCCACCTCTTTGAATCCATAGTAGAGGGGCAGACTGCTGCGTTTGCCACCTTCCTGAACAGAACCTGGCCCAGTGGATGGTGGTGTGAGTAGGTTATACTGCACCTATAAATAATATTTATATTAGAAAGAAACTGAATTTCCATTTGTCACAGCGCCACACAGTCACAATTATTCAAAGATTCTGCACTGGCACAACAATCCTTTGTACAATTTCATTTGATTGTAATGTTATGCATATACATTAGACAAAAAAATCAAAACAATACAAAATGACGATTTATCAGATTGTGAAAATGTAGTATCATGACAATGTTAAGCAAGCAACTTTTCCAAAGGAATTCACTGAGAAGGTGTTGTGAATATATTTTTTTTACAAAAATGAATCTCATGTAATAATCTGAAAGTATAAAGTAACAAAAATACTGTTTAAATGAATAAAACCAAACTTAAAATTTGCCATCAGGTCAAAACAACCAACAACAAAATATTTTATTGACCTGTTCAAAAAGGTACAAGGGAGCCTTGGAGTAGTGGCGCAGCAGGTAGTCAAAAACCAGACACAGGCGGGCCAGGTTGAGGGGCACTGCTTTCAGCTGGGAGTCTCTGCTCTGTGCCACTTCTGTGATGGCCTGGGTGACCAGGGTCAGGACTGACCGCCGACCACGCTCTGACAGGTTGTGGAAAAGGAGCAGCAGGAGCTGAAGGTGCTCCACATTAAGGTCGTCTTCTCCGTGAACAGAACTCTGAATAGTGTGTTGCTTCAAAGTTCCCAAAAATCTATGAGAGCAGGAAAGGAAAGGTAATGAAAGTGTAACATGTACCATTAAAAAAATGTTGGCAAACTCAAGTTAAAATGTGTTTTATAAGGTAAATTTTCTATTCTTTCCCAGAAATCGCCGTAAACAAGCTGGTAAAAAATAAAAATGATTATATATCACCTCTGTTCACGAATATTGATAAATATAGGAGTATCAGTTTTATTTTAAACAGCCACTCCTTCTACTCTTGTGACTGAACACAGATGATTATTAAAAGAGTAGCAGAACATTTTCTTTGTGTACTTCTACTCCAAAACTGATTAACTCAGTTTTTTTTAAGCAATTATGGGTTTCTTGTACAGAAACTTGTGTATACTTTGAGTTTATCATTTTGTACCAACAACATTAACTGATATCTGGGGTGCTATGGTAAAAACTATCAAAAAAATTGAACCAATCTATTGTTAACATGAGCCAGATGAGAACTGCCGTTGTTGAAATACCTTTCCCAGACTTTCATACACTCTGGCACATCTGGTTCTCCTTGCACACTGGCTTTGTGCTGCCATATGAGGAGAAGTCTGGAGAGGACTGATAATGATTGAGGGTGAATGTACAGAGGCCAGGGACCCTCTGAAAAAGGCGCAACACCTAACTGCTGAAGGAGGGTGTTCTGGGAATGACAAAAGACACAATAACAAGTCTGTGACATTGAAAAAAAAGTTTTTAAACAATAGACTCAATATTTCAAGTTAACTGAAGAAATTTCTGGCTCTATAGGACAGAATAAAGATATTCTTCTTACCTGTAGGGCTGGGGATGGAAGATCTGATGTAACCAGGGTGTGGTTAAAATGATACAGAGCTAAAGAAAACACTTCATCTGAGGAGCCTGATGAAAACAAAGGTATTAAATTGAAATGCTACCCAACAATTACAGGCTATACTTATTCTCAGCTACCAAGCCTTCAAAATGGAAACTTTGAGATATTGCACATAATAGGCCCAACATTTTTCCAGGCATACCTTTGACATCCTTGTCCACATCTTTGATGATGCTGGCTAGAGTAGCCATGTGCTGCTCTGTCAGAGACACACTCAGGTAGTTGCGGATAAAGTTGTTTCTGGACTTGAGCATGGAAGTGGTGATGAAGTTCAGAATACTGGAGGCTAAACTGAGGAACTTAAAGAAAACAACAAAAAGCTCTTTAGTTTGGACTTAATGATGCAGCATCATACTGCATTTTGTCAGGCACATAGATATTAGTCCTCACCAGTTCTGGGTCTTTACGGCCAGCTAAAATATTTCCATTCTCACTTGGATTCTGCTTGTTGGGACTCTTCAGTCTGGGAGATGTCTCCAAGGGTGGGGGTGGGGGAGGGGGTGGGGGAGCGACCTTGTCTTTGGTGGGTGAAATTGTCTCCTCAAACCAAAGCCCCAAGATGGGTTCACTGTCATCATCTGCAGAAAAAAAAACAATATAAATGAACTTCTTTGAGTGGAGGTGTAGTGGTACTTGTGTCATCAAAAGGCCAGATGTAAGAAGCTTCAAACTAGTGCATGACACCTTCAACACTGTGCAGGCAGTGGACAAGAGCTGAAGACTGCTGTAAATACTAAACACAAAGTGACGCCCTGTTGGTGAATATCCACTTAAAGAAGAAACATACAGAATTTTGTTTTGAGAACATTTTTTTTGTAAAAAGACATATCAATCAGGGAATGCTAGCTATAGCCATAATTTTGCAATTTTCTTCATTATGCCTGCCATTAAAACAAGCAGTGAAGTGTTAATGACAGAGCACATACAGCATTGTAGTATATGCCTGTCTTGTCACATGTTACTAAAACAACTCAAAAGCTGCTCATCAGTATTCCACATTATCATAGCTAATATTTGTCTATGACGCAACCTGTCTTTGTTTTAAGCATTTACTGTTATCTGATTTGTTGAGCTCCAACAGAATCGTAATATCTTCACCAAAATATATCATTTGGACATAAGTATTTGAAGGCCTGGCAAAAACTAGTAGTACATAAGAATTTATCAAAGGTAGGTCCATTTTGTTAACTCCATTTAAGAAATAAATGCACTTAAATGGCATGCAGCCACTGAGCACATTTGTGTGAAACATGCTAATTGTGCTGCATTGGCAACAAGGAGACAATCAATGCTAAAATCAGGTTGGCACTTGATGCTGAACATGCTAAAATCAAGTAAAATATTACAGTTTAAATATTTAGAGAATAAATAAAATATTGGTGTGATCATACAAGGCTGATTATGTCAACAGCAGCCAATCTTTACAACAGTGAGGAAACCTTGAATTTTGATGGAAAAAGGACTAAAACAAAAACAAAAAAAACATTCTAATTTGATTCTATTTAACTGACAAAATTTTAATAACTAAAATCTCCAAACCAATGCCAAAAATCTGCCAAATCAATCTTCATTCAATTACATTTAGTAACAAAGACCGGAGTCAGATAAGCACAAATGTAATAAACATGAGACTTTAAAAGCAGTTCTCGTGTAATAGCAGATGCAGAAAGCATCTATATCTAGAGGCCCAAATGGTGTCTCAACTGCTCCTCTCTCCTTGTGTCTGACAACAGGTTCTTTGGTTTCTCACACAAATATTTTACCTACCTTTTGTCCACAACTCATAGATGCCTCTCAACTACTGGACATTTTATCAGAGTCCTCTCTGACTCTATATCCTCAACCTCACATGTGACATAGGAAGAATTTCTTTTGAGGCGGGATTTCGAGACAGTGAACAGGGGCTACTGCCAGACAGTCTTCAATGACCTTTACAAACTGTTTCGCGTATCAACTTAGCTGACAGCTCTGGGCCATGACTTAAGTATAAGATATGCAAGCATTCTTGATTATTTTGTAAAGTCAGCCAGTAATCTCTGGCACAGGGTGTTTAGCAACCAAGCACACTATCACTACCTTATGCTCAAATTAGCAACTAGCAAAACAGCCACAAATCACCACTGGGGTTCAGATTGGGCAGCACATTCCTTGAAATCAACCCCATCTAGGTTTTTCAGCTGCAATCTAAAAGACAGTTCTCATTAACAGGGACTTGGTCAACCAAAGTCACTGCTTTTACTTGCCACCAAACTGACAACACAGATTAACAGGCTCACATATCCTTGCGAGCAGTGGTACAACAGGGCTACTTGTTTCAGTGGCTATTAATCATTAAAATATATTTTGGCAACACTGTGATAAGACTCGGAAAGCCTCTCACTACAGGCGTAGCCCATTAAAAGTATCATCAGATTGATTCAAATACAAAAACAAGGAACAACTTTGAGGTGTTATAAGAATATCACTTTAAGTTGATATTCACATTTGCATGCAACATACAAACAATACTTTCAAGTGACAGCAAGACGCAGCATATTGTGTTTAAGCCCATAGTTTACAAGCACAACTTGAATTTACCGTATTCAAGAATAATACCACTGTTTTGACATGGGTCCTATTTTTTTTGTATTAAGGAAATTTTTAGGCCTGTGACACAGTGTTTCCCACAGAATGACAGTTTACCTGTGACAGAACTTTAAAAAATGTTTGAGAGAATGCATTATCCTTCTTAAAGCAGATTGTGTCTTAGTTAACTTTTTAATTTCTCTAATTCTCCACCTTATTTTATTTTCCACTCATAAACTACTTCAATCTGCTCACCATGCTTGACTTTCTTTGTTAGCACTATTTTCAATAACGTTACACAAGAATTTTGTATGAATTGAATTTTTTCACAATAACAAATGGTCCACTTGTGGAGGAGTAACAACATTGTACTAAATGACATTGGCAAATGACATCCTTCTCTTAGACAGCAAAAAAATAAAATAAAATTTGTTAAAATGGGTTACCAAATAAACTTTGACAGCCCTTTATATTGCTGGGAGCCTCACCCCATGAGATTGTCTATATGTGGGAAACACTGGTGACAAGTAATACAATGACAAGTAGGAAGAATATGATAACAAAAAGAAACATGAACAGGATCTGAGGTAAGTCTCAGGCATTTGAACATTAAATCAACTTTACAATTATTTGAATTACCTACCTCAACATTGACAAATTACATAAAAATCATAAAAATTAAATGTTAATCAAAGGATGAAGTTAAACTTCAACAAAAAAGTAATCTCTCTGACAGGTACAAGTGTGCATTAAATTCAGACATGACAAGGCAGAGGCGCATACTCTTTTACTCACACATACTAGGAGGGGCAAAAATTTAGGGGTTTTTTGGTGACTATAAATGTTGGTATCAGGGACTTTTATATCCATTATCAAGCCCTAAATGAACATTTTAAAGCATGGAAAAAACAATGAGCACCCACATGTCAACACCACTGGTATTATCCTTTGAGCCACACTGAGCCACAGATGAACCTCTTTGAAAAAACATTAAAATTTGTCTGATGTCAATTTCAGCGGAAAGCATTTTTCAGACTAGGGGCTGTTTTGCCAAAGCCTTTTCATCTGTGGCTCTGCCATTTTCTAAAGCTATTAGGGCCACAGCTCAGAGCCTAAATTGTGAGACAAACAATAACAAAATGAGTCTAGGACAGTGAAGTGGACACCAAGTCTTTGACCTGAGGACAAAAAGCTGCTGACCTGAGACACAAGCTGCACTTGTCTTCTCCTGTCTTCTCTCTGCTGAAATAGTAGACACTGTCAACTACACTGTCATAGTGTGATGAAGGGACAAAAATTTAATTACATGTGTGTATGTGTGCTGCCAAAGCCTGACTGACTGAGCGCATTGCTTCACTGATACAGCTCAGCACTGACTCTAGTGTAGAGATCTTAACCAGCTACTTTCAGTACCTGCACTCAAACTTTCACAGAGAAAAATCTGAGACATACCATGAAGCTATTACACAAAGCTTTCAGGATACTGGCTTGTTGGTCAATCAGTCATTGATGTATAAGCACATAGGTGCATCGCCATCACATCTACACTCACATGACGCAATGATCATACCATAATTTAGGGTCTGAACAGATTTTTTAGCAATGTACCAATATACAATATTATGAGTCATGTGTCCCTCTAAAATAAATAATCACGATAACTGATCATTTGTGGTCATCTGTGGATCCAAACAGAGAGTCTCTGAATTACTGAATATTGCAGAGTAAACTTACTATTAGAAGCCAAGTTTTAATTTTATCAACAGTGTTTAGTACTTGCATTTCACTTATTATTACTGTCTTTTATTTATTGAAAACCATTTTGTTGCACTGTGATTTTTACTTCCAAATTAATATTATTTAATAAGCATGGTGTAGTAAACACACCAGCTGCAGCCCCGTTAAATTCAATAAAATTTTCCACAGAGATGGTGTTCCTGTTATCAATACTGCGCACAACAATATGCTCATTATTTCTTTTTTGGTTGAAAATTACAACCACAGTTATGAATTTTTCTGCAAACCTACAGTTGCATATGAGACAAACATTACCTTTAAATCTAAGGGGGCCTCTAAAGTGGTGATGATACTGCTCAAATCAAAAAAGATAAAGTACCTTGACTGCTATCCTCCTCTGTACTGCTGAAATCATCCTCATAGTAAGTGTTTGAATCTGTTGAAGCACTTGCATCACTGCTGACTGATCCCTTCCTCTGGCGTTGAAGAACACAAGCCTGATGTGAAGAAGTGAAGAAGTTTTTACAGAAGTGAAAACATTCCCTAGGGTTGTTAAGTCCAAAAATTTGTGTAACAATATTTCTTTTTTGTCTTCCAATTCCAATTTATGTCTTGTTTCGTAATAATAAAATAATAACACAAAAAAATAACTTCAACTTTCTAATTTGACAAGATTGACTAAATTTAACTCTTTACAGAAAACCACAGTCTGTTTCCTCTTTTGTCTATTTTACCAGTACAAAAAAAATCTTTTTGCAATTATGAGAGTAATAACACAACTTAACATGCAATTACAGCTGTGTAAATACATATTGTCTGCACCTTTTTGTAGGACGTAGATAGAAGAGTGAACAGTAGATTGGTCAGGGGCACTGAGTCTATGAGCCTTTGGACCCTCTGGATTGAAGTGCTCTGTGCCATGATGTTGAGCTCAGCTGGTGGACCATCACTCGCCCAACCCTGCAGGACAGACAGACAAACTTGACTAAGAAAACATAGCCTTCAAGGAAGGTTACTTTTGCAGAATCCAAATATATATACACACAATACAATATATAAACACAACTTTACAGAATGAGTAATAAATCAAGACTGGCATAGTCAAATACCAGTTAACTAGATTTCAAATATTTATGTTGGCTTTTTGTTAGGAGTAAGAAATATGAACATGATAAAACATTAAATTAACAACAGAAAGGTAAATCCATGAATCAGTAAGTTTTTTGATTTTTTGAACAGATGATGTACTGACCTGAATGATAAAATATGATGTGATATGTAATACTGGCCACAAGTACAATGGTAAGATTTAACTTTTAACTTTTTAAATAACTAAAATTGTCTTTTAATTTCAACAGAACATAGGTGTATATGTTAGGTGTGTCACTCACCCGGTGCAGAGCCTCAACTTGCAGATCCTGGAAAAGGGAAGTCAAAAGTTTGATGGCGTGGTTGGCCAGGATGACTGACAGAACTCCAAACCCTTGGTGTCTTCAGAAAAACAAATTCACACATAATGCACACAAATCAGTTTTCAAGAGTAATTAAATGTAAAGATAAGATAATGTTATATACCAGAAATGTCATCTGTGGTATTAATTTATCAAAGAGCCAATTACTCGCTTTATACTCAAAATAATACAATTCTAAATTTAAGCCTTTCTTGATACCTCCTAGAGGCCTGAGACCAAGTATGGATATTTCTGTATTTTATGGTATTGTAAACAACATTGTACAACACTGACAGTGTAAACAATGTTTTAAGTTGTTTCACATTCACTTGGAATTACCCTTTGCCAGGACCAAGTTTTGGCGACCCTGCACCGTCCTTGGTGCGTGCAGCAATATCCCGGACACGCAGGGCAGCCAAGGGATCCTTCTCTTTCCCTTTGTCTGCCAGGGCAGTAGGGCTCAAGTTAAGAATCAGATACAGGCTGTTCAGAAGGCACCAGGCTCCAAGCAGCTGGAAGTTCTGATAATGCTGTAGTGCACAAATATGAAAAAATAACAATCAAGAATTTGGTTGATAAAAAAACTTATGACTGAATTTATAACTACTATTTCAAAAAGTCAACTTACATAAGGGCACACTCTACATATATCAAGAGGTACTGAACTAGTATTTAATTTTATTATTCTAGTATAGCATTCAAACCCAGAACTCACCTCTCCTCCAGCTCTACGGGAGTTGCTGATGGCTTGTCCAATCATTTCATAGATCTCCAGCTGTTGCCAAAACAAGATTTCTGATTGTTACTATTTTTAATGTAATGTAATTTCTTAAAGTATGCATGCTAATAAGGCAAGTAATTAAAGTTAATAATATATTTTTTTTAAAGTCAAGATCTGATGCAATGTCAAAATAAAAGACAATCACCTAAAATTCCCACTGACCCAGTCTGACCCAAGATACCAATATAGAAATGCGTGACTAGCATTATATAAGTTAGTGAACAATTTCTATGTAGCATTAGATTACGTTGTATTACTAACGTCAGAGCATACATTGAGAATGTTGTACTCATAATACTCACACATTTCTGGACAATGGTGGCAGCGTCATTTTCATAGTCCTCTTCTTTAGTCCCAGTGGAGGCAGAGCGAAGCTGCAAGCCGCTACCTACCTGCAGAATGGCCATGCAAGTGGCCACACTCACACCTAAACAGGTCAAAATATTTTTGATTTTACATTTACTATTTTGACTCTCAATGCTGAGGAGAAATGACAATTAAGTTTGTTAATTAAAAATGGGAAAGAAAAAAGTTGTTTTTTTCCAATTGGTGCAAGTACAGTCAAGGACAAGTTTTTACAATGCACAGTTTATTGAGATACTGTTGTAGAAAACTTTAAGTATTGTCTCCCTGCCTACAAAATCTCCTTGTTTGTTTAGTAACAGTTTAAATCACTGGTGAGTATAATGTATTTGACCTCCAGAGTTATCACCTACCAGCATAGAGACAGCTCAAAGCCAGCACAGTCATATCCAGTAATCTCCCTGGTGTCAAAGGCTCTAGTACAGGCAGGGAAAGTGTGTCCAAAGCCATGGTTACGTCTATCACCAGTGAATGAAATCTGGTCATGGGTTTCAAGTATAGAAAGTTAGTCACATGGCGAGAAAACACAATTAACTAATACACATGTAAAAACAGATTACATTGCTGAAAACAAATCACAATATAACATAAACATCTTTAGCATTTGCAATTAAAACTTTTCAATCTATTACATTAATTAAAAAAATATACCCGTTGCGGACAGCAGTGGCGTCAGCCACTGTGGCAGGCATTATAAAGAAAGAGTTGGCTGATACAGCATCCTGGAAACGGTTGATGTAGCGTAGAAAGTAGGGCAGGTTGAGGCACACTCGTAGCAACTTCTCAGACCCACCTAGATATACAAGTTATTGGAAAAATGTGACATTAAGACGTCAAAAGTTTAGCAGTATGAAAATTTTTAAGACCCACACAATCTGCCTCAGTGCTTTTTTCCAATGAAAGACAGGAAAAAACTGACACTAGAGATGGTGTTGTGTCATTTAAGGGTCACTAAAACATCATTCTGTTAAATACCAGCAGGATACTGCTGGCATGCAATAGATGGTTTCAGACGTAAAACAGTGTCTACAATTAATACAGTATATGTAATGGCACCACTAGCAAATGGGTAACACTGAGAAATGCTTCTAAATACACAGTTTAGAATTCATTTGGAAATCCCTTAATAGAAAAAATAGTGCCAAAGTAGTGAATAAGTTAAGTGTATATATTTGTTGGTTCACTTACATATTAAATCCTTAACAATTGTTCTTGCATATTAATTAATGGCAGGTTTTTTGTTTTGTTTTTTTGTAAAATCAAACAGTACCAAAAGCATAGGTTTTAAATCTGTTACAGCAATAAACAGTGTAAATAACGGTGTGCACCCTGTAACTTTAAATTTTGTAATAACAGACCATAGATTTTCTATAACAAAACAGCAACTACTCACCAAGTTCCTGTAAGCTTGACACATTCTGAGAGACAAAGGCATTTTTCATTTTGGCCTGAATGGCTTGATCTGTGGTTTGGTCATCGCAATCACTCTCAGCCTATGATTAGATAGATTAGATTAGATTAGATAAAGTTAAAAACAAAACAATGATAAGCTGTTTTGTATGTAGCAAATTAAATTACAGGTTGGAAGAGAGTTTATTTTCAGTAAAAACACTGATAAGAGGTAATAACACTGCTATGATTAACTTAAGCTCCTTATTAAAGATGACAGTAAGTGAGTGGACAGCTGGAGAACTGGTCTGAAACACTTGCCTGCATGTGTGCTGCTGACGGGGAGGCCAAGATGGTGGTAAGGTCAGGGTTAAAAACTGAAGTCAGTTGATTAAAGAAGTTCATTTGTACTTCTTTTTGTCGAAGCTCTGGGTTCACAGCACTGGGCAACTCCTTCTGATCTTCCACTATTAAATGAAGGGCAAAAAATTCTCAGGGTTGGCTTCAGTGGGTCTCTTTTTTTAATTACTTTGCTTGTTCTTTTTTTAAGTAAGTAATTCATTTTACTACCTGTAGTAAAATGCCATAATCACTTTTGTATTGTCTTACTTAGCTCTGATCTTTAAGGGAAACTCACCATCTGAAAGGGTCTTGACGGTTTGAGGCAACTTGGCAGATTTCATCATAGCAGTGAAAGTAATGATCTCTGTCCGATCTAGTCTGCTGCAGCCAGTGCAAAGTCCTTTTATTAGAAGTATCAGGTGTTTCTGGAGAAAAATAATCAGTATTACTCAACATGACACATGAGTACAAAACATGAATGATTCTTTTCTCAAACAGAGAACAGACTCAAATGACCTTAAAAGGCAAGTTAGTGTCTATTTAATAAAAATTCAAAATTCAAAAATAAGCATGGATAGAGAAACTAATAACATTTTGTATACTGCAGCTAAATCTTTTACGTTTGTAATTAATGCATGCAGTCCAACAAAACCACTCAAATGCATTTGTTTCCCTCACCTGTGAAACTGCACATGCCTCATCTGGGTTCTCCAAGCGCAGCAGTGAGAATTCAATCAATACTTTGCATGCTGCAGCAACAGACAGCAGCTGATTTCTCGGTACTACAAAGACAGAGCAAAACAATTTACTGACTGGAGGGAACACAGCCACAAACATTTCAATAACTCTGGGTGAATGGCAGTTTAGTGTTTTTTTTTTAATCAAATGTACTGAAGAGCGAATGACATATACATACTTTGACCACATACTGTGGTGATGTAGTGTGCAGAGAGTGCCACGAATGATGAGTAGAAAGGCTCATACTGTTTGTCATGGTGAAGGATATCTGATTCACTGGAAATGACAGGAAGAATATCGTATAAGATATTTTGAAATTTTAATTCACATTAAACATCTTCATAGCATTTTCTTTCTTCTAAAGATGTTTGTATGAAAAACAAACACCATAAAAGAAAAAGTCCAATCAATCTTACACCATCTACAACATTGACCAACAGTCAAAATACCTCCTTCACCAAGTGTGCTGATCGGGAAAAAAAAGAAAACAGAGCTAAAATTGACAAATACCCATTAAAAAGATCATTGTTGAGGAACACCTGTATGCATTTCACATATTTTCACAAAAAAGCTAATTTGCCGTTGATGAGCGTAAATAAATGCATTTGTATATCAAAAACAAGCAAACAAAGCTGGCCCTGACTGTCAATATAGTGACATAACATTATGTCACCCACAGATAAAATCAATGCCAATGAGAAAAGCATTAATGCAGCCTTTTCTATCTTAAGTGTTGCCTTTAGGCTAATTGAGATGTGTCACCTGGGAAGAACAATTTGTGGTATCATGCAGTTACGCCTAGGTTATTAGATGTCGTAAAAACACTCAGAAACTCACAGTTCTGACTAAATGTTTCTGCTGATAGACTTCTGGAAGTTTCCTACACCATCTTTCAAGCAGTGGTAAGAAGTATCTAAACCAAATGTATCATCTTAATCATGAGGTATGATCGCATACTTCTAAACAGAAGGAGGACAGTCTGTTTTAGTGGAAACTGACCTATTCAATGAATTGTCCGCTAAGAGATGGTACGAAAAAATGAAAACCCCAGCTCTTCTCAAATTATCCCAATTAGGACTTCCATACATTTTTCAAAACCCAACTCTGAAACAGACTTTGGTATTTAGAGCCTGCCTTTGAAAGTTTATTTCTATTTTCTATTTGATCCATCAACCATGATTTCTTGCAGTGTCTGCACACTGAAGCTCTAAAATAGTAATAGGAAAAAGAGTGGAAAAACCTAAATGTTTCCTTTTCATCGTGCAGTCTCAAGTTCTCCATATCATGCATAACAAGTGTCCAACAACTTTTTCAGCACTCATTTAGCATACCGCAACACTCAGGCTCAGAGTATTTCTATAAGAAACTGAAAGTCACGAGTGAGTTTCATACTAATCATATACAGAGCAAGCTAAGTTATGTACCAGCCTAGTCGGACCTGCCATTTAAAACAGCACTGATAGGAGTGTTAACTTGCAATGCTCAGCGGGCAAATTCGAGTATACTTGTATTTGTAGACTGAAGGTTTCTTCAGAAAATGAAACCTAAAAACCTTGGCAGGAAGCTCTCCACTTGAAAACCCATAGGGCTCAGCTGATGTTACCACCGAACAAGAGTGTCAAGTGACAACCTGGCTACGATGACTTTACGTTAATAGTAATCATTCCATGACGATGTGAGCATTGACAGCTAGCTGCGAGGCCAAATATGCATATACCACGTAGTTTTACAGGAAAAAGTACTAAAAAGTCCCCGATAATAATTATGTCTGACTCTTGTGCCCAAGTTCCGCTCCGAAAAACCCTGCATCAGCTTCCTTTAGCAACACCGTGTCGGATTTTTCACACAACCCTTTGCATTTCATGCAATTAAAACGCAACAATAACGCCAACCTACGTTTTATTAATAAAGACGACCCATCAACGGCGGCTAATTACTACCTCATCGAAAATTAGTGGAGGTAACATTACAAGGTCCCCGCCTACTTTAGCCCAACTACTGACATATAGCAGATAACTGACTGACTACCTTGTTCGCTAACGTTTATGCATAAATTGTCTGTTGACATACCAAGAGTAGGGGAAAGCTTAGAATTCAAGCATAATTCAATATAGCCAACTTAAGTGAGCTGACACAGTCAATCTTTAACAGTGAGTGGGCCATTTTACGTTACGTTATACAGTCAGTTTAAAGGCCCATACTTAGCTTACAGGCTAATGTTTGTGTTAGCTAGCTAATGATGAAGCAAAATTTCTAAACGTTCCACTGCGACGTCGTTTAATGTTTACACACTAATACTACTGCATTAGAGTTCGACGTTCGTCAGTCAGAAGCCATGTCCTATCTCAAACTATTTACAAAGTTACCAACCAGAGCAAGCTAAATCACGTTTTAAGTAAGTTAGCTAACGTAAGCAACTGACTTGAAGCCACTTCATATTAAGCTCGAGTAGCTTGCTAGCCGCTAACGTTAGCTAAGCGGGTTACGTTTCCTATCGAACTGAACTATCCAGGCTAAATTAGCAAGTTAGCCGGTTAGCTTACTGTTGGGTGGACACAGCCAGAACGTGAACAAATGGAGACAAGGAACATATTAACATTTAACCGGTTACCTGTTGATTATAGACCCAATTAGCTGAGGTAGCTCTTTCGTTTCAAAAGCGGTGTACGAAGCTGATAAAAGCGGTCGTACTGCCGCTGTCCATTCGTGTTCCCCATCTCCTCCGCTCGACGCCATCTTGAAATCCCATAGAAAAACTAGCTAGTGGAAGAGAAAGTAAATCGCAGGGGGCGCTCAAACTCTGTCAACAGTCAGGCCAGCATCGTCTCATCCAAACTTAAACTTCAAGGAACGTATTTTCATACGAGGTTAATAAGAACTATTACTACACTTCCCTACTGTAACAAAAATAATACGATGGCCTTTCTATTTTGGACATACATGCAAATACATCATATTGGTCAGTTAATAATATTTACTCCTGATGGATTGCAATCCCCCCTTTGCTCCACACAATTGAGCAATCTTTATGATATTCTACAGTTTTATTTAAAATTAAATAAGTCGTTTTAACGATTTTTTAACCGATGTTGTTATATGTGTTTGACAAACTGAACCGATTTCTCTCAAATCTGAAGAATTATAATACTGACTGCATTCCCTACTTGACCAATACTTGCTACTGATAAAATGTAGGCTGTATATGAATGCTTACATCCTTGAACCTATAATCTAAACAGAATTGTGTCGATTTGTAATACTTTTTTAAACTCTTTGTTGCACATATTGGCACAGTTCATTTTATCATTGATAATGTGAGCAAATCACCACAAGTACAATAAAATGTTTAATTTTTGTGCCTGCATAAAAAGATGAAAAATGTATCTTGTACAAAAGCTATTCTGTTTGTTACATTAAACGACAATATTTCTACATTGTTAAAATTCAGCCAAGCGTGTGTGGAACGAGGAACGGTAAACTTTTTTATAATTATTTAAAGATAAACATATACAAACATATGTTCTTGAAGCTGTGCACCATTTAATCTGTAGGGGGCAGCACCTTTCAGTCACAGTACAAAAAATAAGACAGACCATTTCCGACTTCCTCCTTCACTTGAGCAAGCCATAGCCACAGCTGCAATGGCAAAGCTAAATTTGTTGTGTCTGATTTTTTTCATGTTGTGCAGCACCGTCGTGGCTGTGTTTGAGGATCAAGTGGGCAAATTTGATTGGTGAGAGAAATCTGGAAAATGAACATATATGTTTGCGTTTTAGAGCTATGTTTTAATGTGGAAATGCTAATGCTAGCATCTGTCACAGCCACTATCTGCGACCCCGGTGTGTTTGTGGTGGACTTAGTTTGAAAGAACAGGCCAAAAAATACTAAAATTGATACTAGAAATGTAGCTTCTTGGCTTACCACAAAAGCTTCGACCCTGGTCACATTTTTTTTATCACTGTAAGGTCAATTAGGTATAGTAAATATGATTGAAGTTGATTTCCAACATTTACACATCATTGTAACCAGTTGGATTTATAATCAATGCAACGATACTGTCCACCAGTATTTTCCTTTTTTAGTTTGATTTGTGAGTGTGACTCTAGAATTTTAATTATTCCTATGTTAATACAAGCATTGGCTTAGCCATAAATATAACCTAGCTATTTGACCTTTGACAGTTTGTTTTCTGTCTTGTGATTCACAGGAGACAGCAATATGTTGGAAAGGTTCGCTTTTCCAAGTTTGACTTACAAGCACAGTCATCCAAAAAGGTGCTACTAGCAACAGAGAATAATGTATTTGCTGCACTGAATACAAGGACTGGAGACCTCTGTGAGTATCATGTTTGTTAATTGTAATGAAGAGTTGCATTAGTTCAGAATTTTTTTTTTTTTTTTTTAATTACTGTTATTTAATGTATTTCACAGTTTGGCGACATGTGGACAAGACTGGGCCAGAAGGCAACATTGATGCTCTTCTGCAACATGGATCAGGTGATTTTTTCATTGCAGTTGAGCTTAAAAAGATTTTGTGGTCCCTTACTGAACACAGAGAGTTAATTTCACTATTCTTGCCTTAGATGCGGTGCTAGTGGTTGGTAATGGCCGCCTGCTGCGTTCCTGGGAGATAAATATTGGTGGTTTAAACTGGGAGATTGTGCTTGACCCTGGCAGGTGATTGCCTCTTTGACTGATGTTAATTCAGTTTAGAATCATCCTCATTTTGATCAGTTGTTGACTGCTTTTGTTTTACATTTTAGTTTCCAATGGGCATCTCTTATTGGACATCAAGACATTGTGAAACATGTGGCTGTTTTGAAGAAAACTGTCATCTCTCTGCATTACCTCTCCAATGGTCATCAAAAATGGATAGAGAATCTACCAGAAAGGCAAGTTTATACTTATGTAAAGGTACTTTTAGTTTGAGACTCTTTCTGTTTATAAAACATCTTACCTTAAATTAGATTACCTCCAGATATATGTTATGACATAAGGAAATTCTCAGCATTAAATAATAATTTGGGTAAGTTGTGTGTCCGTTTTCACACAAAAATATAAATTACGTAGAATCAGTTCTCAAAATGAAGCCTACTCATCTTTTCTCATTTAAAAATTCTGCATCTAGGAGTATGCAAAAATATTTGTCATTTCAAACATTTAATGATGGAAACATGATTTCTCCAACTTCACTGGGCAGTCCATTTTTCATGTATGTGGCCTGGAGATTTTAAGTTTCAAGCTTGAATAAGTTTCATATTAAACTATGTCTGGCTTCAAACTATTCATGATATCAAAAACCATACTCATTGGTACACACCTTAAACTCAGGTTATAGTTGCTCGTAGACAAATTTCAGCTGATTATTGTTAAAGCAACCTTCCCATGTGAAACTCTGCAGGTACACTGTTGTGCACAATGAGGCTCAAATACAATGAAATATATTCAAAACAAATATATTATTTAAATGGAGCAGGGACTATTTTGGTTGTTTGAATGCAATCTATATAGTAAGATGCAGGTAGTGGCTGGTTTATTTATTTATTTATTTAGAGAAATGATGCCAATGTATTTGAAATAACATCATTTCACTACTTTTAATTTTGGTGTAGCTTAATCTTTATCTGCAGATAGTCATAATGCACTAAATGCTATGAAAACACGTGCCTGAAGCCAATGTCGTACGCAAAGGCTGGTTTAATATTCAGCTTTATATGGTAGGGACCTAATATAAAAGTAAACATCATTGTGCTTTTGAGCAAAGTAGACATTGTAAAAACTGTATAACTGTCTGTCCTTTTCCCTCTCTTTAAAGTGACATTGTGGATTACCAGACTGTGTATTCTGGTGGAAATGGCGAGGTGTATGTACTGGGAGTCGTTCCCCATTCCCACATCACTATTGTTGCTTACAGTGTCGAGGACGGAGAGATACTCAAGCAGGTAATCCTGATTTATAGTAGCATTAGAAATTGTAAAAAAGCTGTGTAGAACAGAACAATATTTTTGCAATAATAAATAAAAAAAATAAACGTACTTAAAATATATTAAGCAAATCAAACTAATTGCATATACTAATTAATTCTCACAATTTCTTTGCATGTTTAGGTGTCAGTCGAAGCTCCGTGGCTGTCCAATATACAGACCAGCTGCGCAGTGATCGGCAAGGGGATGCTGACCTGCGTTGACCCTGCAACTGTATCCTTATACATGCTTGACTTGCACACGGAGTCACAGATGGCCCAGATCCCCCTGCAGGTACACTACATTACTCTGTATTTCTCTAATGTATACTGTCTCCACTGAACCGTCTTTTTTATCACCCATTTCTTTTTCTGTGTGTGAATGCTTTTCACTATTTTTCATAGTGTGCTTCTATTTGTGTCCTTCTAGTCACTGGGACTTGAAGTCGACCCCGGCTTCCATCCAGTTTTGGTGTCTAGCCAGCCAAACCCAGCTCGGCAGCCGCTGTCCGAGTTCTTCCTTCAGCTTGGACCTGAACACCATTTGCTTCTCCAGCTCAACAATGGGCAGATAGTTACACTGAGGGATTTCAAGCCTGTATGTAACTGTTACTGTGGCAGCACTTCTCTCTCATAATGATCAAGATTCCGACAATTAAAATACCGACCTCATGTAACAGGCTAAAAATGTTAGCTTATGGATGCAAATGGAGGGATAGCATTAGCTAAAGGTTAAGTTAACAGTGTGTGGTTTTAGAATATGTTACTATTTTTAAGCTCTGACTTATTACAAAATGTATCCTTTTTATTACTTAAATAGGTATTAATTTACAAGTTATACTGAGATATTACAACTGTTGATTCTATTTATAGTTTGTGATACCAACAAAGTGTTTGTTTACGCATTTTTGTCTCAACTGATAGGCCATGCTTGTTGCATTTGCTACAACTGGAGAGAAGACTGTTGCTGCTGTCATGTCACCCAAGAACAAAACTGTGAGTTAATATAAAATCATTCAGATTTGTTAATTATGAGGTTAGCCAGTGTGCTAATTATGTTAGCAGGTTTAGCACAGTCTGAGTTTAGCATAGTCTTAGAGTTTTGTAAAGGATTTTTTACACATCTGCAAAGAAACAAAGTTAGAGATATTTTACATTCTGAGCTGAATTCAACATTTTTTAAAAATCATATGATCAATTGATTTCATGTTATTGTCTATTGTCTCTCTTGCCTATAGGCCTGCAGCGTCAACCTCTTTAATGCAGAAACAGGACGCAGGCTCCTCGACACAACTCTGATTTTTAATTTGGATCCTAATGGTGGGAAACCAGAAAAGGTGAGACTCAGTTTCAGCCCAGTGATCCTCCATCTTGTTTAATATCTGGCTTTTATTGTCAATATGATAATTTGATAAAATTACTCTTGGAGCAGAGCCAGGGAGTCTGGGAGAAGTAGTGTGGACTTCAAGCATTTTGATGTTAACGAGTAAAAATTTATACACCTAATTTTTATAATCGAGATGCTTTTTATTCTGTCCTCTAGATCTATGTACAGGCTTTCCTTAAGAAAGACGACGCTGTTGGCTACAGGGTCATGGTGCAGACGGAGGACCACACACTCACTTTCCTACAGCAACCAGGTACAGATTGCAAAAACAGGAAGTTTTGCTCATGTTTAAAAGAGTGCTCAACAAACTGTGCTGGTTAATGTAATCTGACAATCTGGCATGTGCTGGTGTCTTTCATTTTTGATCATACCACTGAGGGGCGCCAGAGTCCAAATATTTTAAAATCTTCCTTAACGTCATAAAATAACAGACAAAATAAACAGACATTTTTCAGGAACTGAACTGGCCAGATCCCACAGGAACACTCATGTCTCAATGTTTTGGTTTTCATCATGCAGAAAAGTGGAGACCATGTTATTCTTATACAGATGTCTGGAGGTGGTGGGTTGCAGGGATTTATAGCTAGCAGGTGAAGTGGCTTGAATCTTTTAGTTCATGTGTCACTGTGTTTATCCTCCAAAACTGCAACAAGACTGGTGAGCCATGCTTCATGATAACATTTGGGTATTCCCCTTCTTAATCATCCCAAATGCTGCCAACCTCTGACCACAGTGTGGAGCACAGACAGACTCGCGGTTTTCATAATGTTCACATAATCTTGTCCTTTCCACAAGCATGAGGTAGAGGAAAAAAAATTGTTTTACGTGGTAATTTATGGAAAGCGTCAACACAAACTGCATACTGTCACAGGGTGTGGAAAGTGGAGTGAATGATTAGAGAACAATAATGAGTCTTGTTTTCCAGGGCGTGTATTGTGGACGAGAGAGGAGGCCCTGTCAGATGTGGTGACAATGGAAATGGTGGATCTACCTCTCACAGGAACACAGGCCGAGCTGGAGGGAGAGTTTGGCAAAAAGGCTGGTAAATGGCAACTCAGAATCCCCCTTTGTTTTCTCCTCCCAAATTTCCAATGTTTGCATATGAATCTCTGCTGTGGATTAGTATTCAATATTTTATCTATTTTCAGTCTGTCTCAGTGGTTCATCAATCTTCTTGTAGCTGTCCTTTTCCAAATCTAACATCTAGTTTGTTAGGCTTTTCTCACTGGTTTTCTGATTTTCTGCTACTACTCAGCTAGTAATAAAATCCACTGAATTGTTGCTTTTACTTCATTCCTAACTTTATCTGCCCAGCACCTGCATTTAATTATCAACACTGAATATTTTTTCTCAAGAATGCAACTGGCCTTTTGGCTGAACTGATTGTTAGGTGTGTTCACTTGGTTGCAATTGGCTTCACTTTCTTTTGTTTTTGTCCTGTTTTTCTCGCTGCACTTGGATTCAGCCATTCAAGGTAAAACTCTGCTTTCTTTCAATAGCACTTGACTAATGGGTCTAGTTTTTAAGTTTACAATCTCCTGATTTTGATGAGGGCTGGACAATGTGGACCAAAAATCTCATCTCAGTATTTTAGGGCGGAATGGCGATACATAATTCTTATCTAGGTATTTTCTACAAAGTGGACTAAAGATAAGTTGTGAGTCAAAGCTACATTTGAGATGTCACAAGCACCTTTTAAACAGAGAGTAATAAAACCAAATATGAATACAGGGTCTCCTCCAAATTTGTCCCAGTCATGTTGGAACTTGCATTGTTTGTTAATGATTTGAGAAACTGTGCTTAACAAGTATTTTTTACAGTATTCTAGTTTTTGTACATGCAGTGACCTACAGAACCCATAAAGGTTAGAGGAAGCAGGAAACATCCAATGACCTGTGATTCTCAAACCCTCAAATGTGACTTGAATCCACTTATAGTCATTAAGCAGCATCTCACTGTTGTGTGTGTAGACGGCCTGATGTCCATGGTGCTGAAGAGGCTCTCCTCTCAGCTCATCCTGCTGCAGGCCTGGATCGCCCACCTCTGGAAGCTGTTCTACGATGCACGGAAGCCTCGCAGTCAAGTTAAAAATGAGGTGACCATCGAAAACCTCTCCAGAGACGAATTCAACCTGCAGAAGATGATGGTTATGGTCACCGCATCTGGGAAGGTATGAGACTCAAGCCTCACCCTCTGGTTTAACTGCTGTTTGGTAATGTTTGGGGAGAGAAGAGCTGTGCTGCACACTTGCGGTTAAAGTAGTTTTTATTTGTTTTGTCTACAGTCAGGCAGGCCTAAAATGAAAAGAAACACTAATAAATAGACTTCAGCGGGAGTGTCAGAACCTTTTTTCCTGTGTAGTTCACAATTTGCTTTTTTCCCCTGTTCAGCTCTTTGGGATTGACAGCAAGACTGGCAGTATTTTATGGAAGCACTACCTGGACAACGTCCCATCCAATGCAGCTTTTAAACTAATGGTGCAACGTACTACTGCGCACTTCCCGCACCCGCCACAGTGCACACTGCTCATCAAAGACAAGGTATCTTGTAATTAGAGCCCTGAGCTGTGTTGTTCCAGGGCCTCAGGGTGGAAATCACTTTTATGATTTTGTGGTCCAGACAAACATGAATAAAGCAAATGACTTAACTGTACAATCACTGGAACAGTTTGTACCTCTCAGAGTGTGGGGGTTATGAACATTGCAAAAGCTGAATACTTTATCTTGTAGGAGCACTTGAAAGGAAAACAGTCATCTAACTTGTGTAATTGTAGAAGTGGCTTGTATTTTTATATGTTCTTCTTTCATTTATAGGACACAGGCCTCGCCGCCCTCCATGTATTTAATCCCATCTTTGGAAAGAAGAGTCACATCACTCCTCCTGCACTACCTCAGCCAATACTTCAATCACTCTTGCTGCCTCTCATGGACCAGGATTATGCTAAAGTCTTACTTCTAGTAGATGACCAGTACAAGGTCAGTGGCTCACTGTAGACCTCCTCACTCACCAGATCAACATTCTGCAGGAACACACAGACATACATATGTCTCAAAGCCATTTGTCTGTCTATATTCACACTCATCAGTCCTTTTTTCCTCCTTTAGTTCTTTGACTCACTTACTCTGAACACATACATGGCACCAGTTCAACATGTTGAATATTTTGCAGTTGTTTTCTTCTTTTTGGGTGACAGATTTTGGTTCATCTATTATTTTTCCACAGGTGTCTGCTTTTCCTTCCACAAAGAATGTTCTACAGCAG
This sequence comes from Acanthurus lineatus, assembly GCA_029814665.1. Lineage (NCBI taxonomy): Eukaryota > Metazoa > Chordata > Actinopteri > Acanthuriformes > Acanthuridae > Acanthurus > Acanthurus lineatus. Next base: position 11,818,974 of record JAPZDV010000002.1, on the reverse strand, counting down.
CTCCAGGAGATGGCCTCATCTATATTCTTTTATCTTGTTGACTCCAGCCAGGGACGACTTTCTGGCTACAGGCTTCGAATGGCAAGTGAACTATTCCAAGGTTCTTTGTTCGGGACTTCAGAGTTTTGGACAAATTTCAGGAAGCCAAACCACCACAAACTCCAGCTTTTAGTTGCCATAGATAAAAAAAAATAATTGGATACACTTTTTGTTGTATATGTTTTAATTTGTATTTCAGTACTAAAAAGGTCATCCGAATTGCTCAAATGTATTTTATATAACAAACAAATGATTAATAGAACAAGAATAATTTTTTAGAGAAAAATTGAGGGTGACAGTTTCTCCCAGTTCGAAGAAAATCAGTGGTGCACTATGCTGTGAGTGGGAACAGCAAACACCAATTTGCAATGATGCTTGAAATATTCTGAGAACGAACATTAGAGTCAAAGGTCTGTTTATTGTTCCTGTTGTCATAGTCAGCGACACTGAAATGATACTTGTATCAAAGCTGGCTGACAGAAGGATGTTTTTATGCCCTCAGGACTTGTCAACTGAGCTGATCTGGGAGGTCGTCATCCCAAGCGAGGTACAGAGGATCGTCTCAGTCAAAGGGAAAAGGGCCAATGAGCATGTGCACTCCCAGGGCAGAGTAATGGGAGACCGAAGTGTCCTCTATAAGGTATGATAACTTCCCTTAAAACCTTACTAATGCTGCGGTGTGGGCATACATTATTCTATTATTGCTCTTATTCATGCTGGATTTGGTTGTCTCAACCTTTGTCTCTTACATCAGGCAGAAACACAGTTAGAATCAGCCATTTAAATACAAACACAGTCACCCCTCCTCTGATGCAGACCTAAAACTCATATTTCCAAGAAACACTGTAGCTCGTGTCACTGTTTCCCCGGTGAATCATAGCCCCTCTCCACCCCTGACCCACTCCAAATAACATTTTTTTCTCTGCATGGACTCTTTCACTACTCACTGTAAAGCCTTATGGAGGCAACATGTGTGACAGCTGAAAACAAATTTTGGGCCGTCATACTTTTACTCATGACCGTTTCATTTCTTGAGCCCCATTAATCACAGAAACAGCTGATCTCCTATAAAGAGACTATTGACTGTGTCTAACAGGGACATATCATTTTGTTGTTAGTTTGTGAGCTATTTGGTCCTGTTAATTTGAAAATTAATGGTTCAGACTTTTTTTATTAGATTATTAAATTTATAGTTTATGTGTTAGTGAGTTCAAAGGAAAGATATATTTGACTACAAAAATGTTCCCCTGAAATAAATCCGTTTTTCTCACATTTGATTAAGATGCCGAGTCATATTTGATCTCATTTCTCACAGTACCTGAACCCCAATCTACTGGCTGTGGTGACAGAGAGCACAGACCAGCACCAGGAGCGCAGCTTCGTTGGGATCCTCCTGATTGATGGTGTGACTGGTCGCATCATCCATGAGGCTGTTCAAAGAAAAGCCAGGGGACCCGTGCATGTTGTGCACTCTGAAAACTGGGTGGTGGTGAGTGTTATTGATTGACAGAGTCTCTCTGAAAGGTTCCCTCCATTTAAAAAAAAAAAGTGTTTTTCTTATCTTTATGTTCTCTCAAACTTGACTCATATCTGTGCAAAGTTTGTCACTGAAGAGGTGTTTTCACATTCCTCTACTGGAGGGAGGATGTCTGGGTTGTTTTCTGAGACCTAAGATTAAAATGTCCCACAGATAAGTTTGTTACATCACATTTTTTAAACCACTCACAGGCAAAGAAACCGGAAACCAGCACAATAAGTTAAAGAGTTAGTTTGCATGAGCACAACCACTAACACTGTGTCAGCCACTGCCAGTTGTAAGCTAACCACCTATCACACAACATAAACAGTGTCAGGGTTACAAGGCCTGTGACCAATATATGCAGAATTTCGTAGTAAGAGAAGAATAGTAGATGTGCTTCCAGACTCTATTTAGAACATTTTTTTGTTTTATGCATACTCTAACGAACCTGGCTCACAATTTGCAACAAAGGGGAAAGGAAATGGGAATATCTATTTATCTCAACATAATCAAAATGAAAATGAATAATGTTGCTTGTCAGTAATGTAGAGCGTGTGCATGTATGTGTTTGTGCGTGTGTATGCGTAAGCGTATGCGTATGCACGTGCACGCGCACGTGCGAGAACAAAGACCAACTACACCAGTTTGTTACCAAACTAGACCAGTTTGGTAACAAAGGAGAGAACTGCAGGGAAAAAGACATGGATTAGCAAGGCCGTCAGAGTACTTAAAACATGTCTAAAAAGATTATTCAAAGATAAAGTTAAAAATGATTTTACTGTTTTGTTGCTTTTTGCTTGGTTACAGGAAGAATTTAGTGTTTGCTTAACTTCTGTGCAGCTGTATGAAAATGATTAAGCAGCCATATTGCATCAAATACTGAACCCATTATTAGACAGATGTTGAAGGGGAGCTCTTTTAGGGTTACTTGACCTTACTGAACATGTCCACTGCCTCTGTTTGACTCCCTAGTATGAATACTGGAGCACCAAGTCTCGCAGGAATGAGTTCTCAGTGATTGAACTGTATGAGGGAATGGAACTCTACAACAGCACTGTGTTCAGCTCACTGGATCGGCCACATGCTCCTCAGGTGCTTCAGCAGTCTTACATTTTCCCCTCCTCAATATCTACTGTGGAGGCCACATTGACTGAGAAGGGCATCACCAGCCGCCATCTGCTCAGTAAGTTTCAGTGAGGTGCAGCCATGTGGGCCGCAACATTACTGTGTCCATGACTTTTTTCCTCCCAGTAACCCAGCTCTTCCCAAACAACAAAAAGGTCTTTTCAACATTGTTCTGCCTGCTACCTTTTTAAAACACTTTGCTTTGGGTTTTCTTTGTCACAGTTGGGTTGCCGTCTGGAGGGATTTTGTCATTACCCAAGATGTTCCTTGACCCTAGAAGGCCAGAAATAGTATCTGAGCAAAGCCGGTGAGTCCTGAGTCCTTCAGAAAGGTTTCATTAAAACCTTTCAATGACTTTTATTTCCCTATCTGTCTTTTTAACCTGTGCACTTGATTTCCAGTGAAGAGAACCTTATACCATACGCACCAGAGTTGCTGATCCGTACAGAGTGGTTCATCAACTACAATCAGACTGTATCAAGAGTGCGAGGAATATACACTGCCCCCTCTGGTCTGGAGTCAACCTGCCTGGTGAGACTCTTACAAACATGTCATGTGACAAAATAGACAACTCCTCTCTCTCAGCCACTGTCATGGTGGCTAATTTAGGGTTGTATCATATACGCTAATAAAGAAAATTAGAGTGAACTTAATTGTAGAAATGTAAATATAATGGTGTTTCCTTGTAGGTGGTGGCCTATGGTCTTGACATCTACCAGACACGAGTCTATCCCTCGAAGCAGTTTGACGTACTTAAAGACGACTACGACTACATGTTGATCAGCAGCGTTCTCTTTGCCCTTTTTTTCGCCACCATGATCAGCAAACGCCTGGCAGAAGTCAAACTGCTTAACCGGGCCTGGCGGTAAAGTGACCGACAAAATTCAATCACTGACAGCCCCGAGGCTGCACGAAGGACCTCAGCCCGAGGAGATGAGACGGCTGGGGAACGAGCCTGTAAAAGAACACAGGTCAAAGTTCAATAAGTCCCATAAGGAACTGCAGGGGTTTGGCGAGGTGGGGGTTATGAAAGGAGGGATTAGTAAAGGTTTTATGTGTTTATTTTTTAACTTATTTTGCAAGCACAAGGAATTATTTCATAGTAGAATTAACTGTTTTTTGTGCCATGTCATTTTGATTAGATGATGTAACACATATTTATGATCACAAATGATTGAAAAAAACTTTGATTTAATCAACTGTGGAGTTTTGAAATTTCTACCCATGTGAAAATTAGATTCTCAATGTTAGTTTTTTTCCAAAATTGTTAGCAGCATTTTTGCTTCATTAGATTGTTCTAATGGAGAGTACTAATAAATGAGGGGGACAGTGAAAAAGTTGATGATGATATGTGACTTATCTGAGCATGATTTAGTACATTACCACCATTGTGTGGTTTGTACGTTTTTAGCCTGCTGAATCAGCGTGACACCCTGATGCCATTTGGTTTGATGGGAAATGAACTGTGAATATGAAATGCGAGGAAATTTTGTAGCATGGACAAGAAATGGTTATTTAAAACTCTCCCACCAAAGCCATCGTCCCATCAAGACATTTGATGAAAAAAAATAAAGATCATTAGTCTTTTTTTCCTTTACATCAAACACCATGCAGCTCATAGGTTTCTGAGCAGTTCTGATCTACTGTCAGCTACTGTTGATACTCCATTAAAATTTGTCTCTTAACTCAAGTTTGTGTTTCTTTTTCTGTTGTGTTGTCCTTAGCCTGTAGATGGAGTTGTACAGAATAATTCTTGTAGCCTCCAAATAGTTGATTATGGCCAGAAATATTTTTGATATTTTTCAAGGAATAATGGTGAATTTCTCACTCATTTGTCTCTGTGGTCCGTGATCTCTTAACTTGGTGGAAGGCACTGGTCGCCAGGGGGCGCTAGAGAGGCCTGAGCAAACTGAATTGAAGAAGAGAAAGATGCTTATGAAACAATTAACTACAGAGGTAATCATTTTAAAACTTGTATGGTTTGCACCTGCAACGGAACTTAGCTAGCTTGCATGTTATTATGTAGCTAACTGATGCGAACTAACAAAAAAAGACTTTTTTTTTAAAAAGCCTAGTTGTTTAAAGCCCAGCTGCTAAAATCTAAGTAAAACTCAAGTATGAGGAATAATAACATTTTTACATTGGCCATAACATTGGCGCAAAAATGGGTCATTCACTATATGCTAATGTTATTTTTATTTAATTATTTATTTTGATTTTGATTTTGATTATTTTAGGGCCCTTGTCTCAGATAATCTAGATGTAAGACTAATTTAAGCATAAATAAAGTGTTAAACTGTAATGTACTGGCTTACAGTAAGTTTTAGAACACTTTCCAAAAAGGTGTTTCTTGATATACAAACCAGTTAAATAAGCTACAAACAATCCTCAACTTGTCATTTGACCAATAATTATAAAATAATTATAATTATTAATGATTGTGATGAATGCTAATTAGCGCCCACTTCACTCTGTCTGCATTACAGCATGTTTGAGTTGATAGCAACAGGACTTACATTTTCGGTAAAAGAACATTTCCAGGATCATTTTCTCCTCAAGTCTCCACTCTCTCATCTGTGCTAATGATGATCCCTAAAGATTTAAGAGACAATCACCAGCAAAATAAAGAGTTGATACACATCCTCTCTTTTCAAAAAGTCTTTAATTTTAACAAGGACCAACATTAAAAAAATATTTGTAGTGTGAGACTCTTGAGATTGTTTGACAGAGCAAAAGATACAATCCATAAATTGGTACATGCTGTAGTTCTGTTGTGGAAAAAGGACATTGAGCTTATCAGAGAGGGAATAAGTTATTTTATTTTGATAAATACATTAAAAACACAACTTTACAATGATTTACCTTTGACATATTATGAACAGCCTTTGCTTCACGGGCCGACACAGAAACTTCATGAGAACTTGCAACCTGTTGATGTAACAAAGGCTGTAAACGTGGGTGTGCACCTCAACAGTGTAAACCTGACATGATTTCAATGCTCACACACACTAAAAAGAAGCATTCAAGGCCCAATCTGTACCTTTTCGACCACTTTTTGACATGTATTTAAAGGATCTCATTCTAACGATTAAATGTTATTTATTTCACTTTAACTGAAAGAAAAGCTGTCCTTTACTCCTGTGTATAAAAATAGTACTGATATAAAACCTCTGACAGCATCAGAAAACATAATTACTCGTTGACTGTGGTTCTTCACATGTATATATTGAAAGTTCAATTGATTTAAGGGTGACAGCAGGTCTCAGTCATTTTGGTAGCAGAACTACTCTCGTTTGTTATCTGCTCACGGACTTTTCCTTTCAATAAATTAAACTTTGTGCACATGGGCATGGAAAATGATGCAAGGGTCAATGCCTGAAACAAGAATGTCGAGCATTTGCAGGTAGGAAGTTGCTTGATGTAACTTTGCTATAAAAATAGCAGCTTTCGAATGGTGAAAAAGCAAGAGAAAATGCAAAAGTGCACAAAGAGTCTGCAAAAGGCAGGAACACTGAAAAAGAAACTAAAGGTAGGACTTTTATGTTGTTCAATATCACTGGTTTGTTGTGTTGTGTCATTCTAATATTGGCCACATGGCTTTGTTAAATTTACTCTAAACTTTTTAAAAAATGTTTTGCTAAAACATTAAATTTATCAGTACATTAAATTTGAGATTTCAAGCAGCATTGTCATAAAAATTAAGCACATTGGATGAACAGTTTGGTACAAGCCCCGCTTGTAGATACAGATATTAGTTGCTCTTTTTTTAAGAAAGACAGTATTAGCTCGGGTTACTTTAATGACAGGAGCATATGGCTGTCAGACTTAAAAGTTATCAACTGAATGGAAATTTTCCCCGTGAGAAAACTGCAGTATATCAGAAAACCAAAACTGATTGAGGAGGTACATAGTTCTCCATCAGTGATGAAACTGGAAGATGATGTCGTTTTCCAGGTTGATCTCGAGGAAACGTCATTAAAATACTGACCGGTAAGATGCTCAGTTAAAAAACAGACAAAAGCCTCACAGTGTTGTGTGACATAAGTGATCCTGACACTCATCAGTCATTAAAAATAACACCAAGGTGAAATTAGACATCTTGATGTTTCTACTCTGTCAAATACTGTATCACATGGTTATTCATGTGATCAGCCACAGTTTTGTGCTTATCAAATTTCAGACAGTGACGGAAGTGGGAGTTTCTATCTGTTCTGCCACATGCTGCTGCTTCCTGTCCTGGTCGGTTCACTAAGGAGTCTTTCACGTCTGTCTGAGTACGCTGGTCGACCCGGTGGAAGGAGGATGTAGTGTGTAGAGCTGGCCTGTCTGCCATCCTTCAAAATGGGAACAATGCAGGGAGAAAACTGAGCTGCAGGTGGTGCCCTTTCACTCTGCTGTCTCTGTAATGCCTTACTCACATATTTGGGGTTAGCAGCAAAACTTTGTGTTGCGGGCATCACACCGTTGATATAAATTGGAAGGCTTTTGGGGCTCGGAGAACGTGGTGGGCAGGGTGGGACTAAAGGGACCCTTGGAGGAATTTTGGGAGGCTTGTCTTCCTCACTGGTGCTTGAAGTCTTTGAGAGAGCAGCAGGTTTTGGTGGGATAGGTACACGAGGAGGGATTTTCGGCTTTTCAGTGGGGCACTCTGTGGTGCTGCTGTGGAGAGGCTGGGAAGCAGGGCCTGAACAGGAAAATTGGATTCTGGATGAGTGTTGTTGGTCCCTGCTACACAAAGTGTCTGAAACCACAGGCCGGTGGTCGTCCCTCTGGAGAGCTAGTGCCCACATGTTGGCTCCAAACCTGCTTCCTCTACCTGTTGGTCTGTCCTCCCTGCCTGGCCAAGAGAAAGCCATGGTGCCCACACCAGCCTGTAAAGAGCTCTCCTGGTATGCATAATTTACTTGGCCACAGTCTTTGTTCATGCCCCTGCACACAGCCTTTGGACAGCTTTTGGGTAAAAGGCGCTGGCGGTCACTGGTAAAAAACTCCACCTCGTTGTCAGCTGTCTCATCAGACATGAGCTCCTCAGGGTAAGGCAGAGGCGGCAGGGGTTTGGCTTCTCTTTGGCCCCCAAACACTGACCGTCTCTGGGAGGAAGGGACCACCTGGTCTCCCTCATAGGGCCGCAGTATGCTGTCAGAAGTTAGGCTGTAAGTATCAGAATACAGAGGAGGCTGGGAAATGGAGATGTTGCCTGGAAAAGGAACAAACAATCATGTATTAAACATAACTTGTACTGTGCACCAAGATACTGCTGCTTTGTTTTATAAGGTTTTGCTATCACTGTTGTTTCCTTCAGTGCAAAAATAATTCTCAGAGGAAGAAACATGGAAAACAACTTGCAGTGAGAAAAACACTCTTAACTCAAGTGTAGTTGTGGTGTAGGAGGGGAAAAAATACCATGGGAGAGGGCTGCCCACTCTAGTTAGAAAACAACCTGTTTTGCTGAAGGTACTGTACAGGAAACGGGAGTAAAAACATGTTGAAAACAACCTCCTAACCTATCACCCTCTTCGTCAAACATCAGCCACAACACCCTGATTAGTGCAGGGATTGTCATTATCTGCGGGGCAGGACATAATCTTAACAGAGCTTCCCATGTCCTTCTCAGTGGAAACATCCGCCGTGCCCCAGACTGCAGGAGCAGCTGGTGACCAGGGAGCATTAGCTTCCCATCCTCCTTCACCCTGTGATCTTCTCTGCTACACAGCTCAGTTTGGTGATGACAAACTCACCGAATCCTCATTTACTCGCTATTTTATTATTGAAATAGGGTTTAAACTTCAGTTTGACAAAACCAAAATCTTAAGAACATTGATATATGCTGGTAGAATAACAGAACCTATGAACAGCCACATTTTTTAAAAAAAAATAATGATTTAGTAAAGCATACTTTTAGAGCACTTGTCAACCACTTGGTAAAAAAAAAAATAAGAAAAGAGTCAGAATGTCAGCTGATGTAGAATGTGTTCGGTGTTTTGTTTATTTTGATTTAACGTCACAGATAACTCATAATGGTGTCAACTGTGTGTCATGTTCTTTTCTATCTCAAGGTTTTCTCAAGTAACTCACACCAATTTAAAACAGGTTATTTTCTGTTTAAAAAAACATTATTAATAATTACATACTCATGTTATTATTATCATTTAAAAGAAATATTAACTGAGAGTCTGTCAAATTGAAATTGACAAATTTGTCATATGCATCCAAGTTTCTATCTGTAGCTTCCTTTGTGGTAATAAAAAAAATCATATTGTGCATGAAAAAAAAATTTTGTGAAAAGACTCACAGTTAAAGTCCTTGGCTCTTTGCTGCTGTTGATGTTCTGTCAGGTTGTGTTCCATGTCAGCACTCAGGCCAAAGCACATTCTGCAAATCAGAAGGGGTTGAGAAATCCATATGGAGCTGTGCATGTGTGTAAATCATTCCTGCATGGAACCTGACATGAGTAAGTCATTATATGTAAAAAAACAAGCATGACACATGCTGTGCTTAAACAGAACATATGCTCTGCTCCCCTTCATGCCTCTTTATGTTATGTAACAGCAATGAATGTCCCTCTCTGAGCTTTATTTTTCATGTGTGCGTGCTCTTTATTAACTCAACATTGTTATTGTGTTTCTCAACATTATCAATACTGTCCAAAGAAGAGGGATCTCTAATCTAATTTTTTACACTTTCCCTTGTTTTCCGTAAAATGTTTTATTCTCTCAGGTCTCTGCTTTGTCTGTTTTTCTTATCCCATGTCAAAGAACTACGGATAGAGGACATTTTATGTTGTGTGGCTTAATTTGGGATTTTGAACTATCAAAAAAAAAAAAGACATTATAAAAGAATATGACAAATCCTGGCTATTGATACAATGGAGTATTCACTCAAACTTAACTGTTTCAAAACTGCATTATAACATCGTAAAGATTTTTTTTTCTATGGATGCAGATTTTAAATAATGTAACGTGTTTATTTATTTTAAGTGATTTTTCCATTTAGAACACCAAACTTGACAAAATAACAATAATTCACTGTTTTGTGCCAAGTATGCATGTAATATGGACTGTCCATAAATTATATTTCTGATACCATAAAATTAAAGTAGTCTTTATATTGATACACTATGTAATATAGGAGATTCTTGTTTCGGTTTTGTTTCTTTCTGTATCAGAGTGTTGTTTACGTACCTGTTCAGCTCATGCTGTCCCCAGTAGTTGTTCTGACTCCCGGCCATGTTGAGGCAGAAACTGTCTTCTTAAAAAGCATGAAGGTCTGTTTGGTATCGATCTAAAGCCCCAGCACTGGTCAGCTCCATCAAACCCATCACAGCCTCCTTTTAAGCAGTAGTATAAAGCTGTTGAAGACAAAAAGGACTCTGATTGGTGAAGGATTCACCCGACTATTTTTTACTGAGTAACAGGAAAACTTGTACATCCACATCTGGTCATAGCAGGTGTGTCAGAGTTAGATTTTAAACACATAAAAAACTAAATAAACTTCCACATTTGGCTTTAGCATTACATCACTCCTCTCACTGGTTCCGTTCACACCCTCATCAATGTGAAATGCCCATAAACAGAATTATAAACAGTGGACATCTGGAACACAACCCCATCCAATGCACCTGGCTGCACTCATTCTACCAGGCCTGTCAGAGGTCAGGACAGACACATAACGCCCATCAGAACACACTTACTTTATATTCTACATGTAACTATATGACTGTTACGAAACATTACGAAGCAAATGAGGTGCTTTGTGGGATGAGTAGGCAAGAGATCGTTTTATGTTGAACTTGTCTTGAATATTTACTTAAATTAAAATTTTTATTTCATAGACAAAAAAAGCCCAGTAAATCACTTCAGTCTGCTTTGGCAGCTGCCATCTGTATCTCTGTGTGGTTCCAGCTTTAAGCAGTTTGTCTGATGTGCAGGCTCAACCTCTGGGTCAGATGTGGGAGGGCAGCCGCACTCTTCGCCCTCCTTTCTGTGATCATGAAAACCCTGCAGTATCTGCCCTTTACAACAGGGGCTAATTGTGAAGCATTTCTTTGATGCTAACTGATACACCCTGCCAATTGGACTGCACACTGAAACACAGACAGTGCCTGCAAACACACTATGAAACATAAAGGTTTGTTTTTTTACTTGGTTTAATTAGAAAAATTTTTTACTGTTGGACAAGAGAATGGTCAATTAAGAATAAACTGGTTGACAGGCCTGGAGCATCATGCAGCTTGTCCATAACCTCCCAGAGAGCAGAGCAGAGGCGAGAAAAGAGAGGAACAAATACCAACAAAGAACCGGGTTTCAAGTGCCGTCTCTGGCCCACAGCTTTGTTACGTATAATCATATGTGATGACTAGATTCCAATGATTGGAAATATAACGATTTTACCATTTTCTTGGTCATCATAAAATAATGAATCAGCCACTGACATATCTGACATCCCTGGTCATCCTGCTTTTTCATGAAAGGTGACATTGGCCTTGTTTCCATGACTTTACTCATAAGGTAGAGAGTCAAAGTTTAGGTTAAACAGACAGTTCAGCAGCTGAAGGGGTTTAAAACTGAGGGTCCACAAGTGAACTATTCCCTTCCAGGTTCCAGTTGGGATGCTGCTAAGTGCTCTGCAACACAAATCAAGTGATGTCTTATTTAGCTTCATGATTTAGTGTCGGAAAGACCCATTTAAACTAAACTAATTCACCAACTTAATATCCATTGGCAACTCAACAATCCTATTCATCCAGAGAGCAAAGCAAAGTCCCAATTTTACTATCAAGCTGCAATCTTATCCTTTGAAGTTGTGCTTTGTTTCATGTCACTAACGGGCCTACAGTTTATGTGGGAAGCAAACAATGCAGAGCATGCATAATGCATCAAAAAAATCTACCACAAACAGAAAAGTAAGCCATGCGTCTATTTGAATATTTATGTCATCCTTAAAACAACCGACAGTGGCGTCATTTCCGTCAGTGAACTCCGGAGATGGAAGACGCTGAACAATTATGAATTCTACCAGCAAGTACTCAGCGTCCATGAATGGAGCCACTCTCAGGCATGAATGGGCCTTTGTGTCACTTTAGTGCGCAGTGAAGCAAGCCTGAAAATACAAGTGAACTCTCCCATGAGGTTAAGCCCGAAGATACGCCATGGAGACAAGCAGACATGGCCAAGGTATGAGCCTGAGCTGCAAATCCCCTGCAGGAGGATTGTGCGCACTGGCACCATTGAAAGGACAAGCCAGAGGCTAAAAAACAGTTTGTTTATCTCAAGCCAGAGCCTTGATGAGTCGTCCTTGGCTGTTCCCAACTCACTTCTTCTGGGCAACAGGTCATTCACTGACTGGACTTTTACAAATGATTTAATTACAGCGCTGGCATAAAGTACGTGTTTTACATCACCTGACTGTGACTTGCTGTAAACTCTACCAGCCAAGTAACACTCACTGCTTAGCAGGTTATACACAAACTCACCAGATGCCTTCTTTTTTTTCTCTAAATATTTAAAACACAGCAAATACTAGGTCAGAATAATAAAAAATGCATACACATAAAAATATAAAAGACCAGTTTTCAAGATCAGTTTTCACAGCATTAACTAAATAATCTGAGGAAAATTGTTAGTTTTATCAAAATAAAGGTTTTTAAATATGTGACCAGAGCTTTTACACAGTATTTCAGTCTTCTAATGAACCAGGTCTGTTTTGGATGTACTGTTTACTTTACATGTATAGGTATTTGAAAGGGTCAAATGTGTAAATTTTGACATATGCATTTCAATAAATCAGTAATGTCACCTTATAATGAATGAACCATGTGGAAGACAAAATGTAGTTTGTGATGTTAACAAGACATTTGATTTAAAATTAAATGCTGTTTTGGTTCTTCATTGTTTGAAAAAATAATGATCCTTAATCTTTTGAGCACATACAAAATTTTATTGTACAGTTTGCTTTATGGCTGTGACATAAGTATTTTTTATATTTTTGTATAGGTTCATGGCAATTTTTTTTTTACATTTGTTAAACTTTTGCTCCCAGAGTATGGGAAATTAATCTTGAAATACACATTTCTTATACTGTCAAAACTGCACGGTCAACAATAGTAGCTATAGACTGGGCCAATATACGCTTTACAATTTTAGCAACCATACAACATATATTTATAATTGTTTGATCTTTATATTTTTCACACTTCATTTTATTTCCTCCTCTTTATTTCAAACTTGGCTTGTGAGCACAGCCTTCAGATTGTGCTACCTTTCATTCTTACTTACTTACTTGATTACTTGCACTTTAAATGTGCATTTTTGAATCTAGGCTTCCTTCTGACTGTAGAACTAATACTGGTGAATCATTAGCCTCTGGGATTGGCACATTTCTTTCATGAACTATACTGTAGTTTACTCATTGACGCCTATGCACGCTGTAATGATATGAATCATTTAAGTACTATTTAGATAATTGAGAGCCATATTTGTCTACTGAAGATGATTCAGTAGGTGTTGGCAGAAGAAAAGAAAAGAGTACAGCTGAACTAATTTTGATTTGCTCACGGCCAACAGTTGTTAAGGTTACCTGGAGGAGGCTGTAGCAAATATGACACCTATTGAGTTGGTGAGCCATAGCCTTAGACTGCAATTTTGATTCTTTTACACTTTTAAGTCAATAAATCACCTCAGTCCATCACAAATTTACAATAATAATTTGATAATATTACACTGTCTATAATACAATATTTTTATGAGAGGTAGAGAAGAGCGCACCTGAAAAAAAGCTGAATAATTTTAGGCAGAGTTTTTACAACTATCCAAAAATGTATTTCATTTAGCAAACTTATCTGCAGCTTTCATATGTGGCTGTCTGTAAAAAAGTAAAATGAAAAAAATATTTAAATGTTAACAACGTTCGATATTTAGCTAATTTAATACAATTCTATTTAAATGTAAGAGTTTTATAGGCCACTAGTCCATCAAGAAGATTAGTCTAAATAATTTTAATTCATAAATTAATTGATAACATGAATTTTAAATCATGTTATTACAAATGAAGTCGAGTATTACATAATTGTTTTTTTTTTAATGTTAATATCGAAATATCTGCAAAATATAGGCCTAACGTTAGTATCATCAGATTTCAGATTACAAATATAAACACAGATATATATTCTGTAAACACATGTATACATACAAAGGATACAGTAAATTCTTGCAGATTCATAGTAGATATATGATACATATTTAACGCAATGTCAAGTCATTACCATCAGAATGAACGATATTCATCTCCACATGCCATATTCACTACTTTCTGTTCTTCCTGTACTCTTAATAGCGCCCACTAGTGGCCCAGGCACCGCAGGGCTCACCCATCCCGCCTCGATGAGACATCTCTCGGCGGGCACAGGGGCACCGCGCAGCGGGTCAGGAAAACGGTCTGTCCCGCTTCTTACAGCTCACCATAAACCTGACAGAAAGCTTGAATCAGTCAACAAAAAGTAAATCTAACCGGGCTTTTCAGAGACTTTTCAAGGGAACGGCGAAAGGCAACGTAATTTTGGCCCAACGGTCGCGTCTCTAGAATCCTCTCACAGTTACATGTAGTCCCTCGAGAGGAATCCAATGGAACTTATTAAGTGTGATTTAAAACAAATAGCCCGCCCGGTTCACATCACAAATAACATTAATACCGGCCCAGATCGCTGGGTTAGAGTGAATTTAAAGCCCAGATTTCCTTCAAATTAAGAATCCTTCTTGTGGCTAAGGAGAAGGAAGTCTTACCATGAACATGCAGACTTCTTATCCATCACGAAGCGTTTAAACCAGGGTCGATGGTCTTGTTCCTGTCAAATGTGAGAAAGTTTAACTGTAGCTAAAGTACGAGCGAGTCTCCCAGTAAAAACTGAGCCATGTGCAACATCCCTCCTATGTCAACAAGACTGGGAGGTGAACCTCGTTTTGTCAGAGTGACGCGGTTTTCCGCATCTCCTTATAAATGCATTCAGCAACTCGGGCACGTTACTGAAACTCCACCCAAGCCCGTCTTAAAGAGAAAAAATACCCCCTGAAAATACAAACCATTAGGGAAATCTAAACATCATTAGATCCAGTATCCTGTGGCTTATAAACCGGTAGTGGTGGAAAAGAACTTTACTTGAACGCAGTTGTGACTTAAAGGTAGTCCACTCATTTTCAAAGAGAAATATTTTAGTTAGCTTTATAATCAGCTACGTTCAGATAACTGAAAACAAGCCTTTAATCTCTGTGTACTATGTAGCTTTAAATGATACAAACAAAACACGATATTTGTCTAACAAAAAAAAATGATACACTTTTTTTGATTAAACTACCAAATAATGCATGAAAAGATTATTTGCTGGTACTATTTCTGTACATGTACCTATGACTTTGATAAATAATGCATTAGTTAAAGGATCTGAATACCTTCTCAATCAGAGAGGGACTGTCAGTTTTTCAGATTTTCAGTTTTGAGGTGTGAATCAAAAAAGGCATTATTAGAAAATTTGTGAAAATCAATGATTGACATTTGACAACTCCAGGTGTTAATGTTAAACTCTAAATGTCTGTGTTTAATGCATACATTCATTAAGCACTTTACTAAGTTTTTAAGTTAATATTCTTAAATTTGAAAGCTACATTTTCAGTTTGTGAAATCAATGTTTCCTATACATTAAGTAACTGTGGGTCAAATAGCAGCAATGCCCAATGATCATTTTATCTGTATTGTGTAATGAGTCTATGGGAAATTGCCCTCCATAAGGCAGTAAACAATTTTGGTCTGACCTGTGTGGGAGTCAGAGAGTGTGTGGGTGGCTTTTGGCGTGAGTGCAATATACGACTGATAGAGAAGAACAAGTACAAGATTGGTAGCCCAATCACAGCAAACAAGAACTTGTTTTGAAGCCTGCATGTCACATAAAAGTTCACTGTCTGTGTTTGTCTTCACCCACGCTGAGAGGCAGAAGGACAATACAGGAGGCCATTTACGAGAAAATAACAGGGAAGTGAGTGCAGGCTATTCTTGTTTTTACCAGTCCAGACCACACTGAGCCTACAGTCCTCCTCCAGCTACCCAATTATCTTTTTATTGTGGTGAAATCCAAATAAATCCTCAGGCAAATAGGCACATTAAATATTGTAAAATAACTATGTAATAAAAGTGTAAGAGTGATGCCAAAAGGCCATATGACCTCCCCCAGCTCTGTCCAATTGTTCAGCTATTCACTGTAATAAAATCCACATAGGGTCATATATGGATTGAGGACTGCTTTATACCTATAAACTAAGGGTAAATTACAGTCCCACAAAATAAATATAGCACAAGGAATGTGCTCCTATTGCTGCAATCATCAACCGTCCTTTTTTCACCAACGTAATTTGTTTGCTTAGAGGAATACTCATACTTTTTAGCAAATAATCAGTTCGATCAACTTCCTGTTGTGCAATGCAGAGATTGGTAGCACATGAGTCCGGTGTTACATAGAGGTGTTGTCTCTTGTGACGCTGCTCTGTGATGGAACTCACGTCTTGATTTTGAAACTCTTAACACACACAGTCCCTGTAAATGCCTGTCTAGTCTTTAATTCTGTTTAATTCTGTAGCAGCAACAGCACCGTCCAAATTTAATGTTTCTGACACCCAGATTTAATCGTCCCCGCCGCTCTGCTGTTGCACCGCCGCCCTCTGTGGGCGCTTGTGGTGACCCAGGATGCTCAAAGCTGTGGGGGTTGTTGCTGGGGTGGGCCAGTCTCCCACAGGGGAGGTCAAGTCATTTCCTGCTCTGAGAGACCTCTGTCCCTGACAGCTGTCAGTGCAGTCAGAAGCCCACTTCCCACATCTGTACCCTCCCCTCCTTCTCTTGTGCTTTTTACAAAGACGTGATGGATTGCTCTGAAGGAACTCCCTCATGCTTTAGCAAAATAAAAGCTGGGCCATCAAAGTTGGACTCAAATCAAGGCCCTCCGTTCATGTTTCTTTATGAGCTCAGTTCAATAAACACAAGATGCATTAAGGATAAGTCAGTACTAAGTGGAAGTTGATTATTAACAGCATGATAATTCCTCGACTCTCAAGCTGGATTGGTGAAGATCTGTGATAGCAGATAAGAACTGAAATGAGAAATATCTGAGAAGATAAATGTCCGCCTGCTACTTATTTAACATCATCTCAGCTGGACAAGGAAATGAAGTGAGTAGGTGTTAATGTACGTGTTCTATGGTAAATACATCTGTGTAGGTTGTTGCACTGACATGGTGACACATGGAATTCTCTTATAGAGGAACCAGCTGTGTACAAACATGTAATAGTAATTAGAGCCCCGTTACAGACGGCAGACAGACAAGCCTGCTGCTGTTTTCAAAGTCACGCTTGACCTGTCTTTATGTTTGAGTTTCACATTCCTTTTTAGCACAATGCTCTTGTTCCTGTGAATCAATGTTAGAGGTTGTAACAAATTTCTGTGTGGAGTCTGCATGTTCTCCCCATGTTTGCATGAGTTTCCTCTGCCAACAAAAACATGTATGTCAGGTTAATTCTCCTGTGATTGCCCTTGACTGAGGCACTGACTTAGAACTGGAGCAGGTCCTTTGGCAAAACACACTGCTCAACATGTGACATGTGTAAGAAGTTAAAATTCCTATCCATTAAATCAAGAGATTTTTTTTTCAGTAGATGAGTAAACTAAGTAGTAGGGCACCAGAGCTGAAACAAAGGGGCATCGTCATCCAACTCTGGAATGATTTTGCAGTGATGTTAAAGGGGAGATATTCTTATGAAATTTGTCTATTACACATCTTTGTTTCCACCCACTACTTCCTTCAGCCTGACATGAATCAGTCATGTTTGAGATCTAAATTTCAAAGTAAAATGCCAAAGAGAGGGCGTGATATGTTATATAAATGAGGGATAAATAGGTTTTACAACAGTTCTGATAACTTTATGAATCACTGCCATTCATTCAAAATATATTGACAACAGACCAATATATGATTTGAAAAACACACCCTTCATTTAATCTTTTCAATGTATTGAATTTGCGGTTGGGTCTGACAAGTTGGAGGCGTCAGGAAGGAATCAGGCTCCTCAAATGTCTGAGTGGGCTTCTCACCATGGCCTCTGACCTCATCCTGTGAGGAGACAGCTCAGTTATCAAAGAACCAATAGCCACCGGGAGGAAGAGGAGGACAGGCTGAAGAATGATGCTTGTGCTGCCTTTGATTGTGCGGTAGTTCAGGAACTGCACTTAGGGCCACAAAGAAAAGATTTTCTGTGAAATCTATTCTGATGCTAAATTGATGAACATTTTTTTAAATTACACAAAAAGCTAAAGAGCAGCTACAAGGAAAGCAATGGATTAGAAGTGGAAAACACACACATGTACAAACACAAGGCTTTATTTGTGGTGGGGCTATCCTTATAAAAGACAAGACAGCAAAACACTTTTTTCCCAGGATACCAACAGAGAAAGACAGAAGAGAGACAGCAGGAAAAGCAGGGATTAAGGAGATGGCAAGGATTAAAGTGATTTAAACCCTGTGACATCTGATTTCACGGTGACAGCTTCAATGAATGGCAGAGACAAGAGCATGAAAAGAGTGATTCTTTGCCCAGGATACAGCACTGCAGGCCCAGGCAGCTTCCCTTTCCGTGATTTCAGGCCTCAGTGTGGGCAGAGGGGCTGCAGGCCCAGCGGGAGGCCTTCCGCAGCCCTGTGAAGTTGATCTCCAGTTCATTAAGTGCTATAGTTAAAATAAGTGAGGGAAAAGAGAGAGAGAAAACAGGATTTGCACTTCAGTCCTGAAAAACTGTTTATAGGCAAAAGGTTTTAAATTGCTCCTCTCCTCACTAGGGACACTGCATAAACCACCATATCATCAGAGTGAAAGATATTATTGGTTGGCACTAATAACTAAAAGCTCTCCAGGTGTTAGGGTTAGGGCCCTCTCCAGGACGTGGACACACTGGGACTTTTCATTTTGGGACAGCGGATGTGACGGAAAGATTCTATCAATATTTGCTTGTTTTCCAGAGTTCATAACTTGTTTTGAGGTCAAAGTCTTCTTTACTCACCACATGACATACGGTGTTACCTTTTAGGAGAGCAACGGAAAATAGTCAAGTTTGGTAATGTTGTTGTTAGGCTGCTGATTATTTACTATGTGTAGCGCACGCCATGGCTCTATTGTGTGAGTGAGTGTGTGTGCTGGAGGAGGGGGGGTGGCTGATGAGGCCATCTGCGTGTGTTTTTATGCACAACAGATTTCTTTAGAAAACCATGGCATGATCACTCTTAGTCTGTCTTTCCCCACAACATAGCTCAGAGTCCTGAGGCATGACAGAGCCAATCTTCCTTTTATCCTCACTATATTTCTCATCTCACTCCCACCCCTTTCTCTCTTACCTTACTTACTCCCGCTCCATCACTTCCTGTTGAGTCACTGACACAGCCAGCCTACACCATGTTTTACAGTTATATGGTACGCTCCTTGCTTTCCTCCTCCACTTCCTAGTTAGCAAATGCCTGTCTTGTAGGGGAGAAGAACTACGACTGACACTAAAACAATCCTCAAGGAGATATTACAGAATGAAAGCAGGTACAGTCTGTGAAGAATCAAAGTAGATGTGGGAGTCTCTTCCTGGAAACATGACTGATTCATTTGGTAAATGACTCGTAGGATCATTGGATTATTTTCTTGGCAGAAAATTTGCCATAACACTCGCCACAGCACGTCAGCCATCAGTTCATATCACTTATCAGTATTGGAAAAATAGAGTCATAAGCAAAAAAGAGAAGAGAGAGACATAGCGAGAAAAAGAATCAACTGTTCAAATAAATATAAAATAGATTTTTACGTAGTCTTTCCAATAATACTGACGTCTAAGTTGAATTACCTCTTTGGAAAAGGCTTCTTTATTGCTATTGGCTATTTACAGTCTATTAAAGTGGGAGGAAGTGATGGTGTGGTGAGGTAAGAGGACGTAGGCAATGCATGCCTGTGTATGAGGGAGGGCTGAGGGCAGGGCTCTGAGAAACGAAAGGGCTCTGTGGTGGTTTGGTTGAGTCATTCAGAAATTCAGCTGCTGACTCAGTTTGCAAACTTGTCTCCAGGAGCACGTCGCCAGTCTATCTGGCATTATGTGTGTGTGTGTGTGTGTGTGTGTGTGTTCGTGTGTCTAACCTCTTTTTTTGAGAATCAATCATCTTTATGAAGAAAGAATAAGAGAATCCCTCCTTATTGAATATTACTCTGAAAAATAGAGTTTAATTTAGGGTTCAATTTCATTAGAATCTAGATTCTTGTGGTTTGTAGAGAAACTACATTCGACATTACATGAAATGGAAAACAAAGCTTTGCCCAAAGGAGTGTCTATTCACACCACTGCTGTAATCCCATCCTGGCACAAGGTCAAAGTTTTTCTGTGATTTAATCATTCCGTCATGTCTTCAGTTTTCTCTACACACCCTTTTCACCACAGTAGTATTATAACTGTGTCAGTCCAACAAGAAACACAATGTGATCCATATGGGAGCATAGACTCTAGGACACACTCCAGAATTAGTCATCCTGGAAATGTTGCAAGGTCTTAGAATGGTGTGCTATTGTTGACATTATTGTGCTCAGAGGGTAATTAAGAGGGACACCTCCCTCATAGATGGAATGTGATCTCCTGATAAAATTGTAAAGCTGTTTTAATTTAAGTATTATGCAAGACTGAGGTTAGTGAGTCATACGGTGTTAAAAGGGGAGTGTGTACAGCAATTACCTGTTTCATTTTACCTACTTATTTGAAATGAATCTCAAATTATATTACAGAACTTGATGGCAAAAACAATTAACAGCATCTTCTTCTGAAAAGAAGACTGCAGGCATCAAGTGCTTCAGCAAGTTTAAACGTGCAATCCAATTCACAAAAGGGATTCAGCTTTCGAGAAAATCAGCACCTTAATTAAATTTATATTGCTTTTAGTAAGTCATATATAGCTCAAATGACTAAAAACCAACTTTAGCAATGATAGTCATAAGCCTCACCACAGGCTAGCTATGTGAGTTGCTGTATTGCTCCTGGCTGTTTTGTTTGCTCTGCCTGTGCAACAATTGTTTTAAAGTGGCACATCATTGAATAATGAATAATATTTATCATAGCTACAGAATAAGTTTTAATTAATGTCTTTCATTACTATCTTTTTGGTTCTTAATTAATCTTAAGTCTCTGATGATAACTGCTAACATTTAGGTGCTTTCCATGAAAGACTGCTTCTGATGTTGCTTGTTGTTAGCTTGGAATGTAAGTAACAGCTTACAGCTAACAGTCACACTTGTATAATTAGCTGCTCTTCAGTTAAACTTTAAAGCTTACTTGCACAACATAGTTGGTTGATAAGCCTATTATGAAACATCTTTTTCTACATGTAATGTTGTAAAGATTGATTTTGATCTAACTAAGTAATACTTACCTATCCCATTAACTATAAGAGAGCTTAGGCTAGCTGAAGATTAAGGAACTGAAACCAGTTGTGCCTTAGCATAACTGTTAACTTAGGTTAGGGCTTACAAGTTTAAAAATGTTAATGGCAATTCAGATAACTAGTGAGCAGATTTTGCATGGTATGTAAACTAGCCAGCCAATGATTAAGCTAATGCTAGTTTGGTATTAATGAGTTTAGCACTAAGTATTTTAAATAGCTATAAGTGGTAAAGTTAATGAAATTCAGCTAGCTTGTAACTGTTAAGTCATTTTAGCTAATGCACCGTTGTTGACAATAGTGACAAACACCTAATTTTAGTTACGCTAACATTACTTAAATTCAACCCAGCTAAGCATCTTAGTTTTAAATTTCACTTTGTGATGTTGGTATGTTGAAGCAGTAATCAATCTGATAAAGCTTTATTCTTGTTTAACTCTTAACAAACATGCAGGCTATCATATGGTTTCCAAAGCCAGTTGCTTTTTGATTTGTAAATTATGCAGCTCACTATTCACATCATGACTGTGTGTTTCCCAAATTGCTACAACATCTGGCAGATCTGACTCAACTAGTTAGCATTAGTGGTAACTCCCAGTTTGAGCCCATGACACACTGAAGTGCATTTTTGTGTTACAAACACATTACTTGAGGGCTACGTTTTACATAATAAGTAGTCATATGCTTAAGTCAAAATAAATTGATTAGCTAACTATTCCTTTATCTCTCACACAACTCCCGCGATAGATGCTACCTTTCTTCTGTGTACCAAATCAAATGTATAATTGATTAAACAGTAGCTATGTATATATTAATGAATACATATCCAACCAAACCTGAGATTGTTAATTTTTTTATCCAGCTGCAATAGGACTGAGCAAACTGCAGTGGCAGTAATGTAGAGCAGTGACAAGCTGGACCTAAGTGTGCATTACACTGAGAAAGCAGAAGGCCTCCTGTTTAGAGACAGGTAACTGGTGTAATGCATTTTAAAGTTTTTGCAGTTATCTGAGACACTTGACAGGGGTTTCATAATGATTTTATTGCATACTAAATATTTTAAGAATGAAAAAAACAATTAATTTCAGTTTTAAAGAAACAACAATGTATTAATTACATGACATTAAAATGGAGACTGTCGTCTTAGAATTAAGAGTCTTTTTAGTCACTATTGATCAGTTTATCAAACCATGGCCAAATCTGTGTAATAGTTGTCAGAAAACGAGAGGAGCTCAAGATGGAAATATCCTTAATCTAAGGTAGTTTTTGATGCCTCTTAGATCATGAGCAGTAAAAGTATGCAGAAAAAACAACAGTTTATTGAAAAAATATTAACAGTTTCAATGTCACTTGAAAAATACCTCCTATGTCCTCTAGTTTTACATGGTCCTTTTTGTGAATCACTATCAATACATTCAATCTTTCATCTCCCTGTGTTTTTCTGTCTTTCCCTTTCTTGTGTATGGGACTTTTTCATGTTTTTTGTGTTTATGTTTGCTGGGAGTGGCATCCTAGCATTTCTCTCCTATACTTTACAGTCAAGCGCACCTGCAACAAATCATCCAAGTCAACTTAACGAGCCACTGCCGCTCAAACCTCAAGCTCTACAAGCCAGGCTCTGCCAGACTTTTCAGTCTATCACAAAGTTTATCACCCTGTTTACCACAGTTGCCTGCCACAACCAGCTTTGTCCTTGTTGCCAATTTCTGTTTTGGTCCAATAACTCCATGCCTGCGCAACTCTGATGAAGGTCCTACTCACTCACCTGCTCCATTGGCTGCTCACCATCTTTGCTCCACCTGTTGCGTTATCCTCTTCCTGCCTAGCTCCTTCAATAAATTTCCTAATCTTTCCTAAACTGCTATCACCTGGATCTGTGTTTTACATTTTTGGTTCCTGCAATTACTATTTGTAACCAGGAAGAAGATGGCACAGCAAACACCAGCTTCCCATAAGAGGAACATAAGGAGGTTAAGTCTACAATGGACAGTGATAAGCTGAGGGCCATAAACTCCTCTGAAATTGCACTTAACTTGAAGCTGTAGTTTTTGAAGCTCCTGGCATGTTTTACTTTTGTCTAGGTGTTGAGGTTGGTATTGAATCTGTTAAATTCCTGCCAGCCAAAGCTCCAGAGTCAGCTGCCAAAGACTTGCTAGCATCCAGCTAGCTTTTGAGTTTACTGGGCTGGGTGTCTGAATTAACTAGCCCTTGACCTGTCAGTACTGAGTTGGCTTCAGAGTCACCTAATTCTTAGCATGCTGGCTTCATACTGGCTCCAGCTCCTGAGCCAACTCAGCACTAGCCTACTAGCCTTGTGCCAGCTGCATCTCCTGAGTCGGGTGTCCATCTTGTTCCTAGTTAGCTAGCTTCCTGGCTTATTCCTCTGCAGATGACTTCCAGGAGTTTCCTTTCTTGAAGGGCCCAGCTCACCATCAAGACAGCACAGGAAGAGAGAGGCAGGCTCCCAATAAGGTCAAGGCTCTCTGTCAACTGTCTTTTTTTTCATCCAGCTCTCTGGTCTTGTTTTTGTCAGACCTTGTTTAGGAGCCTGACATCACCCACATTGCCAGCTTCTTGGCAGCTGGCCTGTTAGCTAGTAAACATGCCAGTTCTTCGAAAGATCATGTCCGGGGATCATACCTGTCCGGATGTACCCCTCTAGAGTGGTTTTGCCTTTGGCCTGTTGCTCTACCCACAGAGCGATCTTGCCTGCCCTGCCTGTTATCAACCTCTTAGGTGGTTACGTTCACCTGTTCTTCAATCTCGCCGCCCTCCAGACCTGCCGCACCTTTCAGCCTGGCCATCTGGTTTTCCTTCAGACTTAATTCACTATTTGGCTCTGTACCCCAGTCATCCTTCAAAGATCCCTCCCTCTGTCTAGCCCCCAGACTGTTCACCTGAGATCCCCTGCCCCATTTTCCTGCCTTAGTCCACTTGACCTATCTCCAGCCCAGCTTTGCTAATGGACCCCATTCACCTACCTGCTCTGCTGGCCATTTACCTGCACTGTTATAATGAATTAAGTATTTAAGTATTTCCATTAATTTCTATTTAACAATTTATGTGTTTGTGTCATTGTGTGACCAGGTGAGAGGTCCAAATAATCAAAAGAAAGCCTTTTAGGCTGTTAGAGTCTCTCAGAGTTTCCTAAACTGTTAGATTGATGCTTATGTGTGGCTTGTTCAAGATTCTTCTGCCATGCATGCCTGTTGAGTCAGAATAGATGAAGAACTGACAGTAGAGCAAGGCAAGGTGGCATCTTTAGAAAACCAAGTAAGTATGTTTTTCCATGGAATATTCACAAAATGTGGTCCAATGACTTCCCCTTGATTTCCTCCTACAGTGACCTACTTGTTTACTTTGCTTTTAGATTTTAAAATGGGAGAGGGAGTTTGTAGGACAGAGAGACAGAGTGTAAAATGTGATAACAAGAATTGAATAAAAAGCACATATACAATAAAAGACAAACTGCACAGGGCAAGTGTTACAAATAATCCAGTTTACCTTAAATTCAAATTAAATTTCCACCTTAGTATCTCTTAAATGTCTGTCAACCATCACACGTATTCCAGTATAACATACATTGCCAGTAAATACATGTACTGAGGTGTTTTTGTTGTTGGGTTGCAAATGCTTCAATAAGCTGATGACCAGGAATGAAGAGTTGAGGAAGAAGCTGAATACACTGCAGGTGGAGAAGAAACAGTTCCTACATATTCAATCTCTGCTGGAAAGAGTATGTTAATTTATCATTAGCTGGTTTTTAAATTTGCACTTGGCTGCTACTGTATCCTACTACAACATCCTACCAATATGGATACCAAGGAAGAAGTGACATAATGATGCTTCCATCCCTCTTACTTGTAAATCCTCTTGAAATTTCAGAAAAAAAATGTTTGACTTAAATTCAATACTCAGCATTGGATAGTTTAGGGAAGGGATATTAAAGGAACTGTAGTTTGAGCCAGGGGACACCTATCTCTGTTATCTCACACTGGAACTGCATGCAGTTTGTAAGGATATCTATAACCCAAGGAACAAATGCACTGAAGCCTTTGGCAGGTGAACTATTCTGTTGAGTTAAAGTACATATTCATTCTTTTTAGTCATGTTACATTGAAGATTTATTTAACTAGTGGCTATAAAAAAAGTACCTGTCTAATTTAGCTGAGCATGCTCCCTAAAATTGATTGTCAACTTTTCTAAGATGTCTCAGTATCTAATGGAGCAAATACATAAGAGTACATTGGACTGATTTTTGTTTACTAATATATTTTCTCCATAAGCTTAAATTCTTAAAAAATAAAGTACACCCACTATGTATAACTTTCCAATTTGTTGTATATACATGGCTGCACTAGTCTGAAGATCCAGGAAAAACAGATAATGCTGAGGAACCAGAATGCTGAGGATACATCAAAGAGAGGAGCAACCTGGAGCAAGAAATCTCCTATAACTGCTTTGCAGCTTTCTTAGACAAAAGTGCTTTTGCGTACAACAACCAGGACATTGTCCACAGAAAAGGTAACTATTAATCTAAAGGTTTGAACACCGTGTTTTTACAGTCACAATCTTGTGTGACTTATTTTATAGTTTTTATGCACAGCAACCTGAGTGTACAAAGTTCTACCATAATGCCGTTCTCATAAAGTGTGGGACAACATACCTATGTGGCTGCTATACCAATGCAATGTTTCCTGCTTTTTTTGGTTTATTGTGGACTGTTCTTGATTACTATCTGTAAGGTTATTGTATGCTAAGCTAATGACATATTTTCTCATATTGATGTGACATTCCTCAGCATTTTAGTCTGCTGAAGATAACAGACCAGTGGCGGTCCAGACTTGAGGAATGTTGACTTAAAATCTAATAAACTAGTGACACCTTGTGTTCAAAAGATGTTACTTGTGGACTGAAAAATGCCTGGAAAAAGGTAAAAAAAATACAACTTTTCTATTTTTTGTCAACATTTTTGAAACACTGAGTAGAGAATAAACATTAATATAAATCATTCATAGTTAATTATTGATATTTTATTTCTAAAGTGTATCCCAACTATATACATGTGTCAGATTTCAGTCTTGCTAAACACCACTAGACATGATTCTGAATTTTCTTTACCTAATAATAGGCTATTCAATACTCTGTAGGAATTTTTTATTGTTTTTTTAAGCAACTCTGGTGCAAGCTCCATCTAATGTATATATAATAAGTGAAGAAAGAATCTTATAGTTTACAAGTTTCATTTCATTGTTACATTTGCCTGTAGTAAAAAAGTGCAAGCAATTGGACTCTAAGGAACTGGAACTTGTAGACTTGCTATTAAATGCCATTAAACAAATCCTCAGAGAAATAGAGGAAAATGACCTGGACAAACTGATCAGAAACTTCAAACAAAGTAGGTCCCCATCAAACCTTGCTGAGGCAGTCAATGTCATGCATTTGATTAGCATTTAAAATTTGTTGTGACTTTTGTTTTATCAGTGGAGGAGCAGAACCTCACTATATTGAACTTTGTTAACTATGAGCACAGCAAAGCTGAGGCCATTTAAAGAGAGACCTCTCAGGTTGTGTGTCTGTGTGTTGTAGAGAAAGACAGATATAAAGAAGTAAACAAAAATTAATTACGATTGTACACTGTCTTGTATCATTTCCTGGACTGAAAGCTTGGAGTGAGAGGGAAAATCTTTGTGGCTGAGGAACAGCAACAGGAGAAGCATCAGGCTCTTTGAATTAGAGTTTCCAGTAAACAAGAGCCTACTGAGCAACAGCTGGCAGTCTATCCACAGCGGGTTGAGTTAATGGAAAAGCTCCAAGATCAGCTCAAAGCAGGTACAGCACTGGGCAACCCTGTATATCATTACCCTTTTGAATACAAACAAAAAACACGCCATACTATATTATGGGGGTTATTTTTTTCTGTTTTTTAAAAAAAAAAAAATACCCCTAGCACTGGACAATTCAAAAAAAACTTAAACAAAGCTGAAGTAATTGTTGCTTTGTGAATTTAATGTTACTCTCTACAAAGTTAGAGAAATTGTGATGTAGGGTTTAAATGTTTTTGCATGTAATCATGTATATACTGTCAGAAGTCACCGTTCTTTCAACTTGATTTGCCTTATTAGCTGGTGGAAAAAAAACTTTTTTTGGTAATTACCAAACCAAAAGTGTTCTTACACAATAGATGGACAGTGGGAAATAAACATCAAAGTAGTGCTGACAACATATATGGGCAAAAATACTAGAAAACACAAAAATCATGCCCATATGTAATTGTGCAGTTCAAAAAGGTTAAAGAACATTCACAGAAATAAAACTGTTTTTGTTCATGTAAATGCTTTGTGTTGGGTTGCAATTACAAAAGTACAGAATCAAAAAACCAAGGTAAAAATTTGTCATGCCTATCTTCATAAAGTTTACATGAATTAATATAGATAAGTACAGCACTGTATCTTATTATACTGAAGACAATGAAATGTTTATCTACCAGTACAAAAAACGATGTAAAAACATCAGTCTTGTAGGAAAATTGCACATATTAATATCTTAAAACTATTTTTACAAGGTGTCAAATCATTGCTTCAAATCAGCTATGACAGCTCACTGACCTCTGATGAGAAGGACTCCCGTCCCAGATTCAATACTGAAAACATCAAGAAGTACCTGAGAATGTTGGAGGACAGAATCAATGTGCTCCTCATTCTGAAGTCCAATTTGCTGTTCCAAGATAAGTGAAGCCAGGAGGTGCTACTGCACCTGCTGCTACTGCATAATAATGTGCTGCCTCATCACCAGTACAACAACTGTCTCAGTACCATTGCTGAGCAGCTCCTGGGAATAACCCCTCCAACCATCAGCCTTACCATCAAAAATTACTTAGATTCAAAATAGGTGTTTGTTTGTTTGTTTGTTTCAGGCACTAGTACTTGAGAATTCAATAAATTTATTTTAGTTAATATATTCTCTCCACAGTTCAGTTATAGGTCCTTCTTTTTTAATATTTAAGCCCTGAGAATTTTAAGAAGCCATTCAGAGTGTTGGATCAACTGGCAACAAACTTGTCAGTATACATGGCTATCCTGAGATGTTTACAGTAATGGTCATAGTGTGTAAAGCAAAATAATTCAAAGACTGAAATTACACAGATTCCCAAATATTTAGTGACAATTCAAAGAATAATTAGCATGAATATTACTTACTCAAACAACTGCAACAGTGATATTGTTTAGAACAACAAATGATCAAATTCTTGCCATTGTACTTCTGCAATTAAAAACTAAACATGCTCACCTACATACCCACTCAGTCACAAGCACACAGACACAAGCACACTTATTAATTACATCCCTGAGCAGTAAGAACTATATAATCAGCATGATTACATTCTAAGCTTTGGTCAATCGTCAGTCTAGTTGTGTCTTCAATTTTTAGATAAAATCTTGTTTTGAGGCGAAATTATTTTCATGATAAAGTGGTTTTAAGTCTTGCTCTGGCCAATTTCACCACAGTACACCACTCTGCTCTCCAGTCGCGAACGCTCAGCTTCAAACACGAGCAAATGACTCAGCAGTGTCTCCTCAGGTCCTGAGCGGATCAGAGATGGATTATTGTTCTGCAATCACAACACAGAGAAGAACACACAGGCACACACACACACACACACACACACACACAAACAAACACAAGGTTAACAATCACTCAGAGTTTCTAAATCCTTTATATAAATTTAGAGTCAGTATTAAACTTTCGTAAGTTGTTCATGTGCCCAAATGACTGTAAGTACAATTCAAATGTCGATACACATGGGTACTAGATTAAAACTATTAGTTATTTGTATGATGCAACAAACAAATTAGTTAATTCTGGAGTTACCCAGTGAGTGAGAAGAATCTGAGCTACACAGGAAACTACATATTGAAAAAATTAAAAAATGATAGTATTTATTAGCATTTACCGCCACAGCAGAAATAAAGGCATCCATCAGATGGTAGTCTGCTCCACCATGTCCGGTCATGCCAAAGTGCCTGGGGGCATTATTCTGTGCTGTGTGCTTTGTGGATTTCTGGGTCAGAAAGTCAAACACACGTACCTCATGACCATCACATGACAGCTCCCCCTGTGAAGACATGGTTCAGTTTATAGGTACAACTTAGGAGGAGAGTTAGAGAGCCAGGCGACTTAAACTTTCTTTCCTAACACTTTTAGATGGTGGAACATCAATTTTTATTTCTAAATTGTTGCGATGCTGATTTTATAACACATAAGTATCAAGTTCCACAGTATGGCCAAAAGCAGTGGATCTCATATAGTGTGAACCTCTGAGTCACATGAAGAGAGCAGTCACAGTACACACTTACATTTTCAACTTTGTAGAGAGACTTCTCTAAACAGTGGAGTCTTCTTTGTCATAGCAGTATATTAAGATCTGTTATTTTAGAATGAATACTTCAGTTGTCACATAGTTAGAAGATGTGCCCATCCATGTACTTTTGGCCGTGCGGTTTACAATGAGAAAACATTGTAATGTTAATATTTTTTCATTATCACCCAGTTCTATTTAAAAAAGTAAAAACACTTTTAGTTGGGTAGAAACAGTGATTCTTGAAGACAGTACGTCTTTTTCCTGCTGGCATCATTTCTTTGACGTACTTGATTGAAAGCATTTTTCCTACCTTGCTGCCATAGATGGTTGTTTTCCGTTTGCAGATCTCCTCACTGAACGCCACCATGGAAAAGGCTGCCGTCACACCTCCTTCAAATTCCATGTTGACAACCTGGGTAAACAGAACAGATAAACAAGACATAAAAAAGTAAACCATTAGCTTTTTTATTTTCTAAAAGAAGGGCTTTTTTTGTTGTGAATATCCATCATTGAAAACAGTAAAAATCGCAAAAGGTATTTGACACAGCTAGAAGAAAAATTACATGAGTTAACAATAACACAAAGTCTGGAAAAAGGAAGGAACCTGGGACTTAAAACAAAGCAAAATACTACCACACAGTTCTTGCCTGCTTCTGGATTATATGTGAATCAAAAAGTACTTCATTTTTTTTGAGAGAAGAGTGAAAATGTCTTTGGTACATAATGGGTTACTTTTATTTCTAACAGGTCAGTCTTAGGATTTATTTGCAGCAGTCTGAAAATATTTAATGAAATGATCTGATATTATAGTTAAACCTGATGTTTGACACACCATGGATACCGGTTTACCCTTGATGTGGTTTGAGTTTGACTACAGCAGAAACAAAGCTTAATAAGTTTAACAGGTGCCATGGAGCTTTTAAAAGTCAGTCTTTAGTGTGTTGTTAAGTCAGTGTTTCATTCACCTGGTTACTGCAGACATCATTGTCGCACTCATAGACACAGCGGCCGTAAGGTCCAGTCTTCAGCGCCTCAGTTACTGACTCAATGTCAGGGAACGAGCTTGGACAAATGACTGCTACAGGCCAGCCGGTGTGACCCTAGCACACATGCACACACACACACACACACATACAGTAATTGGTATAAAACTTGAGTGTTATATTCCCGGACACTTTAGTCGAGGAAATAACTGGTGAAAATTACATGTTGAAATATTAACCTGTTTCACTCTATGCAGGTAGATTTTGCATGCTGAGTACGGGCAGTCTTTTTCTACTGAACAATCCAGGCAGCGATTTGCAGCACCTGTTGGCTGACAAAGGACAAGTAATGTCACAGTTAAGTTTCTATTCTACACTGTCATGGATATGGTATATCTTAGTGACACACATTTAAAAAAAAGAAAGCCTCAGAAAACATAAGAGAGATTTCAGTGATATAATCTTATGTGCTGTTTCATATATTGTAGCTTAGAGAGCTACAATAAAAGGATTCATTTGTCAAACTACAGAACAAAATAAAAAAAAAAGGTTTATATCTCCGGTGGCAACTGGTTTCATTTGAGATAAAAATGGTTATTTATGTTAGGCCAGATCCTATAAACAGACCACACCTTGTCTTCTTTTCTGAAGTGGCTGACGGATCCAAATGATGACACTTTGACACACCTGCAGAGTACAAACCAAACAGCAATGTAATGATTCATCTCAGAAAAAACAAGCTCATGCAAACAAAAACAACAAGACTTTGGTCCAACAAAACCAACAGGGTGAAAGGTCTAGTTCCTGCTATAATCGTTTGGAAAGAGACAGTCAGTGACTTAGCACTTTTTTTTTTACTCAGTTGACCGACTTCTTCAGTAAACCAACCAACTTCTTTTAGTTGAGCAACCAACTTATTATATTGTTAACTACTTAACATTAGATCAGCTTAAAGTTAATCATTGCCTGTTGTCTGTTGGCTTACCTGCGTGCTCCAGCCCAGTGATGTATTAGGTCAATGTCATGGCATGATTTGGCTAAAAGAGCAAAAGAGCTCTCTGCTTCATTCCTCCAGTTCCCCCGAACAAATGAGTGAGCAAAGTGGTAAAAACCAACCTGGATTTAATGATAATAATCATGGCTTTTATTAGGAACCCTAAGAAAAGGAAGTTTTTTTTCTCTATTTCTATTCTATTATCATTCTTACCGGCTCCAGGTGCTGAATATGGATAACATCACCTATGACTCCAGCGTCTATCAGCTCCTAGAAAAAGATTGAATGAATGGATTTTTTACCTAAACCAAAGCAAATTCCTTATTGGAATTTTGTGATTTACTTCAACACCTCCCCCAATGTGAGAAAACGTTTCATGTTGTGTAAGTGAGACAACAAAAATGACAAAATTCTTAGCTCCTCTTGTCCTTTTAAAATCAACTACAGGTTTACTTTTTTTGATGTAGCCAAATTGACATTTTCCAGCCCAAAGCTGTTAGGAAACTGTCTAATGTCTTACAGAAAATGTTTACCTTAATCTTGTGGATGGCAGGATCATAGCGGAGAACATGACCCACTGACAGGATCACACCACTCTGAATGCAAGCCTCCACAACCGCCCTGCAGTCTTCGGCAGTAGTCTAAAGACACATGAACACATTAGTGTGCGAGGATGGCATGAATGTCACACGAACAATCACAGAGAGGAAAAGATAGAGAAATGGTATTCATCTTTCAGAAATTGACACCTAAGTATAAAATAGTATTGTTTTCCCCCAAATTTCTGTATAATTAAAATAAGCAAACTCTGTGTGCTCATTGAATCAAATCTCACTGAAATGTGCTGGAAAAACAGAGTGTGGCATGTTTTTGAAGGGAATTTTAATCAGAATACTGAAAAATAAAGTGTGAAATGCAAAAGGTTACTGTAAAAAACAATCTGTAGGATGATTAACACCCATATTGAAGTTAGAGTTATGCTTTATGTGATGATGGTTAATATTTATTCACAAAACACTTACTGCCATTGGTTTCTCCAGCAGAACATGGTAGCCCCTCTTTGCAAAAGCCACGGCAGGTTCCTGGAAAACACCGGTAATGACGTTTTTACACAGAGGACCAAAAAGGAAGAATGACACAAATACAGTTCACAAGATATAGACATGCATTGTACGTTTACCTTGTGAAGGCGATCTGGAGTACATATTAAGACTGCATCTGCAAACTTCTGTCTTTCAAGTATACTGCGCCAATCTAGTTTTGAAATACAAGCAATATGGCAGATATGGTTATGGTTAAGGCAGATAAAACAAAGATTTTTTTTTTAAATATTATGCTCACCTTCAAATGTATTTTCATCTCCAATTTTGTGTTGCTGCTGAAGTTTAGTACGAGCAAATTTCCTTGGGTCAGCTACTCCAACAACCTGAAATGGTAAAGGGTTGGTTATTAGGAGTGCTTAATTAACGTTAGAACATAGATATAAGGAAGCACCTTAGCTGTTTAGCTGTTACTTAACCTTTTCTTTTATTATTAATATGTTTTTTTAATAGTTACTTGTCACTGATCTCATCTTGGTTATTTTGCTTTAATCGTGTTATGGCCCAGGAATATAATTTCACAAAACAATCAATTTACAACACAATCTCAGATTTAAAAAAAGACAGAAAAAAAGAAAAAAAAAATCAACTGGCCTACAAATCAGGTTGCAGGGCAACCTCACCAGACCTTTGCACGTTCAGGGTGGATGGATGCATACTGTGAGTAGATCTCCCCTCGACAGCCAGCTCCCACCACAATGACACGAGCGGGAGAAGTCATCCTTGAACTCTGAGAACTTTGACACAAATCAAAACTTGGAGACGCACTTTACACAGTGTCTGAGCTCATGATGTTCACTGATAAGAGGTGACCACCTCTGCAGCCCCCGTCAGGGACAACATACTCTGTATAATCAGTGTTTTGACTCACTACATCGTCATTTATCCAGGTGTATTTTGGACATCATTTGACAGCGGAATAAGTGAGCAATTTTAACAGTTCTTAAATCTGCAACATGAAAGACCACAACAGATACAATACATGAGCGTCACAATCCAAATTGCAATACGTTTAACAGTTTTTCTGATCAGTTACGTTCGTTAGTTACTGGCGTGGCTGTTTGACTGGTACCTGTTTGTCCCATATAGCTGTCGAAACCTTCTGTCACGCTTCCGTGTTGTTTTTTGTGTTGTCCTTACAGACACGACTGTATTGTTTGGCGTACAAGCGTCTATGTCCAGCAGTGCAGCTACGCAGCACGCTGGTTCTTTTTCTTCTTCTGTGTGATTAATTACGGATTGCAGTAGCTACTTTAAAGGTGCATACCGCCACCTACAGTAAACCACCACCTAATAACCATTAATTACATTCATCTTGATTAAAAAACAAAACAATTTTTTTTCATTTTTTTTTTTTTAAATTTCCACTTATTTACATACCATGCATACTTGTGAATGATTTTTTTTCCTCAATGGAAAAGTGTTTTATTAAATCCAGTATGGTCAAATATATATCTAATTAGGATTACCTCTTCTCTTGTTTTTTCTCATAGTATTCTTATAGTATAGTAGTTAGATTTTGTATTCTGTTGTAAGCTCTGCCCTTTGTGTCCTCATCTTGCTCTTTCTGCCACAATTCAGTTATTTTATCTTTGAGTATTGCTTTTCCTTCAAAAGGAATGTAATCTGGGTCATTTGAAGTGATGATTTTGCTCGACCCCTATAGTCCTATGATCATTTCTACTGAACAAACTCAATCAGTTAGTCGGTTCCTTAAACTAAATTGGAAGTTTAATCAAAAGAATATTAGTTGTTATCTGTTTCCTAAACCATTTTCAACCAACGAAGCCGTTGTCATGACAATATCAAAGAAGTCTCCGTCTGACAAGCCGATAAAATTAGAAGTTTAAGTATGTATAATGTTCGGGAATCTCCGTGAATCTTCGTCCGCTCTCGTCGAATCCAAACCTCACATAGACTCGAGGTCACATGATGCGATTAGCTCTGCAGCGTGAGGTCAGCTTTCTGCTAAACAGTAGCATCAGATGTTTCCGATCGCCTAAATCTGCAGTTTTAATATTTTAATGATCGCAGAAATAGCTTTTCTTAAAGCCAAAATATTTTGTTGAAGACTATTCTTGGAGCTATACAGCACAGAGTCGCGTTTTTGAGTATATTTGGACATTTATTTGCGCTAGCTAGCCAAGGTTAGCGCGTTGGCTACATTAACAACATGAATATTGACAACGTTAATCAGTCTGTCACGACTGGAGTTTCATCTACAACGTCTTCAACTTCAAGCAACTGTATCGCGAATGATAATGCAACCACCAGCGTCAGCAGCATTCCTTCTGTCACGAGTAACGGTAACATTATTATGTGACTTTGGCTAATGTTAATGTCCATGTTTCTGTGTTGACACTTTGTCCAAAGTAGAATAGCTAGGGTTAGCTTTTATCCTGAGGGTGGATGATTTGTTTTGCCTATCTCGTGCCTACATGCAAATGCTTTTAAAGTCGTTGATTTTTTTAATGCACCAACATTCGTGGACCTGAGGGGTGTAACGATTTTTTTTTAGTGTTTGACCATGCTTGCTATAAAAGAGGCCTGCTTTAAAATCTCAAACAATTGACAGGTCATAAATGTAGTAATCAGTTGGAAGTGTACCTAAATATGACATATGGTGTAATTCCTTTAAATCATGATGTTACCACTTTGGCTAATGTTGTTGTTGTTTGTCTTGATATGCTGAAGTTCGTTTTACACTGCTGGTATAATAGGCAGTTAATATAAAATCGATTGGAAAATCTATTGATGAATCTAAATTCATCAATAGAATCTAAATCTAAATCTGAATTGGTACCCTTGTCAATACAAATCATTCCACTCTGATTCGTCCAAAAGCCAAAGTGATTTCCCATATTACGGGACAGGAAGCGACTTAATTCTTGAGCATGATCTTTAAATTTGCTGCATCTAGGTAAAAGTTAAAGAACTCAGCAATGCGACACTGTCATACTCGGAATAAACCAGAATGCAAAATAATATGTTTCTAAAAGAATTTGTATAGTAATTGTAATTGTAAAATAGTAAAATAGTAATTGTTAGCTAGCATTTCTCCCGTAATTTTGTAGAAAAAGCCTTTGCCTCTGCTGTAATAGATCTTCATATTGAGAATTCTCGGAAATAGGCGGCACAATCGATTATTTTGTGTTTTAGTATCGCAAGCCCCTTTATATGGGAACTCAGACCCTTGGGAAGAAATTTAACAAAGCAAGTTGACAACCAGTGTTATGATACCCATTATCTTTGGTGCCTTCGATTTTGTCGAGCTAGCTCACACAAAGAAAACCTGG